>VZTM01012465.1:159446-264695 GCA_013400555.1 Jacana jacana | reverse complement strand
CGGCGCTGGCGGGGCTCACCCCGCAGCTGCCGAGGCGGCAGCAGACCCGGGCCGCCCTATCACAGGGCCGTCCCCTGTTCCCTGCTGCCCTCGGCCGCACCCACCTGTGAGGGCCCAATGTAATCATCCAGGTCCGTCAGCTGCAGCACCCCGCTAAAGGGAGACGCCATGGCGGCCGCGCCGCCGCCGAGCGCGGCAACCAGCGCGAAGGTGGGGCTGCCACGCTGTCGTAAAATTGCAAACGCCACACTGCCGGAAAGGAAGGCAGCGGGGGGGGTGGGGTGAGGTGAGTGCGCATGCGCAGAGCGAACGGTGCGGGGAGGCGCGGAGGTGGGTCAGGCAGGGTATTAGTGGATTTGTAGTGGGAAGTGGTTTAGGCCGAGGTAAGCTGTACGAACTATAGAGAGGGAATTATTATGGCCCTTGGCCTTATAAACGTTGCGAGGCCTGTGCGGGGCTGCTTGTTCTTGCAGAGAGTAAGTCCTCAAAGGCCCTGAGGTTGTGGGGGTGGCCTAGAAGGGCCTATTGCCCTTGCGGCTGCTCTCTGAGCAGGGTTGCAGCTGGTGACGCTCCTGCCGATCTGTCACAGAGTTTAAAGCTGTAAATCCTCCCTGAGCAGCATGCTCTGTTTGTGCAAAACCATGTTATTCTGTGTGTTAAAGGCTCAGAGCTTGGTGCGAGGAATGAATAGCTCTTTGGAGGAGACAATTTTATTGATGTGAGAAGCAGTGAAGAAAGTGGTGTAACAATTTTTCAAGGTTGTGGTGGTGCCTGACTCCTCTTTGACTGCAGACCCTACTTGGAGATTTCCCTATGTCAGTGGTGTTTCAAGGAAAGCCTTGCAAATTTGGGCTCTTACAATATGCAAGTTAATACATATTAATGCTTTGCACTGTTGTAGAAATACCCTGATGGAAAGTGCAGGGTGTTGTTAATAAGCAGAGCTGCGTGTCATTTCCAGGCATAGCTGTAGGCGGAATGCAAGGCCTGCAATGTCTAGGGCCTGATCCTGAAACCACCGTTGGATTTTGTCTTTGCAGCTTCAGAAGCTCTGATTGAGATGTAAAGATGGGGCTCCAGGCGATGTGCTTTACCAGCAAATGCTCCAGGCTTTGCAGATTTCTATATGACTGCAGCATCCTCAATTGCACCTCTAGAGTAACGTTAAGAAGTGATGAGCTCTGAAGGAAGTGAACGCCCTTGTTGATTGAAGAGTTGTGTAGCTTTCTCTGTGTTAGAATACCTTATCATTTAGGGGTAGGATTTAATCTTTCGAGACAGTGCTTAGTAGCCAGAGGGTGAGAAGACAGTAAAGAATCTGAAATGTGTGGGGTTTTGTATATGCTGTTGCTCTTCCAGTTACAGGAGGCGCTGAAATAAATATGAAGGCACCTAATCAGTTCTGAATCCACAGGGATTGTCCACAGAGACAATGATCTGTTCAAGGGTCTGGAATAACTGTTCCACTGCCTGACAGCTTTCCCATAAGCCCGTTTGGAAATGTTTTACTAGTGGAGTAGACTCCCAAGGGAAGGAGTGAAAGTCATCTGTGAAGTCAGCTACAATTAGATTGTGCAAAGCACTGGGGAGCATGCGCTGTGCAACAGTCCTGCAGCTCCCTCCCAGTGACCTGAGTGTGACCCAGTGTGACTTTCCACTTGACCCTATAGCACAGTATTCTGTGCAGTGCTATTGAGCTTACAGCAGAGTGTGTGCCAGCAGATTCCACTGGAAAATCTGGCACATAATTTCTTTAAAGTGATGAGATACTCTTTTTTCTATCCAGTGGGAGAGAATCTGCTGTGAGGCAGACAAGGAACAACCCTTTTGTATACTTTTGCGATGCAGATAGAAGCCTTTTGGCATTTGTTTGCATCCTAAACAAGCACGAGAGTGTCAGTAGTAGGGAAAAATTGATGGTAACTCCAAAGTGTGCTTTCACTCACCTGCTGATGGCTGTTGTGAGTATCCTTCTTCAAAGTGAAAGCCAAAACTAGGTCCCAGCAAATCTTTCAGGCTCTGAGCACTTAGTTCCTACACAGGAAAGATAATAACAGGAGAGTTAGGCTCATTGGCACAAAGTGATGTGACGTTACTCGTTTGGTAGTTACATAATAGAAGCTTACGCCAAACAGCAACGCTTGGGTCGTGTTTGCTGTTCCCAGGCAGAGCGCGCAAACCCGGCCCTGTCCTGTACAGAGGTGCTGGTGTCTCCAAGGCAGACCTGGCAACAGTGCTCAGTTTTACTATATGTTATCTTAATTTCTTCTGGATTAAGTCCTATGAATGTATTAGTGACCATCATGGGGTAGTTGGAGGCAAATCTGATGACATCTTGGGCTGTTACTTGGCCTTTGTGTAGGAAGTTTTAATTCCTCTGAAGCCCGTTATGACATGTTGTTACCAAGAGTGAGCTATGTCATTGCTGATTACTCTGTACAGAGTTTTGGCTCAGTTACCTTAAATTTGTCATTGAAGTGAACAAGATCTTGTGTGGAAGATTGCTGTATGAATTTCCCAAGGTTTATATCAATCCAGTTTCTCATTCCTCTTTGGGTGTCACAGGCAATCCCTAGAAAGAGGAAAAAACCTACAAGTCTATCGACAAGGTGGTGTTACAAACCAAGACAACCTAAGGACATATCCTTTCAGGGCAGCAGTCATGATGCTAATGAAAGGCACAGAAGTAGGACACCGTTCCTGCGGGTGCTGACTGGTTTAGAGTCTCTTAATTAAAAAAAATAATCTATCAGAGCCAATTCTAACTTTGGGAAATATCCCCATACAGTGGAAGTAGGACCTGCGGGCAGGACCAGCTCCAAGGAGACTAAATCAAGTGTGGACCTGCCCCCTTCCTGCTCAGTGAAGTCCACTCCAGCCACAGGGGCAGCTGAACGAAGGTAGGATCCCATCACTGATATTTTGTCGCCTGAAAACAAACTGTGATCACTCTATCCTTTGGACTTTAGAATTACTCTACTTCTTTGGGGCTGTTACCTGATGAATGTGATTGTTGGCTCAGGTAGGTTGTAATGTAGTTGTTATATATGTCGATTTTGGTGGAAGGTGAAAGGGACTCATAAGCGATGTTGAATCCCTTGACACTGGGAAATAAAAGAAGACATATTCAGAGAGGAACTGCACTCGTTTGGAGTTGGAAGGAAGTTGACCCATTGTTCCCAACCTTCTGCGTGGCCTGGGTGGTGCCTGAGGCTGTCGCGTCTCTTCGCTGTATTCACAGAAGAGGATCATGAATATTTCCATTTATATGAACAGAAAAATGTTTTAGAATATAGGGGACTGGGAGGAGTGGCTGACACGCCAGCAGGCTGTGCTGCCATCCAGTGAGACCTGGACAGGCTGGAGAGTTGGGCGGGGAGAAACTTAATGAAATATAACAAGGGCAAGTCTGGCATCTGGGCAAGAACAACCCCAGGTTCCAGTATAGGTTGGGAAATGACCTGTTGGAGAGCAGTGTAGGGGAAAGGGACCTGGGGATCCTGGTGGGCAGCAGGATGACCATGGGCCAGCACTGTGACCTCATGGCTAAGAAGGCCAATGGCATCCTGGGTTATATTAGAAGGGGGGTGGTTAGTAGGTCGTGAGAAGTTCTCCTCCCCCTCTACTCTACCCTGGTGAGACCCCATCTGGAATATTGTGTCCAGTCCTGGGCCCCTTAGTTCAAGAAGGACAGGGAACTGCTTGAGAGAGTCCAGGGCAGGGCTACCAAGATGATTAAGGGAGTGGAGCATCTCCTATACGAGGAAAGGCTGAGGGAGCTGTGTCTCTCTAGCTTGGAGAAGAGGAGGCCGAGGGGGGACCTCATTAACGTTTATAAATATGTAAAGGTGAGTGTCAGGAGGACGGAGCCAGGCTCTTCTTGGTGACATCCAATGATAGGACAAGGGGTAATGGGTGCAAGCTGGAACAGAGGAGGTTCCACTTGAATATGAGGAAAAATTTCTTCACAGTGAGAGTGACTGAACACTGGCAGGGGCTGCCCAGGGAGGTTGTGGAGTCTCCTTCTCTGGAGACATTCAAAACTCGCCTGGAGGCGTTCCTGTGTGATCTGCTCTAGGTGTTCCTGCTCTGGCAGGGGGATTGGACTAGATGAGCTTTCAAGGTCCCTTCCAATCCCTGACATTCTTCATTCTGTGACTCTCTCAAAGCTTTCCAGCAGTGACAAGCACATTAAGTGACCTGGAAGATCTCTGTGCAATTCCTGTCTAGTGGTTCCATATTTGGTTTCAGGTGATAAACTCAACGATAAGGGGGTTCAGAGCTCAGTCCTTCGGTCTTACAAATCCAAGATATGGAGGTCTGAGCTGAAACAATAGCTTTTAACTGCAATGCTCTCATAACCCTAAGAGTCATGGTAAACTCACATTGCTTGATAGGAATCACAAGAGATGTTTGTCCCCAGCCATCCCAGATAGGTTTTGTTCATACCAGACAGCATTAAGGGCAGCTGCTGCTGGAACCAGGTTGCCCAGCTTTCACTGGAGAAGTTCTGGAGTTTAGGTCTTAGCTTTAGTAGTACTGTCCTCAGTATTGCGTCTCTAACCAGCATGCTGGATAATGAAGTCAGGTTTACCTACAGTATAAAGAAGAGCAAAACCATCAATATACCTTAACATTCTGGATAAGCATTTAAATCAGGAGAGGCTATGAAGGGAACGTCTGTAGCCTTGTTGTACCAAAATTAAATTGCCTGTCCCTATCCAGGGGTTAAATCTATTTTCTTGCTTGCTAGCTTGTCCCTTGCTGAGATCTCTCCTTATAAAGACGTCTAGTATTTACCATGGCTCCTCTTTGCCTTTCAGCTCGGTTACCTATAGCCAGCTGCCATTACATTCAGAGCACAGTGTCAACTGTACAGTGGAGGCAGTTAATCATGGCATAGACCTTCCCCTAGTTTCAGCAGCGTGGGAGTCAGAGGGTACCTGGGATCTGTTAGGACTGACCTGGCGAGCGCACACGTTAAACTGCCTCACGTATCTGTTGACTGCGTTATAGGATCTGCACTCCAATATTGCCAAGATTGAGAGTGTGTCTTCCAGGCTGGTCAGCGTTGAGTTAACAGTCAGCTGTGCCATCTCTTCTGGGGTATCGAGATCAGGAACTTTAACCTAAGAAGAAGCACATGTAAAAGAGTTGTCCAAGGACCATGTTTGCTTTTATGCCAATGCTGTGGCTGGCGAGTGTCTCTAGAGCAAAATCCTCTACCAGACAGTCAGGGAGGAAGAGTGTTTCTGTGGTACCACAGATGTTTGTGGGCAGTGCACTTTGAGGAGGAGACAAAAATTAGGCTATGCTGGGGCAGATCCACATTTTCTTATGGAATGATGAGGTGGGAATAGTCTGGTGCCATAGCTGTTAGGAGGATAAGGGTGAAAAACCTTTTAGTTTTGTGTAAAGAGTCTTCCAGCGGAGACTGTTGGGTATGCCCCTGGAAATGGATTGTTACATATGCACAGAAATTAATCACAGAATATCAGGGATTGGAAGGGACCTTGAAAGCTCATCTAGTCCAATCCCCCTGCTGGAGCAGGAACACCTAGAGCAGGTCACACAGGAACGCCTCCAGGCGGGTTTGGAATGTCTCCAGAGAAGGAGACTCCACAACCTCCCTGGGCAGCCCCTGCCAGTGTTCAGTCACCCTCACTGTGAAGAAATTTTTCCTCATATTTAAGTGGAACCTCCTCTGTTCCAGCTTGCACCCATTACCCCTTGTCCTATCATTGGATGTCACCAAGAAGAGCCTGGCTCCATCCTCCTGACACTCACCTTTACATATTTATAAACATTAATAAGGTCACCCCTCAGTCTCCTCCAAGCTAAAGAGACCCAGCTCCCTCAGCCTTTCCTCGTATGGGAGATGCTCCACTCCCTTAATCATCTTGGTAGCCCTGCCCTGGACCCTCTCAAGCAGTTCCCGGTCCTTCTTGAACTGAGGGGCCCAAAACTGGACACAATATTCCAGATGGGGTCTCACCAGGGCAGAGGAGAGGGGGAAGAGAACCTCTCGTGACCTACTAACCACTCCCCTCCTAACCCACCCCAGGATGCCATTGGCCTTCTTGGCCATGAGGGCACAGTGCTGGCTCATGGTCATCCTGCTGCCCACCAGGATCCCCAGGTCCCTTTCCCCTACGCTTGTTCCTTGCTTGTGAAGTGTATAGTTCGTTATTTAGTATAAGTAAAGTTAGTACCTTTTAAGGAAAATCTGATAAAGCTGCCTGAAAACCTGTAGTTGGTTAACACTTGTTGATTTGAGATCTGCCAAGGAATATACTTTTGGATCTGCAGCTTCCACTGTCTCCTGTGTGCAGCATCTGTCTACAGAAGCCCTTTCTCTTCCACCTCATCTCTTCCATGTCCTTTTTCCTCCCACCTTTCCCCACTCTATCTTCACCACTGTCTTACTGCCTTCTTTTCCACACTAAACCCTTTTGTAGGGATGCCTTGGCTGAGACCATTTCATAGGATGTTACTACTCCTAGTCTTTAAGACTCTAAAGATTAAACTGTCAAACAATGATCACTGTGTTAAAAAGTTTTAGCTAAGGCTGGCTTGTAATTAGAACTCAGCTCAGTTTTTTATCAAATTGAATGTATGCTGTGTCTGTATCTCTCTCTGCCTGTCATATTAGGTGGTAGGTTTTTTAAGCCCTTGTGCTAGCCCAGGCAGTGCTGTCTGCTCTTTGGGAATTTAAATAAAATGAGTCAGGAGGCTGAGCTTTGTAATGATGGTGTAAATTTAGTGTCTGCTTTAGTAAGGTAAAGATGTGGGACATTGCCAGAGTGTATGTGTTTGTGTGCAGCTGTCTACCAAGCTAAAAGGCAGCCTTGTTCCAGAATGTGATTCTGTAAAAGGGATGTTGAGGTAACATTACTGTGTTTTCATTCTCCTCACATAAAACTCTTTATTTGGCTGAGGGGAGGAGAGGTGCTTTTTTCCTGCTTTTTTTCTCTGAAAAATTCACACCTAAAAACTTCCAGCAGTGTATTTGAAAGCAAAGCAGTTCTTGCTAAAGAGTTACAGGGGGCGCCATGCAAAGGAGGTAAGATGAATTGAGGCTTTCCCCAAGCCCTGATGGGTTACAGATTATACCTTCTAGAGAATGATGATAGAGCATCATTCCTCACAGAATGAGGTAGATTCTAAGAGAATAGGAAAAGACATCAAAGCAATAGTAAGAGTCACTAGTTTGCAAGCCTTTTTGAGGCATTGTTCAAAGCCCAGAAGCCTCTTACAGTCGCTTTGAAAGAAATTACTCCTTTGCTGTGTTCAAAGTGTGTGAACAGTGTGTGTTCAAAGACAGAGAGAAGTCACTTTCTGTAATGACAATGAAGGATTTTTAAGGTGGCAGCATTCAGCAGGGAACTTGCTAAGCAGAGGGGATGTCTGCAAGACACGCACATCAGCGTTTCTCCTCTGAGAGCTTCAGGTGCAGAATGAATGGAGTGGTGGGTTGAGCTGCTGTGGTGCGGATGGCAAAGGGGAATACAGTCAAGTTGAATTGCTCAAGATTCTGCTGGAAGTTGCTCAGATGCCACGGGTGTAGTAGGCTAAGGTGTTTGGTGTAGAATGGTATGTTTATCTTTTAACTTAACTTCAAGTAAATAGGGGACTTGTTGCAAATGTTGATAATGTTGGTGCTTAAGATTAAGTTTCAGAATAGAAAGTTCTCTTTATAACTCCCTTCCAAAAGCTCTGTGTGTCTGCCAGGTGTATGGCAACGGGATGTGCTTCCACTGTCTCTGTAAGGAGTTAGTGAACTGGTTCCAGTTTGGGATTATAGACTTTTTAGTTTAGTTCAACCAGTAGCAACTAGTATACTCATACCGCTACTTACTTTATCAGATAAGTTTAAGTACCATCAACAGGACTGAAACAATATGAGACATACCAAGTGGGTTGTTCAACATTACTTTTATTGATGCTTGTATAGGTAGTGTCACACAAATTCTTTAAACAAAATAAGCAAATTGGCTCACAGAGTGTATGGAATTAAAACATTGTCTAAGGCCTTGTTTTACAGCTGTGCAGGATTATTATTTTTTTTTTTAGAACATCATATAAAGAGAAAATCTTTTTCACATGAAAGCAGAATTGTTGGATTTTCAAGTTGTACTTTAATTATTTCATTATTGCAATTTCTGTCTTTGCTGTGAAACCAATATTATAATAATGTTTAGAGACATACATCCCAATCAAGTATTGGTTTAGCAGGATTCAATTCCTGTTGGTCTTTGTCACATCTTTTCTTAATGCATCATTTACATTGTTGTAGTTAAAGCTCGGTATTGTAACGTAGGCAGCTTGAAAGATTAATTCAGTGTGTCCTCAGGATGTGTGCAACCCATTGCTACTGATCAGACTAAACTCAGAGTACCAGAATGTGTCTGGTATTTTAGTAGACCTGAGCAACTAACTTCTAATGTCTTTGAAGAGCAAGTGTAATTTAAAGAGTTGTTGTCTGGAGGAATTAGGAAAGGCAATACCCACATGAGCAATTTTACCGTGTTCTTTAAGCCAATTTGATTTTAAAGATGATTTAAAAGAAGTTTCCCTCACCATTCATAGTGGAATATGCCTCTATATTAGGGATAGTCCAGGCTCTTGCCATTGGTTCTTATAACCAGTGCTAACAATATTATTTCATAAAAGAGAGGCTGTGGAGAGAAAGGGAAGCAGAAGGAATGTATATTTCAACCCCTGATGCTGCACATGGGTCCTATCTGGTAATCTCTCCCATATAAACCCAAGCTCATCCCTGCTTTAAGAGATGCAGCCACTGTGTGAAGAATCACTTGCATCTTCCCCTTAATGATTATTGTAAATGCAAAGCCCAGAGGGTGATCTGTTTTGCTTGGAAGCTGGTGCTAATTCTACTGTTGTTCAGTGCACAGACTAGTAAAACTTACTCCAGCGATGTCTGGGTAAAAGGATTGAAGTTCACTTAGTTTAGCTACTGAACAGATCTCTCCCAGATTCTTTTGCAACCAGTCTTTGGTCCCAGTTGTTCCATCCTGGCATGCTGATCCTGTAACCAAAACAAATCCAAAGGGTTAAAAGCTACAACATATACTGAAGAAGTCATCAGGCATCCCTCGTGTGAACGATGAAGTATCTGCTAACAGCAGAATTAGCTGATCATCTTCCTATTGCAAGTGCAGAGTCTGATCTGCTGCACTCTGATTCATGTCCAGACTGGGAAAATGGTTAAACCAAATAGGAAATTGCATTTCTGTGCTTTATATACTGTTCATTACAATATTACACCTTCTTTCACCAGTATTGCCTGTAGCTCCAAAAAGAAGTGATTTCCCTTCCTCTTTCACAGGGTTGTTTTGAACTTCCCAGGGTTGTAATGAACTGCAGGAGTGACTGACTCTCACTGTTGGCAAGATGTGTGAGTGTCATGGGTAAAAAATCTTTACTGTTTGGAATGCAAAAAATGCTCCATACAAATACTAGTGCTTTACTGGGAACTTATGTCTAGGCACCTTACCTGAGTCTGTGTACTGGGCTGTCAGATAGGCCTTCTGAAACTCATACACATCGTGTTTCTTTCTTGCTGACAGCACTGGGTAGACTCCATCAATTGCTGCAACGCTGGGGAACAAACCATACAACCCATGATTTCCACGTGGGTAAAGCAGCAGAGATCAGTGTAGTGGGGTGAGGAGAGCTTCTTAACGCTGACAAACCAAAGGTGGCAGCTACTAATAGTTGGTCTGGGTTTGTTTTCTGCCAGGAAACATGGTCTGTTTGAGATTAAGGTTTAATATTTGGTATCCATCTACAAGAAAATTCCCACTTTTAAGCAGAGCGACTGACTGCTTTGGGTTGTACCCAAAGCTGAACCTGATGGTAAAAAGCAGCTCTTGCCTGATAAGCAACTAAGGATGCAAGAGTGACTGCTCCTGTGGTCACACAAAGCTAAAGCAGCCGCTGCCCTGCAGGCACTTACAGAGCTTGGTAGTACGGGCACGGCATGCTGAGGGGCAGCAGCTCCAGCACGGTCCCGTTCACCTGGGGCAGCAGGACGCGCAGTCTGTGCAGCCACCTAGACGCGTCTTCCAGGGACATGTCGGTGATTTGCGGGAAGATTATCTCCGCTGTCATCATTAGCATTGTCTCCCGAACCTTAGTGCTTCCTAGGAGATCAGAGCTCTGAGGAAGAAGGTGAAGCAGGTGATGAGCAGAGCTGTTAGAAAGCCGTGAATATCGAAGCTAAGCCAAAAAAGTGGTGAAGGGAAAAATTGGCAAAACAATTTCTCTTCTTTGTCGTTCTCCTCCCCTTCCTTCCTCTTCTGTTTAACAATAAAAGTTGGAAATATGGCCTGACTGTGGCCTTGTTGGGGAGTTGACCTTGGCAATTCAGGTTTTCTTTTGTCAAGAGTTGGACAGAGAAGCAGCCCAGGTGCTTGAATTTCCTTTCCCTTCCACTCCCACAGCCACGGCTGTTGTTATGGCAGTCAGCAGAGTGATCACACTGTGTATGAAGCAAAGCTGGGGCACCCTCAGACTTCTCTAGCATGGCTTATTGGTAACTTGCCCTCAGCCCAGCAGGACTAGGGCAAGCAGCAGAGTGTCTCCCTCACTCGCTCACATGCAAATGTTTCAATGGATGTTAACACTTCTAGGAGCCTGCCCCAGGACCTTTCATAAGTCATTAGGCTATCACAGGTCAGCAGTAGAGAAGCCCTTACTGTTTATATCCTAGCTTTAGGTTGGAGTGGCCGGTGTGATTCCCAAAGTTCCTCTGAGGAAGAACATTTTGCACTGATCTGTGCACAAAAGTTAAACCAGAGTAAGGGCTGGATGGAAATAAGATCATACTGGAGTAGGGTGAACTCCTAGATCATAACATCTGTCCATGGGAGAACCAGAGTTGGAAGTCTGAAAGTTCACCTGTGACCTGTTCTGCTCCCCAGGACTCTTGTTATCACAGGCGCTTGGTTTACTTACCTTCAGGACAAAAGCGTTGAAGTCCTCTAGGAAGACACTGAGGTACTGGAGAGGCTCCTCTTTGTTCCCAATTGCCTCCAGAACCATCTGGATGGCTGAGGGACTGTAGATGGTCTTGCTCTGAACAGTCAGCTGGGCCAGTGCCTCAGCTGAGAGAAGGTCTAGGGAGTCATGCTGAAGAAGATGGAGCACAGAGTGAGGCCTGGAGACCAATCCACAGCATTCTTCCACAGCTCATCTCTCTCAGCCCACCTGGGCTTTCATGTATAAGGAACATTAACTTCTCTCTGGACAGAGTTTCAGACAACCAGTGGAGCACAGTGTTTACTGGGATTAAATTTAATAATAGCTGTCCTCTGCTGCTAGACAGGTGATGTGTGAGAATGTTCTCAGCAGACCATGTGTAATTTACTCTCTGCTTTTCCTGTGTCTTATCAGCCACTGCTGTTTGGAGCCTGTCATTGAAATCCTTGCCTTTCTATGGAGTTTATATTCTCATAAGACTGTTATCTTCTCAAAGCAGTGCTTTTGACACTACTTTACCATTAAAACTTAATGAGAAGAAACTTAATGAGGAAAAAAATGGGAAGCGCATAGGAGAAAATGAGCAACACAAACAGCAAACTAACCCAGTTGAACTTTGCTCCTGCCAGCTGGTTTGGTGGCTAAGAGTAAATGCCAGATACTTACCCCACGGAAGTTGCTTTTCAGTGTTGCAAAATCTGAGTACGCTCCAAAAGCAGCGAATAAACCAAAATACTGCAGCAGCCATTCCCTGTCTGTGGCAGTGCCCTGGGTGCAGGCAGAGCCTGCAAAGGGAAAAGCAAAGCTCAGATGATGCATCCTTTCTTTTGCAGGACGGCAGAGGCATGTAATACTGTAAGTCTCCACTGGCCGTGAAATCTATTTTGTAGTTCATGTTGAAAGATCCCCATGGGATTGAAACCCTACCAGACAGGGAAAGGGGGAATCGTTTAGCCTTTGAGCATACTGAGGTTGCCAGATTCCTTCCATGTCAGCATGCTCTAGTCTCATTCTTGCTACAGCTTCTGCTTTTTGACCTCAGCTCTCTATGCTGTCTGAGAGAGGTTTCAGTCCTCCAAAACCTTTCTCTGACCACTGTTAGCTGAAGGGTTAAGCAGTAGGTTGAGGAGTGAAGGACGACTCTGTTTAGAATTAGCAAGAGATTCAGCACATTTATCCTCCAGAGCAGCAGCTTATCCAAAGGCAGAGACACTTCTCTTTGCTGACTTCAGGGGACCCTAAAGGTCTAGCACTGGTTTGGCACTTCGCTGTCAGATTGCTAAAATGATAAAATGACTCTTTCCTGCAAAAAGAACAGGTCTGCATGTCACCTGAAATCAAAGACATTTTATGAGGTGGCTGAATCTTTCCAACTTTCTTTGTTGCTGAGTGCCTGGAGACAAGCATGCCCAGACATTTGTTACCTGAGTTTTGCAGCTGAAAGTGAAGAACTCCCTTTATGAAGGAGTAAATGTGCTCTGGATTCTCATAAGGCCCTTGGGCTTTGTGGTCGTTTAGGATCTTCACTCTGCAAGACATGGATAGTCAGAGTAAGATGACTACAAGCCATTGTGGTTCACAATGAGGAGTGCTGTGACCAAAATGACTTCTTCCAGGGATTAGGCTCTTTGGTTGCTTTTTTGTGGATTTGCCAGGTGTATGTGAGTGAAGCCAGTCCCTGCTCTCACTCGAAATGTGAAACTGCAGTGGCTGCCGAGTTAGATCATAATGGTATTCACCAAATGAGAATCTCAGGTTTGGCACTGGGTGTTTGGACTAGTGGAACTTGCCCTTCTCACCCGGTGGTTGGGCTCCCATCTTTACAGGCAAAGAGAGAATTAAGAAGAGGGCGAGTGAAATGATAACGGACTTGATACCTACATGGCTGCAAGAGAGTTGCATGTCATGTCACTGGGTAAGAAGCCGAGGTTCTGCGCATTGAGGCTGCTCAGGAAGAGGCCGAGCCTTCCTCCAAACCAGGCAACATAGTCCTCAGTAGAGAAGAGCTCAAATACTGTGCTTAAGTGACAGAAGATCTGTCCCAGGATGAATCGTCTCACATCACCATGGGGAAGCTGAGTTAGGTTACGCTTCAACCAAAAGAAAAAGACATCACTGAAAGTGCACAATGCAGTTAGTGTTAACTGGGACTGATAAGAAGGAGTCATACTGAGGGCCAAGAAGAATGCTACACTTCTGAGATGACCCTGCTGGAGACAAGAAGATGTAATTTGCTGATGCAAAGATTGCTCTGTTGTGTGTGCAGTTTTGGTGATTTGCCTGGTCACTTGCATGTGGGTTTGCAATGACTGTCCACCCAGGGCTCACCTCTTCCTGGGCAGTTACCAGTGCATGTGCACAAACTGCCTGTGTGTCCTGCTCATCTCCAGCACGTGGCCTATGGGTACAAGTTCCTGGGGGATCCTTTGAGGATGCTTATGGCTGTAGGTAGTGAGGGATACAGGGCTCTTACTGTTTGATCAAGGGAGCCAAAATACAATGCCTGCACAATGACTCCTTCGTTCTTTCCCTGAGAGTTGTTAGTCTTTGTGACAACAACTGAAATTCCTACCGGGTTACAGAGTGGCTGTATTGCAACAAAAATCTATGTCCCTACTGTGATAAAACCCAGACTGTTTAAGAGTTGTGGCCTCTTTCTATACTTGGAACCTCCGCTCTCACATCAGCATGCACTTCATGTGTAAACTGTTTTAGTCCGGCCTCTTGGACAGGAGGTGAAGTTTCTACCTGCTTTGCAGCTGCGTTGAATGCATCCATGAAATCCCCAATGGTGTGAGAGCTCAGAGAGCTGAAGACCTTGCCTGCTTTGTCCATGTCCTGCAGGACATTGCTAGCCAGTGTGTAAGCTGCCAATTGCTCTGGGCTGAGTCCTGCCACGGCATCAACCTGTGGAAATGAGTGTTAAAATTACTGGCCTTGCCTTAAGGGAGGAGTGTTTCCCGGCTGTGAAAGGCTGTCAGGTGGGGTTTGGGCCTTGCACGGGGCTGTGTCTTGCAGAGAGTTACTTACAATGTTGAAATCCGCATTCATGTCAGTCAGGTCTCTGTATGTAGCCAAGGAGCTGAAGGAGCCCAGATTTGTTTGTAGCCAACCCAAGCTTCCCCTGGTGTTCTCAATGCATGGGCCACCTTGTAAACAAAGCATAATTGAAGGGTGACATAACCAGCAGTTCAGTGTTCCAGCTGGAATACTATGGATGTGCTGATACAGGAGTTAACCAAAATGTCTCAGTGCTTAAATCCCTCGGTGATACTGGCATCACTGAAGTGACTAGTACCCAGTGTGTACCTTTAGATATGTGAGTATAGCTGGTAAAGAAATAGCATTCCCGTACCTTTTGACAAAGGCACAGGGATCAGAATGTTGAATTTGGGAGATTATTAGATATTGTGGTAATGACAGCCAGAGGGGTACCAACAGTGGTCCAGTTCTCAACTGGTGAGCTGCCTCTACACCAAGCCTTTTCCTAGCCTTAAGGAGAAACACAGCTGCTTCTGCAGATGCTTTTGTTTTCCACCTTTCCTTGCTATAGAGCAGAAAGCTGTTGATATTTTCCAATTCTAATTGGATTGTCTTTTTCACGGGTAAATGCCCAGCATCCCGTAATTTTGTGAGTATGTTACTGCTGCTGACAGATGCAGGGAAGATACAGGAGGGAGTGCAGGTTCAGCATACCTCCTTGAGAAGCCTTAGCAGACAAGTAGCTCTTTGCAAAGCTGTAAACATCCTGGTGGCTGGCAGGGGACATCTGTTGAAAGCTGCCCTCTAGGCCACTCATTCTGTGAGAAAAGGGAATGCAGGAGATTCATTATAGCAGTAAAGCCTTGTGTTTGGTCACTGAAGCCACTGAAAGTCTGTAACGTGACTGCACACAAGAACTCTGCAGTCCATGGCCTGTTTTATCACTGGTAACCAAACCTCTTTTGTTAGATAAATTTACATTGTTAAACAAACATCATTATACCAAAATTATAGTTGGATAGAGATGACACAGCCCTAGTTAGAAACTGGAGCTGTGAGAGAATGAAGCCATTAGGAGTGAAAATGGAAAGGAAGTGAGAGTCTGGGATTTTTAGAGTCATGAAATAGTTTTGGTTCTGACAGGACCGAGCAGGACAATGGGAATCTCTTGCTGCACGCAAAAGCTGAAGTGAAAAAAAACAAACCAAAAAAGTGAATGCAGGCAATGAAGTACTCACATAATTTGATATATTCTACAAGGTATGTTCCTTGGGATAGCTGCAAGGGCAGAGGTGTTTATGCTGCCCAGCCACAAGCTGAGCTTGTTCTGGAACCAGTCCTTGTACTGGGAGACGCTAAAAGTAGGGAACTGGCCTTGGAGTTTGCGAAAGATTGCATTGAACATGGCATCTCGGACTTGCACGTTTGCCAGGGATGATAAGCCTTCCTGCAAGACAAAGCAAGTGACAACACAAGTCAGCTGTGACCTGGTGCTGTTTCCCAGTTCTTGCCGTAGCAAGTGTGTGGGTCTGGGTGTAATAACACATTTGACAGGGGAACCGGCTCTGGGAGGATACTCTCTAGGTCTGTATAGACTGAAGCCCAGTAGTTTCTAGAAGACACGGTTCTCGCAAATTCAGTGAGTGCTAAAAGAACATCCTCATGCAAGGGCTGGTATCTCACCTGAGAAGCAGTGGCCACAAACTCGGCAACAAAGGCAGAGACATCCAGAGCTGACCTGCCCTCCAGGGAGACCAGGAGAGGTTCAACCCTGCTGCTGTCATCCAGGACTCCAGGCTCAAAAAATACATGGGCAAGCTGGGTAGCGGTGAGATTGTCTCTTACACTGAACTGCAAAACCAATGGGACATGATCAGAGGGAAGTAAAATGCAGCTGAGAGGCAGAGAGCTAAGCCCTAGAGTTGGCTGGATTCCCTGCATTGGGAAGAAGAGCTCTGCTGTGGCTGGAGCAACATCTGTTTTTGGAATTAGATCATCTTGGAGTGTGCTCAGTCTTGTGCATGCAAGGAGCTGTAGCAGAGCAGGACCTGAGCAAAGGCAAAGCTCTCAGGTCTGAGTCAGAAAACAAACTAACCCCATCAAAATCTGCCTTTAATCTGATGAAATCTTCATAGTGAGCATTGGATGTGAATGCCCCCAAGTTCTTTTGCAGCCAGTCCAGGCTTGTTTCTTGTCCCAAAGCACATGCAGAACCTGCAGCACAGAAGAATACAAGTGTGTTCTTGCTTTCCCTCTGGTTTGCTAGAGGACACAGGAACAATGAGAACAATGAGATTTTGGCCACGTTACCTGTCATGGTGCGTTGGCTTTCAAGGAAGGTTAGCAAAGCGCTACAGATGCCTTGTTGATTCGTGGGCAACAGGGACATGTATGCCTGGCTCAAGGAGGACACACTGTGGAGGGAAATAACATGGGAAAGATTTAATTCCTGCTCTCTGGCTGGTGCCATGATGCTATAGATGGGAGAGAGAAAGTCCAGCAGAAACAGTTTCACAAAATGAAAGAAAGGAAGAGGAAGGGAAAGGTTTCTCGATATGAAACAGCATGTTGCTTCCATTCTTGTAGGCAGTGATCTGCATGTGAAAGACTGGAATGCCCAGGGCAATTTGAGAGGTCTGTGCCCCAGGGCAGGATTAGCATCCTGCAGATGTTTGTCTAGGCTGTTGTCAGAAGTCCTTAGAGACTGTGATAGTACAGCCTCCCCTAGTGATCTCTTTGTGTGCTTCCTGAATCTGTTAAACCCCCTGAACAGCTCATGAAATGGGTAATTAGCCTCACTCCCTGTGTTACCAAGTCAATTTCAGAGTGTTTTCGGAATAGCCAGTACAAACTATACAAACTATCTACAAACCAGTACAAACTATCGATTAGCAAATCTGAACCATTAGATACTATAGATACACAGGTCCTGTACAGATGCATAAAACAAAGCTGTGCCATGCCAGCCTATAAGAATAGAGTTGTGCCAGAAAAGGGAAATTCAAGACCAAATTTGAAATGCCTATTATGGGCCCAACCCCTGGGTCAGAGCAGGGCTGTTGTTGGCAGTGTGGTCTTCCCTGCTTTGGCTGGCCCAGGCATCCCTGTCTGTGTGGTTTCCTTCTAGTGTTGCCCTTTGGAGTTTATTTCTTGGCGTAATCCATTTCATTAACGGGGCAGGAGGCTCTCATCTCCTCCTGATATTTTTTTTTTATCTCGCCACTCCTAGTTGCACTCTTTTACAAACAGGTAAAACCTAATTAATAGAAGTCACAATTGACTTTGTACTGTATTAGCAAATGCTTTTATTTGCTTTTGCACAGTTTTACTCAAAGGGAGAAAGATCTGACCCTGGCTATTTTGTGTACCTGATGAAATGTTTCTTCAAATGGTATGCTCTTGCACAGATGTTCTTTAGGACAGCGCTGCCCTGGTAATTCTGTGCTTTTTCCTGTCAATCCCCTTTTTATTTTGCATATGGTAAAGAGGACACTTCCCTTGTGTACTTACAGAGCTCTGAAGCTGTCACAACCAGAAATGTGGGACAGAAAGAGTTTCGTATCTTCCTTGTCAGCACTTGGCAGTAGCAAAGTGAGTCTCGTAAGCCATTGGGTCCATTCAGCAGGGCTGAAAGCTGGAAATTCTGCCTTGATATCTCCTATGAACTGAGTGAGCATCTTTTTCCTCACTTCATTATTCTTAATAGTGGCTATTGCTAGCTGAAGGAGAGAAGTAATAAGCATCAGTGAGAAAGCAGGATTAAAAAGGAACTCCAGTGCAAGGCCACAGGGAATAGTGTTGTAGAAAATTACATCTTCCCTTCTCTGGGACTCGCTCAGAGTATCTTAGGTAAGTCCTGTGAACCTGCCATAACAGGCAACCAACACCAAGAGGTAGTTGAGAGTCTCAGCAGGTGTTTCTGAACATGGTGCAGGAATACTCTGCCACTCCAGGGCTCACTGAAGACACTGTCTGCACGTACAACCTCACTGCTGCCAGGACATGCACTTGAGTATCATCCAGCCAATAAGTTTTGGGCACTGGCATTTGAATACTTTGGGCCAGGCAGCCATGAGGAGAGGTTGTATGTGATGTGCTTCGTTGCAATTGCTCATACTTTGAGACAAAAGCTCAGAAACCTTCTTGGAGGGTGGCTTTAAGGTTCTGGATAGCTGAAGTCCGCACTGCATGAGTTTATGCTGGACTTGTAGTGTTTATACCCCTACCTGGGCTGCCTCTCTGTTGAACTGGTCTAAATACTGATAGATTTCCTCTGATGGTTTGTTGTGTAGTTTTGCAAGGATCTGACACATCTCCTCTTCCTCATTAATGGCATCAGATGAAAGTGTCAAGGATGCTAGTTGTGGTGGGGATAACTTGTCCAAGACGTCCATCTGTGGAAAGGGACACAAAGCAGACAGCAACTTTTTTAAGCATATGAGTGTGATTTATAAATGCCAGTGGTTCTAAGAAGACTTAGGACGAATCTGCAAGGCTGGAATATCTACAGGACTTGTAAAGTCCTTTTTCCATCAGGATGTGTCGTAGCCCATTTCTGAATATTACTGTGGCTCTGCCAGTGCCATGAGCCAGTAAAAAGCAGTAAAAATGTTTGTGATGATTGGACACTAATGCTGGAGTATTTTTTAAGGAAAATGACCCACCATGTCTCATGCTGTGTGGGGCATAAAGGCATTGTGAATGCTGGCATAGTAGTGTGTTTCATGGTGGAGTTCCATGGTATTCTCACAGTGAATGCTAGTGGAAAAAAAAATATTAAAAATACTTACTCCCACAAAGTGTTTGTTCCAAGTAACTAAGTCCTGATACTCAGCATATTTGCTAAAATGTCCAAGATTTACTTCCAGCCAGTTCTGAGTACTTTGGGTTGTGCTGCCACATGCAAGACCTGGAAAAATAATGACACTAGGAATGCTGAGGACTACATATTCCTTCCTGATGTTCTGAGTGGAAACCCTAAGAGCTCTTGCAAATTCCCATTAGACCTTTGTAAATAAAAGAATACTTTGAAGTTACACTGGTACGAGGGAGACCAGAATCTTCATTATTACATAATAATGGTTTTGTCCAGTTGTCTAAATTAGGTCTTCTTTATCTTTACCACCGTTGGGCAACCTAATGGTGTGGCTGGCAATGGTTAAACTTCCTGGTGGGCCATCCAAAATACAGGAGGAGTTGTGAGAATCCCATCAGGAAGAGGAAAAGGCCATACCATTAGGGCAACAATGTAAGTATATGCTTCCTTTCCCTTTCTTGTCAGGCTGGTGAAGGGCCTGGAGACTAAGTCTTATGGGGAACGATTGAGGGAGCTGGGACTATTAGTTTGAGGAAGAGGAGGCTGAGGGGAGACCTCATCACTCTCTACAACTGCTTGAAAGGACATTGTAGAGAGGTTGCTGCTGGTCTCCTCTCACAGGTAATTAGTGATAGAACAAGAGGGAATGGCTGCAAGCTGCAGCAGGGTAGGGTTAGGCTGGACATTAGTAAATAATTCTTCCTAGAAAGAGTGGTCAGACCCTGGAACAGGCTGCCCAGGGTTGCCAGGGATGGTTGAGTCGCCATCCCTGAATGTGTTTAAGAGTTGTTTAGGTGTGGTGTTGGAGGATCTGGTGTAGGGGGGAGCTTTGTAGAGTAGGGCTGATGGTTGGACTTGATCCCAAGGGTCTCTTCCAACCTAAATGATTCTATGATCTCAGACATTACTACAGGAACTCCTGCTGCTTCTGAAGCCCAGAGTGTGCTGGGAAACTTTCAAATTACGTTCCCAAATTAAGACTTTTTACACCCTTACCTGATTTCACTTTTGATGTCAAGAAGGTTTTACAGTATCCAAAAACATGGAGAATGTTGTCTTTGGGGATGCCAGCATAGATTTTGTTGAAACCCTGCAACCTGCAGGAGGGAATGTTGGGAATGGTCATATAATCACAGTATTATAATTTTATCAAATCAGAATTTTTCACTACCAGAACTTTTCTATTGGTAAAATTTCAACAGCTGTCATAACTAGTCATTATTGCAAGACCTTATCAGAGAGGTTCTTAGAAGTAACTGCAAAGTATGTTCATATCAGACTGAATGTAGCTTACCCACGTGGTAATAGTGTGCTCTCTACTTGATGCAGTTCCTTAGGATAAAGGTCACAGAATTGCTAAGGTTGTGCTAATTAAAATCGTGTTGGGTTTCAGTGTATTTTGCCTGCGAGGCTGAAAATGCTGAGTACTTTACTGTGGTCACTTCTGTTTTTCAGCAGGAGCTTTACACTCTGCTTGAGAAATATGAGAATGTATTGCTGGGATGTTGAAAACCCGTATACAGTAAATAGAAATGCTCAGTGAAGATGAACACGTATGGAACAGGTAACTCACATTTGCTGATAGGAGTCACATGAAATATTGACAGGTATCTCTGCAACAATCCTCTCATTCACTGCATGCAAGACGTTTTGTAGAGTATCTTGAAACCAGCCAGCAAAGCCAGCAGCTTTCGTCTGGGGAAGACTAGGAGCTATTTTATGCAAGGCGCTGCCTAGTAGGAGATGGGCAAGGTCGCTGTTCTGGAGCTCCACCTGCAATCACAATGCCTTTTCAGTGTAGTTACCATGTAATTGATCATGCTAAGCCTCCCCCAGTTTAAGATATTATTCAGGATTCTTTTGTATATCTCCCTTCATGCACTGTAAAGGTGACTGGGTTGGACTGGTAGCACCAAGTGAAGGACCCAAGCAGGGAGCTCTTGGAAAGAGCACACAGTGCTTGTTGCAGGTCTGTTTTTCCTGACCTATACTCAGCTATACTGGTACTATACAGGACGCATCATATCCTGCTGTGACTCAGTATAGACCCTGGGAGGAAAATAGCTTGGTGTCTGGACAGAAAAACAGAAGATCACTGCAACCTAAGGCCTTTAGGGATCAGCTATCCAAGGATATGACCTGTAGCCTCATCTCAAGCAGGTTTCCCTCTGATGATTGGACTGAAGCTGTAGGATGAACCCTTCTTTTCTATGGTCAGGGCTGGGGGTTGTGTATTAGACAAGTCACTGCAGTGTTTGGGTGGAGAAGCTTTGCAGCACAATAAGGGAAGTTACCGACGCCATGGTGTTCAGCGTGGCGAAGAACTTTCCAAGATCTGATGGTGTGTGTAGGTTGTCCATGATGGGGATCACACTTGTTTCATCAGCCAGAGCCCCCGTTTCCAGTGTTAATTGTGCCAACTGAGCTGGTGAAAGCTTTTTCAGAGCTGACATCTGAAAAGGAACACAGAAACACCTGTATAACAGGGATCACTGTCAGTGCTGTGGCAAGAGGTTACAGATGAGCTGTGTTTATGTAGAGAGGAGCCAATGATGCTGAGATGTGACCTACCCCATTGAAATTTGGGTTGAGAGACGAGAACTCCTGGAGAGTGGCGTGGGCACTGAAATAGCCATAGTTGGCAGCTATCCATGTGCTGCTGTTTGCATTTGGGAAACAGGTGACACCTGAAAAGCAGAAGACCCCGCCTTCAGTAAACCAGTCAGCAGTTTCCTGAGCTCTTGGTTAGCCTGGAAATGAAGCCTGTCTAGTGATGGGACAGGAGGAACATCAGATCCACCTCAGCTTGATTCAACAGGATGTTAGTGAGGGGAGCAAGCACAGTACATCAGAAAGTATCTTGTCTGCTGCCTGTCTGGTTTGTGTTAGGACTCTTATACCATTGTCCATCACTGTAGCTTTTAAGAGACTTAACATGTGAAATTAATTGCAATGACAAGATCCTAGTGGACTTCACAGAAGGTCTACACATTTCCCTTTTTTGCAGTTAAAACACTCTGTGTGTAGTTTTGGGTTAGAAGATTGCAACCCAGGAAGTATTTTCCAAGGACAAACATTAAATATTACAAGGGGAGAAAAAGAAAAGCTTTTGAGTAGTGTGTGTTGCTTACCTTGAGTGCTGTGGTAGGTCTCCAGAAAGCTGTGTATTCTGCGATGGATGGAGAGTCTCTGCTCGTCTGTGTAATGCTCATACACTCTGTCCATTGCTTGCACACTGTATCGACACAGGAGCAGAAATAGGTTATGGGCCAAACATCTGCAGAGACCACTTTTCCTTTGGAGGAAAAATTCAGGTCCATAGGAAATATAAGCTGGAAGCACCAGTGTCAGTAAAACTGAAATGTTTAATGTGGTCTAAATCTAACTGTTCCTTTTCCTCCTTGTCCTCTTGGTAACATCTTGAAAAATAAACTGAAGGAATACTTGGACATTGATGCTAATCTGATTAATGGTTTTGGCTGATGTGAAGCTGTTGTGAAGCTTGGTATGCTAGAAGCAGTAAGATGTCAAATACTCTGGAGGAAGCAACCCTCTTGGTTTGACAGGGTAGGGAGAGCTTGGCCACCCTCGGGGAAGCTGCTTGTGACTCACAGGTTTTGATGAGACTGGCAGTCCATGTCCAGAGGCAGGAGCTGCAGATGGGTGTCCTTCATAGCTGGCAGGAATAGCTGCAGCTCAGAACCAAACCAGAGGGCGTATTCATTGGCTGTGAAGGTGCCGAGCGGTAAAGATTTGAAAAGGAAATCGAAGAGCAGCTCACGAATCCGGGGGTCAGGAAGGATAGTGAGATCCCTCTGGAAATAAAACCAGCACACAAAACTTGATTTGAGCAATTCCCGCTTTCCACAGGTAGATGAAACTGCCCAGTAGCAAGAGAGGTTTCCTTTTCTCCCTCTGATGTTGTGTGCAGTTTTTAGGAAAGCCACCAGTGTTTTAGCATGAGTGCAATACAGTGTAACACTGCAGTGATGAATTTTGGAACTGAATGAGGTTATTACTGTAATGAATTAACCAAATAACCGTGCTTTATGTTTTCCAGTAGAAAAGCCACTTGCCCATCATGTTAGCTATGGAAGTTTGTTATTCCTCTTCTGTAAGGGATGAGTTCTGAGTTGAAGGGAAACCAAGGTACTAAATAAACATTGTGAGGGAAAATAACCTTTTTAAATGAGTAAGGTGTCTGCAGTGTAACCCACAACATGAGTAAGAATTATCACTTTGTCTGGATACTGCTCTATAAAGTCCAGGCATATGAGCTCTAACCCAGCGGTCTAGAGCCCAGGGTTTATGTTCCTGTGAGAAGGAGACCTTATCTCCATCGTGGTGATTTTGGTGGTTTTGAGACTTGTAGCAGGATGCAGTTCTCTGGGGTGGGAGCTTTGACTATACCTTTTCTGCTGCAGCATTCAACTCCTTTATGAACTCAGTCAGCTCCTCAAAGGAGCGCTTCTCCATCTCCACCAAAATCTGGACAGCAAGACGTTCCCTTTTAAAAGCATTTGTGAGGACTGTCATCTCTCCTATTTGTCTGGCAGACAGAAGGTCCAGAACTTCATACTAATGAGGAAAACACAGCAGAAAATAAAGCCTAGAAAGCTGCTTGCTTCTCTGCTAATTATAGTTCTCAAACGTATACATAGGTCATTGTTTCTGTTTCTGACTGATAATGACTCATCAGAGCCCTAAAGCCACCTGGATGTCCCCACTGGGCTACACAGCACCAAGGAGCCTTCCATAGCCTGGATGGATAGAACCCGTAATACGTGCTAACGCAGAAGACTGAAGGCAATGCTCATCAGCAGCTGTTCTTGCTAACTAAGGTAATAGCCCTTCTATTCTCATTGCTAATCACACAACTTACTCTACTGCAGTGTTAAAATCCTGTATGGCAATGAGTTCTGCAGGGGAGTGGAAAGTGTTGGGCTAAGAAGTGCCTCTACTTGATTACATATGTACAATGCATGGAAGAATCATGAACTGCATTCCATACTAAAGGCCTGGAGGCAGTCCTCCTGATTTCTTTGGCGAAGATCTTCCCTTGGGGGATAGTTATGGAAGAGGATAATACCTCCTGGAAGTTCAGCTTGTGAAAAACACTCAAAACTTCTGGTACCTTTTGCAGAGCTGTCTGTGTGTGGAAACCTTGTAAGAAAAGGCTCAATTTGAAATTCCTAAATAGTCATGGGGTTGTCTTGGCTTCTATTCTTGGAGTGTCAGTGTTGGCAGAAACAAGGTTAAGAGAATTATAAACTGTAGGGTTATGTCTGAAGGTTATAATAAAAAATTTCAGACAATGTTTTTGACTCACTGAAGTCATACCAGGACTGAAATACGGCCCCAGATTTTCCACTAACTGATTATAAATCGTGTGCTGTCAGACCTACATGTGTGCTTACCCCATTAAAGTCCTTGTAGAAGTCAGTGAGGTCACTGTAAGAAGCAGAATGTAAAAATCTGTAGAATATCAGTTCCAGGAAACTTCGGCTGCTGTCATACGTGCCAGGAAATACCTTTGCTGAGGAAGTACGAGAAGTCTGTTAGTAGAGCATGATGACTGATCTTTTTTTGTTAGTGCTCCACAACGTGGCTTAAAACCAGGTCTGTGACCTACACTCTCCCTCAGTCCTGGCAGCTGCAGACTTTGAGGGATTCAGTGTGGAAAGGGCTTTGGGGGGCAGGCAAGGCCGGGGGTCCCCCATGGTTGTGGGGTTGGTTTGGGTCACAGTGAACCACTGTTTATGGTGCAGTTCTGGCTGGTACCAAGGGATTCCTAGTAGGGTATTACTGGGAGAGCTGGGGTGCTGAGGCACCGTGGAAGAGAATAGATGACCAAGTGGTTTTGTTCCTTAATTATGAGCTGCAATCAATATTTGATGTTTCAGAGAAAAGCCAGTACTCTGTCCTGGGAAGCCCAATGACTAAAGGACTTTGGGCTTCCTCCCCATGCTGTACTTGCTCCTGCCAGTTAATTCCTCTCTGACCCGAGGAGGGCCAGGCAGTCGGCAGAAATTTTAGCACAGATGTGACAAACAGCTACAATTCAAATATACCACAGAGTATTGCCAAAAGCAGACCAGTACCTGAAGAAGTAAGTTGAGATTCCAGGATCCTTTTGATGAAGAGGTAGGTAGCGTGGGATGTATTTTGTGGAAGCTCTGGAAAGATGTTATCTAGGCCTTGCACGCTGTAAAGGTCAAGAAATAACATCAGCCTGAAACTGTAGAGAGTTGTAATAAATACAGTAATAACGTCACTTATGATCATATGTAGTGTAAGTCTTGGCTCAGCTGTAAGCCTTTACAGCAATAATGGTAATGACAAGAAGTGCAAAAGGTAGAGGCTTTGCATGGTGTGGGGGAGTTGCATACCCCCATCTCGTTCCGAGTAGGCTCTTCTGGAGCAGCGAACAGGAGTGGAGGGTATGTGTGACACCAAAGTAGAGCATGATACAGTGCATGTACATGTGGAAATTTCTACCTGAATATGCTTTACTGCAAAAAACAAGGTGAGACTCTGTTTTGGGTTTTCTTTTCCTGTTTTCTCTTCTGTTTTTTTAAAATCCATGTGAAATACTAACGCTTATATTGGGAAAGAAATTGCTCAAATGTGCGCTGCTTCCCCTGCCAGAGGTTTCCTGCGGTGTGAGCCTGGCAGGCAGCGCTCCTCAGTGCCTGGTACTCACATGGCCGTGTAGGCTGGGAAGCTGAGGTCTCCTGGGATTAACTCTAGCAGATCCATGTTTATGCTGGGCAAGAGGAATCTTAGGTTTTCCAGGAACCAGAATTCATAGTCAAGGTCAGCAAATTTATAAAAGTGCTTGGAAAGGTCTGTGAAGAGCGTTGTCAGCATTTCCATCCTTACTTCATCATTTCTGATGCCCACAATGCCTTCCTGTGGGGGGTGGAAATGTCTGTTACTTGGGAGCTGTTTGGTGGTGGCACAGTGAAGGGGATGATTATTCCTTTTCATCAGTGTCCTTGTTTTACTGGGCACCATGAACAGGATTTCCTCACACATGAAGTGCCCAAGAGTCTCTGCCTTTTTAAAGGGGAAAACTGTTTATAATGGAATTTACAATACCTTTGTCAGAGCCAGATTGAACTTCATCAGGAATTCGCTTATTTTAGGTTCTGAGATTTGGGGATTTTCACCCCTCAGGGCATTCAGGACATCCTGCATTGTGGTCACATTGACCAGGGCATCCGAAGTCAGAGCGTATTCCACTAGCTGCTCGGTGCTCAGCACATCCAGAATTTTGGCCTACGAAATACTAATGTCAGGCACTGAAAATCAAATTATTCCCTTTTCACTAGAACTAGCCAAAATTTATTTTTTTTTTGCACTTTTCACACTTGAAAATTGTGTGTGTCATGATTTGTAGAGATTTGCTTATATCCTACAGTTATTTCTCAGATCCCAGGCAAAGCTATTTCAGCACAGGGAAGGGTTTCAAAATGCTGACATGTATGTTTGTGTTGACTATCTGAGGGTACCCATTCAAAATTGGAGCCTCTTTCAATGCACTGCTAGTTGAAAACATACTGTTATGTCTGCTTGTAGAGCTGCTGCATAGCAGTGAGAATATATTTTATTACAAATCTTGAAACTAAATCATTTAATGCTCTCTACCATATGATAAATGTTTCTGAAAGCCCCAGTTACTCATATGCACTCAGTGTAGAACTCATACATACAGGGTCAAAGTTACTGAGGGTTGCTGTGGCTTCCTGAAGGGCTATATTGTGCAAGAAGGATTTCCAGGTGACTCGTATCCATTCAGTGGTGGACACAGATGGAGCATCTAAGTGGGAAAAAAGACACAGTTACTCTCAGGGAATTACCCACTGGAGCACGTCCTTTTTAAACAACACAACTGTTGCAGAAAAGGGGGAAACTCAGATCCCAGTGGACTGAAAAGAGTAGCTGCCTGTTTACTGTTACATTGCAGTGTCACTTCTGGCTGAAGGAAAGTCTGAGCCATAGATTACTTTGATACCAGTGAAAAGTAAAAGGGAAATACCAGATTATGCTGGTTGGGTACCTTTACTCCTCCCTAGACATTTGTGCCTGACTAGTGCTGGAGACAGGATGCTGGGCTAAATGGGATTTATGTTTTTTCAAAGGGAAATGAGGCTTCTGTACCTTGAGAAAGTAAAATCAGTGTGCAATAAAGAACAGTAGAGAGAGAGGGAGGAAAGAAAAATGAGGATCCTCAAATGAGGTCAAGATACCAGAAGTATCCCTGAATCTTTTTTTTTTTTTCTTTTCTTTTTTTTACAGTTACATCATATCTTGGGAGAGTCACCAGAGATCACCAAGGCATCCTGCTGTGAGGTAGCATTGGAAAGACAGCACTCTTTCAGTTGGACAGCCCTCTAGTGCTCTCCTTTGTGTACAAGTCTATGTTGGTACTCTTTAATACATCCTGGGAGTCTACCAGCTGAGCCCCTGTTTTCCTGGAAGAATCTATTATCTGGAATGTATGGTTTCCCAGTGTTACCTTTCAAGATCTGGAGGTTCCGTGCAATCCAGAGTGCTACATCTCTTCTGGAGGACTTGGTCATGTGTTGGTAAGTGTTATCAAGTGCAGTAACACTGGGTGAACAAGAAAAATGAATACATGGATGATGGATTCTGGGTAACTTCATCTAACTGGAACCTAGATCAAGAACAGTCTTTTCTACTGAGTTACTGTAGCCAGTTCCTTTGCCTTGAAATTTCTGCCGAGGAACTTGTAATACTCCCTCCCCATTGTACAAATAACATCTATGGACCAAGGCCTAGATTTTATATGGCCCAGATTTCTAACTTCACCTTAAACTTCTGAGAAAATCACTAAGAACTGTGAAAAAGTACCCAGACTAGAGCCATCCAGGCTGACAGCACATCATCTGTCTTTCAGATTTTAGCCTGACTCCGCAAGGAGTGTTGCCCTGTTTACTGGCTGAACAGAGATCCCAGCGGTGCCCAGGAGACTTACATGGCAACTAAGGAGTCATAATCCTGTGGCACAATGAAGGTGAGGGTTGATTCATTGATGACAGGACGCAGGAAATACAGCTCATTTTGGAAGGTGATGTTCCAGTCAGCAGCAGTGAATGTCTTCATTTCCTCAGACACACTGGTCAGATATTGCAGCAGGAGCAGCCTAGCAATGTCGTCATTTGGTAGGACTGTGATCTTGCGCTGAAACAAAATTATATGGTCAACATGTTGGTGCTAGGGCCGTTGCAACTGCAGTGCTACTGGGGAGGGACATCTATAAGTGGTTTTCTTTTGTGAATTCAGAATGGAACTGGACAATACTCTGAGTGCACTCTGTGTCTTTGAAAGGACCTGATGTCTACAGATGTTGGAAGATTACTGTTGTAACAACGTACTTTCAAAATCACAGTGCTTACAAAGCTGTTTTTTCAACTAATAACTTAAGATGGCCAGTATCTGCAGGGGAAATGGAGATTGCAGGGAACATGGGTAGTGTCTACCATGCTGGCAGCCTTGGTGAACTGTGTCAGAATCATCTGAACATCCTCAGCTTCACTTTGCTGGAAGAACTGGACAAGCTGGACTGCTGCATCCATGCAGGTCAGTGTGTCTGAGTATACTGTCATGTCACCAATCTGGGTGGGAGTGAGGAGGTCCAAAACAGCGTACTGAAGAAAGACAGAGGAATTGCAATCAGTTACCTCATACCTGCATAATTTCATTTCTGTCTTTTCTGGCACATCCTCTCCTAAGTGCCAAGACAGTCTGGGTATGTACAGACTTACCGCATTGAAAGGCTGGTGGTAGAGTGAAACCAACTGAGTGTAAGGTGCTTCTGTGCAGAATTTCCCAAAGAACTGTAATAACCAGTCTCTAGTCGTAGCTTGGGTGGAGCAGGCAGGACCTATAGTGAGGGCAGAGGAAAGCAGGTAACATGGGAGAGAAGATTCAAGTACACATCAGCACCCAGGACTGCAAAAGCTCCCTGAAGACAGAGGAAAGGGTTAAAGTCCCTGACTTTGGCTTTTCCATCAGCCCCTCGATGGTGTGCTCTGCTCTGTTTTTATTTTTGTACTGTGAGCAGGAATGAGTTTTGAGAAGCAACACCTCTTAGTTGGGCAGTTTTGAAGGCACTGAGCAAAGCAAGAGATGGATTAGTGCTGTCCCACAACTTGCAGAGAGTGACAGGGCTCCCAGAGAATTGGCTGCAGTGACAGGGATTACCGGTGAGCTCAGATGGCTGGGTGAGGAATGCCACGATGTAGTTATAAACATCCCTTTTGCCGGCTGCAGGGATTTCAGAGAAGGCTGTATTGATCCCGGCAATTCTGTAGAAGAAAGAAACCTGGAGTAAATCTTGGGAGCCTTGGGAGCCAACCCACCTCTGAACAGCTCTCGTGAAATATTCTGGGGTTATTTTCTCTGACTGACCTAAAAAATAAACATATCACAAGAATCGAAGTGTTGAAAGCCTGGCTTCATTGCTGCCTGGGGAGTTTGCTGTTGGTTTTAGTGGAGGCAAAGTGAGTCTAAATTGAGGTCTTCTAAATGTCTTTTCTCAGGAAAATGTTTGAGTGCAACTAATACCTGAATTAGCAGTGTGTGGGCTAATAAATAAAGTAAATAAAAGCCAAATAAAGTGAGCTGCCAAGAAATGCAAGACCAATGAGTGAGATGAATGGGAGAAATCATCTTCTGGCGTTTTTTCTGTAACCATAGCACCGTGTTTGCTCCTTTTGCAGTTCACCTGCTGCACTGGTTTATTCTTTTACTAAATGGTTTAAATGTCAGGCAACACTGAACAGACTCAGGCAGGGTAACTGACTCACAGAGACTTGTAGGAACTGCAGGACATGGTGTTGGGGATGTCCTGAAGGATGGTGGCTTGAATGCCTGGCAGAACAGCCACGAGCCTCTTCTGAAACCAAAGGTGGTAGTCCTTGTCTGTGAAGGTGGGGAGCACAGAACGGAGCTGCTCCACTGTTCTTGCCAACATGGTACGCTTCACCGTCATGGAGATATTGAAGGTGGTGACAAAAGGCTGCAGCAGGAACACAAAATGCAACTGTAAAGCTCTGGGAGAATATTCAGAAACTGAGAGGACTATTTGTGGGGAATGGAGTTCTTATTTCTAACCCAGCAGTAATAGCAAATCATGCAATATCCATAAGGATTTACAGCACCATAACAGTGCAGCCAAGACCAGACTAAATTACTGTGAAGCATCAAGTTACACGCAGGCAAAAATTCCAGCAAAATCAGCATAGAAGAATAGAGATTTTTGTGTGTGTTTGTGTGTCCCCACCTTGGTCTTCTGCAGCAGCAACAAAAACTAAACCAATTAGTTTTGAAAGTAATTCAGCAGAGAGGGAGAAACAAACTTTAGCATTCTCCTCTAGACCTTCAGTTTTCGGGGATGTCCCTCTCCTCTATTTGGGAGCTGTCTGAGGCAGCCAGGCTGACGTAGCTCCTGATGCTTGCACAAGATAGAAGAAGTTTTCTGAATTACTTTTGATTTATGATACTAAATATATTCCCTGACACCTCAGACTCTTTGCACAAGTCCTGTATTTTACAGCACAAAATATATGCTATATATAGCTATTTTATAGTTCAGTTCCTCCTGAGCCTCAAGAAATGGTTTGGTCAGCTGTTTTATTTGCCAGGAGTGTTATTTTTGCTGCCAAGATTGTTTTATTTTCTAGTTTCATGGCATTATTTTTCAGGGAAGAATTACAGGTCCAGCTCTCACCCTTTTGCTACTCGTCCAGCTGTCACCTGGTGGCCTCTGCACCTTGTACCTTGGTGCAGGCTGTCGGTGGCCATCAGTGGTAGTTTAAGTGGATTTGCTGGGCTGAGAGCTGTGATGCCTGAGAAGCAGTCTTCTCTGCCACCTCTGCTGCAGAGCCTGGAACAGGACTGGGAATACCGGGTATCGCTTGCTTTGGGCTCCTGTTGAGCTTTGCCTCTCAGAGAATGCTGAGGACCCTGCAAAGCCAGGCTCCAGGGGAGCCCTGAAGGCCCCCAGCAGATGTGACAAAGCTGCCAAGTGTGCAAAGCTCCTCCTGCCTCCAGGAGGTGCTTCCAGTGTCTCTGTGAGTACAGAGAGATGAGATTCTACCTCCACACTAGACTCCTGCTTTCTCACCAAGCAAGGGGGAAGCAGCTGGATTTTAAAGAGCTTCATTGTTTGCTATTTTAAGCGAGCAGGGTAGGGAAGAAGAGTAACCATTACTATTTCTGCAGGGCAGAGGCAAGCTTTATACCATTCTAGGTATGTGCTTCATCTTCTGGATGAATGTGGAAAATTAAAGGCAGTTGCTCTGGTCCAAAGCTAGCTTTCACAGTACTGGGAAAAGCTGAGTTAGTCACAATGCCATAAGTCTTCTCTCTGTGATCAGATCTTACCTGAGGGAGAGACCTGCAGGGTCTGAGTCTTGTAGACTGAGACTTTGCATATCTTCTGTTGGCCTAATGAAAGGTATTGGGTTTACAAGGAGTCAAGAAGGGCCTTCAGTTAATGATTGTATTTAGAGAAGTCTCAGCAAATAATTGGTACTGGGTGCACAGGCAGAACTGCATGCATGGGAGAGGAATTACTACAGCCTAAGACAAGTAGTAAATTTATGTGAATTAATATGATGGGGATTTAGGGACCTCTTTAAGCCTTACTCTTTTACAAAGGCTGGAGATTTGGCTTCTGCCTGTCAGGCAATCTGAAGTGGGAAGGGGTTGGTGGGAGCTGTGTCGAATCCAAGGAGAGACTAAGCGTATGAGAAAACCTCAAACCTGCTGCAAGGTTCCCTGGCAAACCTGTTGTATCACCTTTTACTCCAAGTTACTGCACATTTACAGGATGTACAGGAAGGCTTCTGTCCTCACAGACCTCTCCCACTGAGCCCCATTAACAAGCTGCCTGCAGTTACCTCCTCTAAAGCGGAGTTAAACTCGTCCCAGTAAGCGGCCAACTCCTGGAGACCTGGCAGCTTGGTTAGTCTGTCAAAGATTCGCTTGATGTCAGCAACAGAGCTGAACACATCTTGGGAGAGTGTTAACTGGGCAAGCTGGACGGCAGTCAGCTCCTCCAGGAACGCCAGCTGGAACAGAGACAGAGAGAATTCATTATAAGTATACATTGGTATTTTCTTGAATTGATGCTGTTGGTGTGTGCCTACAGCTTTCCTTCATGCCTTGTCTTCGAGGGCAAGGACTCTTTCTCTTCTGGCAGATGCAGGTTGTGATCTTTAATGTTCATGATGGAGCTCAGAGCTCCTTCTCTTGTTGGCGTGAGAGTGAGACAGGCTGCAGTTTAGGGGGAAATATCCACGGAAAATATCCTTTTAGTGCCTGTGCCACAGGCTGCCATGGAAACCAAACCAGGTTGGCTGATGGTGATGTCTAAACTCTTCAAAGTCAAACAGAGAATCTGGATCAGATACAGAGATCCTTTGGCCCCTGTGCAGGTGCTCTAGGTGTGCACCCATCTGTTCTGCGGGGTGTTGCCTTAAGGCAAAGTCAACCAGCTGCCCAGGGATTGTTGGAACTGAAATGCAGGGGAATAATCAGAAATGGCAGTTGAACTCTTCCTGTGGCAGAGGGCAAAATCCTGGCTCTCTTGAAGAGGATGGAAAAATTCCTGTTGTTTCTAATTAAGAAGGAAAGGGCAACATGTTTGTCTTTCATGTTTGGTGTTCAAATTACTTTTAATACTCTTTGGCTCACTGGGTATAAATCTCACTATGAATAGCGTGGCTATCTAAGAAGGAACTAGTGTTGTTCTGTGGTAGTTAAATGTTAAAGAGATTAAATCAGTAGTTTTACCCCAGTGAAGTTCTCGCAGGCAGCAGCAAAGTCTGTGATGTTAGCAATGGAGCTGAATCTCCGGAAGTTAAGAGTCATCCAGTTTTCATCCATCTGACAGTCTAAAATGCAGCAAGAACAAGTTATTTCTGTTTCAGTGTAAGACTCAAAACCTAAGATCATTCCAGGGTATTTATGGAAATGATAGAGGAGGTGTTTCCAGTTATCATGCATCTAAGCAGTGAAATAACCTGGCTCTAACCGGGTTGGCTCATATTGGTGCAGCTCCTGGAAGACTGTCACAAAGTGGTGTCCTTCATGGAAATCAGGACATTGATGCTTGGTTACTTTTCAACTTGTATTCCTTACAAACGTTGTAAGACAAGAATGTTGAAAGGAAACATAATTCAGTGGTTCAGTAAGTCTTAAAAGTGGTGTGGGCTTGTAGTAAGACACAGTTAATGCTTTATTTTCTCTGTTTTTAAAAAAATTGCCCCTCCCTTCAGTCAACAAGAAAATCTGGTGTTGCTTCTTTTCAGGGGCAAGGGCTTGCTCTGCTTTTCGTACTGGGGCAGCTGCACTGAGGTGGGACTGGCTCATGGACTGCAGCATTTACAGTCTACAAAAAGCGTGGCTCCAAATTATTGCAAACTCCTAGACACAGGAGAAACCCCTGCGTCAGTAGGTCCGAGGGCCACCAGGGGCCTGAACAAACTCAGCAGGAATAAAAGGCTCACCTAAGCGAGGAAGAGTTTGGACAATCCATTGGGTTATGTCAGTCTTTGTATCTGTTGTCATGTCCTCAAATGCATGGTCCAGGCCTCTCACTCTGCCAGACAGTGAGAGAGAGGGCACACATCAGCATCGGTTATTTGCTGTGGTTGTCACAGATCCAAGCTAATAATCTGTTTTTATCACAGACAGCCAGAAATGTCTGATGGGACAGATGAATTCACAACCCTTCCTCCTGCTCGTCGGTCAGATCCCTCCCTATAGCCACAGTGACATTCTCCTTTACAGTGCACACAGATGAGAAAAACTGAGCTGGACTTATACTCACATCACTTGTAAGAGTGGGCAGTCACTGATAGCAGGCAGTGTTATTAATTCCTTGTGAGTGATGGAGCCAAGATACAAGGTCAGAGTCCCATTGAACAGAGATTCCAAGTCTGTTCTTGTCATTGAGGCAAAATGTGGCTTCAGGATCTGGAAAATGCCTTTGAGCATTATGTCACGCACTCCAGTGCTTGTTATTCTCTCCATGTGCATCTGGGGAGAAGAATAAATGGGAAGTGATGCACTACTGGAGTGGGATGGAGATGCTTACCTTTGGGTCTCAGCCTTTATGTGTCTTACTGGGGCTTTGTTCTTGCAGAAATGGACAGCAGATTTCATGGGCTGGGCAGCATAAATGAAAATATTCTGGATTTTTTGCCTTCCCCATCCTGGTACCTCGTCTGAGAGACTTGATAATTCTGCTTGTTTGGAATTATATCATTATATTGTTTTATAGCAATTTGCTCTGGAGAACTTTATAGATGCTTGTGCAGTCGGGAGCAAGAGCAAATGAAAATGAGGCCTAGAAGAGGAAGGATGGTGCCCGTAGAAGATAGAACCTGCAACTGGAGGAACTCTTACCTGTGCTCCAAGAGAATTAACTTCATGCAGAAAGGTGTGTAGTTCAGAGACGTTCCGGGTTTGGAGGGTTTTCATGATCTCCCCAACGTCTGTCTCTGCACTGGCCCTCGTGTTGTCAGTTAGGATACGGGAGGTGATGAGTAGCTTTCCTAACTGCACTGAAGTTAGCAAATCTGTCACCTCAAACTAAAAAGGGAAGGAAAAGAAGTCATCCTCAGGGCAGTTAAATGCTCCCCCCAGCTCTTATCTTTCTTGATGTGAATGGCCACTCAGAATCTTACAAGTAACCCCTGGGCTGGGACGGTGCCCGACTGCCATGGCAGTGACACAACAGAGCAGCCTTGTGGAAACCCAGTGGGAGCTTTGCTGGGTGTGATACCTACTCCGTTGAAGCTGGGATTGAGATGGAGGAAGTCGCTGTAGTCGGTGTAAATACTAGAGAATCCGAAGTTGTCCTCTAACCAGTCTCGGCTGTTAGAAGTGGTGAATGTACAAGCTACTCCTGCAAGAGATAGTGTGCGGGATGGTCAGAAGGTAACGGAGCCTGTTGGCAGGAAAGAGGAGAAGCTTTGTCTAACGTCTCAGGCACTCATTGATGCAAGACAGATAGGTGCATGTTTCTTGGAAAAAGACCTCTCTATAAGAAGATGAAGTAGAAATGGTGCTTAGCAACAGCTGGGCCTTGAAAATGCCCAGAATGGCTGCAGGGAGTAGAAAGCCATGCTCAGGAGTGCCGGTCAAAAGGTTGAGGTTTCTTCCCAATTTCAGGTACTACAATTATCCCCCTCTTCTGCAGTTTATGACAGAGTGCTCCTGGGACAGTTAACCTCAGAGAGCACAGGGGTCTGCGTGGTTTTGTAAATTATGTCATAATTCTGAGATGATGAGTATTATTCCTCATGTATTGCTCACAAGTAGTGTAAGGTTTTACTGTTCAAGCACTTACAGGGTGACAAGAGAAAGTGATGTGCAGTAATTTGTTACCTTCTTTTGCTGCTTGCCTATTGAGAAAATCCATTCTGGCCTGGTGTATAGCTCTCTGTGTGTCAGGATCTAACTTGTGGTGCACAGAATTCAGTCCTTTGTAGCTGTATATTGATAAAAATGCAAGTAAATTCAGTATTCTGTATACAAGTATTTATAAGCTATGCTGTACCAAAAAAGAGAAATCATAGAATCATTCAGGTTGGAAGAGACCCTTGGGATCATCAAGTCCAACCATCTGCCCTACTCTACAAAGTTCTCCCCTACACCATATCCCTCAACACCACATCTAATCTACTCTTGCACACATTCAGGGATTTCTTTAAACCTCAGATAACTTTAGCCAGTGAGAGAAAAGTGAAATGGTTTGGAACCTTGCAGAAGATTGAGTGTTGAGGTGCTTTGTTCACGTCACCTGTGCAAGTTCAGCCATTGCTAACAGTTATTGTGCTGTACTGCGAGAGGCCCAGCATTGTTTAACTTGAGGTCACAATCTAAAAGTTATAATTTCAAAATGCCCAGGGTGGCATTTGATAATATGATAAAAGAAGTGCTGCTGGTTGGTTTTCACAGTGGCCTCAGCAGTGACAGGCGATGAAAACGGTTAGCAGCGAGGGAGTCTGCTGCCGGGAGCTGTGCTTACGTACTGTCTTTGTGTCTCAGCAAGTGCGGATGACAGATATACTCACATGTCTTGGAAATCAGTGCAGCCTATTTTCGTCGGGAAGAGCCTTAATATGTTTGCATCAGTAACAGCCAGCATCCTTTTCAGTTTCACCTGAAACAAGTCCTTCAAGGAGGGGGAGCACAGATCGGGGAAGCTCTCCCTGACTTTGGTTAGGATGGTCTCCAGCACAGAGTACGTCGCGTTGTGGTCAAGGGGAAGAGTCAGTGGTAAAGCTGATAACTCGGTCAAGTAGTTTTCAAGGTAGATGATGTTACTGGCGGTAAGGACTTGGGTGATGGCAGCAGCGAGGCTGCTGTTGGAGAGCGCGTTGCTGCGGGCGCTACGCTGGGCTAGCTGCCTGGCGGTGAGGACATCGAGAGCTGTAAACTGTCAATAGGCAGGATTAAAGACCCAGTGCAAGAATTAAAACTACTGCACACGTTGCTGTGTGAGGTAAGTTCTTCCACACAGCACTAGTAGTCACCTGACTGTCGAATATATGCTATAAGTTTAGTAGGCACCACCTCAACACGACTGCTGAAGTCTGTCTGTGCACTGACCTGTCGCTCTAATCACCGATACTGCAATCTATCAGCAAGTGAAAGTTTCAGTCTCTTTGTCCCCCTGCTACTCTATTGCTTGAGTTTTCACAGCCTGCTGGGTGGAACAGCTGAAGGAGGCTGTATTTTCAAAGTGATTTCTTACCCCATCAAAGCTGCTCCAGCAGGAAGCCAGATCAGTATATGATGCGTAGCTTTGGAAACTCTTCCAGTTTGTCAGCAGCCACTCTTTTGCTGAATGTTTTTCACAAACTGAAAACATAAAATAGCTTGTTATTTCTTGATATACAGATAAGGATGGGTTTCCTTTGAGACCCTGAGGGTGGAAAAGACTTGGAGGAGGCGTACTGGGAAAAATGGATATGGGTTTGACCCAAAGAACATCACTTTCACTGATCTCCAGCATAGTTTGACCTGAGTTCAGGAGAGTTGTTTAAATGATCTCATTGTGCTGCAGAAAGCATGGGTGTGTTCCTGATCATTTCTGTTAAGAGTCCTTTATCATCGGATCATTTTAACAGCTAATCCTCGTTCTGCAGGAGGTAGAGGTTAGTACTTTATACAGGGATCTATTGAATCTATTGCAATTATACCAGGAAAGCATGGACTGTAAATACAGGTCACTGACCGTATATGGTAAGGAATCTTCTAATCCAGTCAGCCACCAGTTGCCTTGTGCTGTTGTCCATCTCGGAATAAGCAGTGTCCAGAGCTTGAACCCTAGAATTCCAAAGGGACGGATGAGACAAAACCAGTTGCAAGCTCCCAGTATGAGTAACAGTTTGTTAGCTCGTATTTCCCTTCACTTCTTGAAGTTGAGTATTAGAAATTCTTTTTGGATGCATGATAGAACTGAGATAACCCTTTGTGTTCTAAGGTGGAGTTATAGAGCCCTGTTCATACCTCAGCTAATTTCTTGGCACCTCCTTCATGTCATCTTCCAACTTTCTACCTGACTCCACTCATCTCCTTCACCAGCTCCTCTTTTTGGGAGAGGTCCCCAAGAGGCACACAATATAATAGTAAAGGATTTTATTTATGTCTAATAAATACGTGCTGCTTTCTTACATGGCTGGAAGAGAAGCATTCATGTGACAGTGATTCCAGTGAGCACACTGCAGTGTCCAGACACTGTACTGCACTTCTCATGTTCTCTCATACACCATGCCCTGGGACCTCATTCTGGCTTTGATTTTTCTTTCTATTCCTATTTTTACTGTTCTGTGGATTGATCTTAATAAGACAAAGTAGGAACAGAGATAGCTGGTGGGAAAAGACAGCTACATTCAAGTTTTAAAAAGTACTGTTTGACAGTGCAATGTACTTCCTTCTTCTGTCAAACCACAGGCACGTGCATGCCATCTAATTAGACCCCAAGCTTAATCAGACGTACACTGTGGCCAGGCCGTCGCAAGTGACTGGAAGCTGTGCCATGCAGTCCAGGATGCTGGTGCCGATGGCGGGGAGGTAGGCGTGCAGGGTCTCCTGGAACCAGGACGCCAGGAAACCTGCGTTTGCAACTTTGGGATCAGACTTGACCACTTCCCACGCTGCGTTTAACAGGAAGGCTTTGGTGGCCGGTGCAATCTGGTCACTGTGGACCTGAAAACAAGATGGAAAATGCTGGAAGCATCGCTAATTTGTTATGGGTGTTATTGTGGGAGATTCTGCAGAGCTGCTAGGACAAGAATGCTGTCCCTTTCCCAGGATCTTCAGGCTGTCGTGCAATTTGGCTCTTCTGGAGAAGATACAAAAATTCCCTTTGTGCTTTTAAACCCCATGTGTAACCTCAAATGAGTTCATCTATACTGCCTTCAGAGTGACTCCTGAGAGTGGCTTCCTATTTTCCTGGTGCTAACAGTGTACCAGGAGCATGGACCAGGCAAGAACCGCATCCGGGCTGAAAGGTAGTAGCTTGTTTGGGGAGGTGGGCTGCGCTCTGATCAAAAAAGAAGTGGTAAATGCCGGTGGAGAGGAAAAACAAGGGAGTTGTTCAGCTGAGTAAGAAGTAGATTCATCACTTCAGCAGCCAGACTCTTCTCCTGTTCTTGTTAGGGAGAATAAAATTTTGAGGAGGATTTGGAGGGGAAGAAGGGAAAGGAAGGCTGGTTTGTACTGAAACTTGTGCTCACATTTTTCTGTTATTGTAGTAACAACGTACTAGAGACCCGGGGCTGTAGACTCCCCTGGGAACTAGGGACTAGTCTCTGCTTGCATAGCAGTGTGGGGAAAAAAAGCAATCAAATACTCAAGCAACTGTGGATGTAGCCCAAGCTAAAGAGCCCCTGTGTGTGGTCTGAAGATGGAGGTGGTGTTGCTCCTCCTCTCTGATATTACCTGCACACTGATGTCATTCAGAGCAGTTTGCAGCACTTCGCTGTTGACTTGTTGAAACAAGAGCAGGAAAGCCCCTTGGTCCAGAAGAGCAGTAGGGTCTGTGATGTAGCATGTGAGGATGGAGTAGAGTTGCCTTGGTGTCAGCTTCATTCCCTGAGACATACACAAGCACGTTATGTCAGAAAAAGGGTAAAGACTTAGAAATGCAGGGTCAGACTTTGTAGTTCTCTTGCTCTCCTTGTTCCTACAAGACAACCTCTAGAGAAAGAGGGGTGGCCAGGCTTGCTGCCTTTTGCCTGATGGGAGGGATTTCAGAGCAAGGCCATCTGATGTGCACAAGGAGGGGAAGGCAGATCTTACTGTGAAGGTTTTAAAGAAAGGACTATCTGAGGAGTTGGTAAGAGAGACCTGTTGGAGGTGACTTACTGAAGCACAGGCGTACTGCTGGAGGGAAGGGCTGCACCAGTCACCGCTCCTCAGGATGGAGCTTAGATTTGAACTGGAAAGGAAGCAGGAAACATTGAGTGTTTTCCATTAAATGTCTGATGAGGCAAGGGATGGGTGGGCTGCGGAGGGCTCAGGTTCTCTTGAGTTTTCAGGGGATGGTGTTTCAGCACTAACATGATCTCTCCCAGGCAGTGTGGATACCAGTTACCAGGGGTGCCTACCTGGTTTCAGTGGAGCAGTATGTTGGAGCTGTGAAAGAAGAAAGAGATGTATGACACTACTGTTTTAGTCTCTCCCTTTGAGGATATGCGTGATGCTTTCCTTTGGGTACAGAAAGTATTTACAGTCCTTCCAGTTTCACATTTGACAACCTCTCCCATCAGCTCCTTGTGTTTTCCATTCACATTGTGTGGGAAATTGTGGGTGGATAATAGTGAGTGTTTCTTTTCAGGGCTGGTCTAAGACTGCTGAAAGGTTCAAAACAGCCCTTAAAAGTAAGTGAGGCAGAAATTTTGCATGGTTCCCATTCAGGGACGTTTCCTGGTGGCATCAACCTTGCCAGTACTTGTGTTCTGCTCTTTTGTGTGCCCAGACCCTGTCCAACAACTCAAGTGTACAAATGGGACCTTAGATACAAACAAAATTTTACTTACACATGAAGAACGCTGGACACTGGGGAAAGAAAGGAGAGAAAGCAGTGGTTAGAACAGAGTAATCACAACATGAAATAGGATGTAATTTACTAAGGCTGGCAGCTACAGAGCAATGACTCCTGTGTTGCCTTCCCCTGTTTGCATCAGGCAAACCATTGGGATGGGTTGAAATCTGCCCATACCACAATGCATCTGCTGCTTAGACTGATTGCTCTCAGCTCAGGACAGACCGACCACATTCTTGGCTGGTGCGGGTCAGTGTCCTGGTGGAGCTGCACTCTTATTCCAGCCAACAGATGGGTTTAAAGCAGGAACCCTCCCTGGCTGCAGTGTTATACCTTCTCCATGCCAGCCCATGGGTTTGTGGAGCTCTGGGAAGCATTGCAGCTGTTTGTTAGTAACCTCATGGAGGTTCCCTTGCACTAGATTGCTCTTAAGCAGCTGTTGCTGAGTGAACAAAATGGGATTATGACTTTATTCAGTGGTTATTACAGGTAGCTGATGTTACTTTTAAGTGCCTGCTGTGAGATCCATAACCCAGAAATAAACTGATGTCTCAGACATACCTGATTTAAACCTTCTATGCATGGCCCTAAAGAAAACAAAAACCACAAGTGGAATAGTTAGATGAGTGGAAATAAACAGATTTTCTTCTATCACAGACCCCCCAAAAAATGCAAGAACAGAGACCAGGGAGTGTGAAATGAAGCTCATTTTTCATCCTTCACTGGTTTACGCTCATCTTTGTGTCCTCAGCTATATGCTGATGCTGAGCACACCTCTTAGGGATTCGAGCTATTTTTGTTACATAGCACTACGTCCTCAGTGTTGGAGCCCAAACCACACTGCAAAGTCTTGACAGCACCAGAGACACTTTGCTCTGTTGCTGTAATCTGTATATGCTGCTGGGGGGAATCAGCTCTGAGCGTGGTTGTAGAACAGAATCAACTTACCTAAAATGAGTAAGGTCAGTGCAATTAAAAGTGGTGGCCTTTCTTTTTCCTTCATTGTTCTTTTCTTGGGTGGATCGCCTTTTCAAGCCTAAAAAAGCATAAGGGATCTGTTGATTGTCTCTTTTGAGTACAGATAGCTTTCTTTCTAAGTTGTCTTTTTTTCACCTGGTGTATTTTCTGCCTCTGCTTGATGGCCAGAGACAGTCAGATCTTGCTTGCCTTAGAAATTCCCAACTACGAACTGAATGTTTTCCTCCATAACATATCTCACTGCAGCACAGCAGGGATCTGCACAGCCTGTGCCACAGATCCCTCCAGTCTGTCGGGCAGTGCAGTAATACTGTGGACTGACAGAGCAAAGTTCCAAGTATCCCTATGGCCTAGAACAGCCACAACCACTGACAAATCATGATGTTGAAATTGTGTCGTACCTTACCCAACTTTTTCACTGTGCCTTTTTGTCTCTGTCTTTTCTCTGAGCATCTTACTTTATTATTAAAAAAACCCAACCAAACAAACATAAAAGTGATAATGAAATGGCTGCAATTGGCCAAGAGCAACATCCAATTCAACTGGAGATCAGTTGCTGTGCCACATTACATGGAGGAGCAGCATCATACACATTCTTACACAGAGTACTAACTTGCTCATTAATAGTCATTAACTTAATTATTTAGCTGGAAGAGAAAGCAGCCATACCTTCCAAAACTTACTTTTTTTCCTTCCAGAACCTTGTGAATCCTAGAAAGCAGCATGTAGTACAGCAACTGACTGTGGGAGTAGCTCTTTCCCCAGTGTCACCTTTATATATAGTGACATCCAGCTGATTGCAGGGGACATGGCGAGTGTGATGCCAGGTGACTCCTTTGACTCCGTTCCAAGGAGCAGAGGCCCAGCCCTTGCTGAGGCATCCTCAGGTGTCACATAACTGGTATCACTTGTTAAGAAAATTGAACTCCAGTAGTAATCTCTGTCCTTCTCCACCCATTATTAAAAGAAATGGGCTGCCTTAAGATGAGAGGATTAAGATTTCTTTTAAGAGGGAAAGATGAAAGGACTGATAAAGACTTGGTAGTGCAATTGCACAGATTATTTCTGCATCATTATTTTCCCAAGTAGGTTTGTGGGAGGAAGTTCAGCATCTCCTGGAGAGCTCCAAACCTGGCCAAATTACCAGCCTCTGTAGTCTCATGCTGTTGAAGTTATGACCAACAAAAAAGAGGGATCACATAACATTGTTTTCATAAGCTGCTACTGCAAGTACTGGTTGTTGAGCACTCATTCTGCTTATTGGTACAGGAAACATTTCCTCAATAGCAGTGTAAAGAACAGGCCACCTTCTGACTTGGTTTATGGCAGGGGCTTATTACAGACTGCCTCTGTCATCTCCTTTGGCCTATTTCAATCCCCAAATTTCTGATGACATTAAGGGAGTAACTATGTGCTGCTGCTCTCTCCACATCCTCTTCCAAGCCATTTGCTCCAGCTCCAGGAGGTGTTACCTTCCTCCGGGACTCTCACAAGGAGCGAAGTAGACCTTGTCCCATGTCAGATGATAACCTTTGTGATGAGTCTGCTTGTGGCTGCAAACATGTTAATTTGGGGGGAATCTGGGGACTTTTGTTTGATTGCTTTCAATCCTACTTACTTCCCTGATGATCTGTAAGCACAGCAAGTGCCCTGAACTTACTTCACGCTTGGAAAAACCTTACCTTCCCCCATTGTTGTGTTGCAGGAACAGCAGCATTTTGCTCATGCGACGTCCACCCATGTGGGTGCAGCAGGAAGGTGTGACTGTAGGGCCTTGGGGTTTGGCTGCAGGACTCCATATGTCCCTACTCGGCAGGAAGTCCTCCCCTCAAAAAGGCCTGAGGTAAGTATGTCCATGGGGCAGGCTGTCCTGTAGGAAAAGGTGTTTTGACTGTTGAGCATGGACAGAGATTTACCCCAAGCATAAACCAGGCACACTGCCTGCATGTTCTCTGGGGTATCTCGAGAGGTGGCATTTGAGCTATTAGATATTAGGGCTACAGTCTTCCTACACGGGGGCAAGGATATGAGCTTTCTTTAAAAGTGCAGTCAATCCCACACTGGACTCTGCAGTCACTGAGCTGTCAGTGCCTCATGCATTACTTCAGAGCACAAACATGTTCTACATCTACAGCAATCAACCAGAGGGCTGTTCTATTTTCAGTTACATTAAGGTAAACTACTATATAGACTTGATTTGTTGCTTTCCTTTATGTCCAATATTTGGCAGTGTAATTTACCTCCTCCTCTGCTGGTGGAAGGAATTTTTAAATTAAATCTACAAATCTTGCCCTTTACAGCAATTTTCTACTGGAGACAGGTACTTTTCTTTTGTTGTTTTTTGTTTTTTCTAGGCTGTGTTTGCTATTCTGCTTCACACGTATCACCTTAGATACAGGTGAGAGACTTGGAATAAAATACCTGTGTGTTTCCTCCTGCACATTAAAACTAGCTGTAAATATGAGCATGAACCTGAGTTTAAAGATCACATCCCTGAAATGGATCAGTGTGTGGGTTTTTGTGGCAGCCTGTGTGTACTGAGCTGATGCTCAGAGTAACTTTCTTTTTAAGAGGACTGCCTGTACCACCATGATGGTTGCTGTTCTCAGTGGACGTCTGTGGATAGTCTTGCTCTAATGTCACAGGGGCTCAGTAAGGTCGGGGGTGTTTTCATGTCTGTCATGCTATGAACCCTGCCAGCTAAACCACTGCCTACAAGTGCACTGGTAAACTGGAAAGGGTATTGCAGGGTGTGCCTGCCCTGCAGGTCCTGTTCTGTGCCCCAGGCGGCACAGGAAGGTGAGTGCCACCGATTCCTGGTGGCCTTTGTATGGAAATGAGGGCTGGTTGTCATCTTTAATGGCAACAGCTCCTGAGGTGTGGGTCCTGCAGCCACCCAGTTCTGAAACGAGGAAGAGGCCCATAACAAATTATGGTCTCTATTATCAGTGGCCCATTACAGTTACTGCATTAGGGGGTCAGTTCTGGGACATAGCTGGGAAGAAGCTGCTCCTGGGGCAAGCAAATGGGAAAATAAGGTCACTCTGTGTCTGCTTCATGGGGGTCAGACCCTCTCTTATCCAGTGGGAAGGGAGTGTAATGGGATGAGGATTACAATTTAGAGTATATCTACTCAGGGATTAAAACCCATAGCAAATCTGAACCACCCTTCAGGTGATGTCCTCATGGAGATGCTGCAGTAAAGCAAGACTGCTTGATACTCTCACTTTACTCTAAACTGACCCAATCTTTCTCATCCAGCTAATCCTTTATCTCCAGGATTCAGCCACCACCGTATGTCTGAGAGGGATTGTGTCAAACAAGGGGGCTGAAAGTCTCAGTCAAACAGAGTTATTGTGTGTCACAGACCATCTGATGGGATCAGGGAAGGGGAAGGAAGGTGAGCATAAGTAACAGCACAGTTGGAGTTAATTTTTGCTTATTTATTTCTCAAGAATGAATGACCTGGGAAAAATGTTCATTGCTGAGATATTTTGTTATGCTTCATCTCCCAAAGCATCGCTGCTGCTATACCATCTATCTGCCTTGCCCTTTCTTATTGATAGCAAGACAATACTGTGACAAAATGGTCCTTCTTTGTGAACCTTTTGTGGTGACAGTGGAACTGGTTAAAAAAACCAAAGGATCTGGCTCTCATTGCCATTTACTTTTACATTAATCTGGACTTATATTTTGTATCTCTGCAGTGTGCCCTGGAGCAGAATCTATCGTACCTCCTTCATTTCCTTCTTCCCTGGGAGATGCTGTGTGCCTTGCCTGGGACATGAAGCCAGGTTCTCTTTTCTGCAGTGCTGTTTTCACACATACCCCAGGATCTCAGCAGCACCATTGTCTTAACCTGCTCTTTCCTTCTGAGGCTCTTTCCATTTTGGATTTGTCTCCTGGCATGTTATGTCCTTGCACTTCAAATGTAAGTCAACCTGATGACATTCAACAAGAGCAATTGTAGAGTGCTGCACTTGGGGGGGAATAACCCCATGCACTGGTACAGGTTGGGGGCTGACATGCCGGAGACCAGCTCTGAGGAAAAAGACCTGAGAGTCCCAGTGAACAGCAGGATGACCATGAGCCAGCAATGTGCCCTTGTGGCCCAGAAGGCAAATGGCATCCTGGGAAGCACCCAGAAAGAGTGTGACCAGCAGGTCAAGGGAGGTCATCCTCCCCCTCTACTCTGCCCTGGTGAGGCCCTATCTGGATACTGTGTCCATTTCTGGGCTCCCCAGTTCAGGAAGGACAGGAAACTACTAGAGAAAGTACAGTAGAGGCTACAAACATGATGAAGAGCCCAGAACATCTTCCTTACAAGGAAAGGCTGAGGGACTTGGGTCTTTTTGGTCCGGTGAAGACTGAAGGGGGATCTGATCAACACCCATCAAATGTTTTTAGAGAGCGTGGTCACAGGCACTTTAGGATGGATGTCAAGAGGGTGGTGCCAGTCTTTTTTCAATGGTGCCCACTGAGAGGACAAGAGGTAACAGGCACAAACTTGAACATAAGAAGTTGCATCTAAACACGAGGATGAAGTTCTTTGTTTTGAGGGTGACAGAGTCCTGGAACAGGCTGCCCAGAGACTGGTGGAGTCTCCGTCTCTGGAGACATTCAAAACCCTCCTGAACATGTTCCTGTGCAACCTGCTCTAGGTGGACCTGCAGGGTCCACCTGCAGGGTGGTTGAACTAGATGATCTCCAGAGGTCCCTTCCAACCCCAGATCATTCTCTGATTCTGTGTCATTCTGTGCCTAAAGGTGAGCTCAGTTTCCTGATGTACCTCAACACGTGGAGAAATCTCAGTGAACCATAACGTATAAGAGCATTAAAAGTCTTCAGAATTATTGTGCTGTTGAGAAGACATTTGAGTTTCATGTCCTTGCCCATCTCAGGAATGCTGTAAATCACTTCAGGAGTAAACAAGGCATCAGAATAGGCCATTTCTGTTCACTAGTGTATAACTGTGGAGGTGAAAATCTCCAGATGCAGCAGCTGGAAGTGAAAAAAGCAACTGTTTTTAGAGAGCCTGGTCACAGGCACTTTAGGAATACTTTTGGATGGATAAATCTAGTTACCTGCCACCACTGTCAAACTGCCCTCCATGCAGAGATGCTAGAAGATCATTTTGGCTCCTATATATTTGCTTGTTGGTCAACCTCCAACATCCTCAAACCAGGACACATTCTGGGATCCTCTCTGTTTCACTTGGAGTAAGAGAAAAATCCCTCGTGATGGGACTGATTTATTCTTTTTCAGTCTTGTCTCTTAGTAGCTCTTGGACCCACAGCATCCCAGCGAGGCTTTTGTTTGAGGCAAAGTGTGAGGAATGTTTGGGAAAGGCTTTTATTGGCTTTAAAGGCCTTTAGCCATTTCTACAGCAATGTTTTTTGGCACTTCTTGGTCTTAAGGTTGGCTGCTGTTTACAGATCATGAAACAAGAGCAAAGCAAAATTCGTGTTATATTTGAGTGAGAGCCATGCATTCCTCTGGTCTCACTTCAGATTCCCCAACATCAGCTGGAGCAAAGCCTAGCTCTTTCTTTTTCAAAAAGATAGTGTATTATATTGTACATGGAGGCTCTCCAGAGAGGGCTGTGATGCCCAGATCAGAGCTTTCTGCCCAGGCTGTGGGGAACAGTGACCATGCAGTCCACATTTGGCAGAACGTGTTGTTTCCAAATGATATTCACTTAAAGTTAGCAGATAAAATGGCTGAAATAGAGAAATCCCACATCGTAACCCCAGAGCCCATTGAATTTATGTAATTAATAAAGCTGAATTAATAAGATAACACTTGGGCAATATGTCACTTAGCTCTGTTAGGTGATGGTAGCTGGTTAGACACACAGAGGTGTTTCCTTTGGTGATCAGAAGAAAAGAATTTGGGATTTTGGATTTGGCATTTGTCAACGTTGTATCTACATTACAGAAATCCAGCCCTTCCTGCAGACAATGTGGGCTGTGGATTTGCAGGTTTGGGACTTGGGTGGTCTCTTCCCTGCTTTGCAATGCATTGTTGTGCTACAGCAAAGTTACTCTGCTGGAAGGTGCTACATGCTTGTGAAGCCACCTTTGGGTGTGGGAGACCTGAATGAGTTCCTGCCATGCAAAGGCATCAGTGTTAGATGGGTGTGACGCAGAACACCCTGCCCAGAAGTAAAAATCAATTGATGACTCAAAATTGATGGATCAAATCTACTGAGAAGCAGTTTCTCACTTTCAAAAAGGACTGGCTAAAGGTGACCATCAATAGCCAATTTCTAAAAGACTCCAATTGCTCAGTTTCTTGTGAACTTGTCCAAACTAGTGGTTCCTAAGTATTGTGATTAATTGGTCAATATCTGATTTACTAACTGTGACGTTTCCTTAGACCACATTCTCAGGACACTCAGAGACACTTTCCAAGCAATGTTTGATTCTAGGGATGGAGAAGGACTTTTTCTCGGCAAGTCAAAGGGCAGTGTGTTGGTAGATGTATGATGTAAGTACATAGAACTAGAGGATAAACAAGCACCATGGAAAGATTTATGGTACAGACTAGAGAATCATAGTATTGAAGGGGCTAAGTCAGCAATAGTTATAGACTCCTTTTCTTTTCCTTTTAAGAGCAGTTATAGCCTTTTGGAAATAGCTGTTGCAGATGTTACTCACTTTCCATGTCTAGGTCTAAGTCAGCTTTGACGGTAACGTCTTGTCCACTTGACAAGTCACCAGCAGATGCTCATAGGAAGGAGAGAACTTGCTGTATCACACAGGAGGGTGAGGGGCTGGGACACAGGACTGGCAGCCTGTCAGTGGCCGTGGCCATCTGCTCTACAGGGGAATAGTGAGGGCTTCCTATGACTGACTGTGAGGAAGAGGCACAGTTCAAAAGGTGGTTTTGTTGTGAATTGGATTGAAATCAAGAAGTATAAGAATATAGGACTGAAAAAAAACCAAACCAGAAATGACTAATTTTTATCTCGCCTGTTTTCCAATAAAGTTTCCACAAGAACCGATACTGTTTTGTGAAATCTTCCAGCTTCTCCCCGCGACTTTTTCCCCAGTTAAATGACAGCAGAGACCTCCAGTGGTGGCGGGAGAGACTCCCAGGAGGGAACTGGTGAGTGAGCAGAACTGAGCTCCTGGTGCCCTCTGGTGCTGGCATGCCCCTTCTGGCAGCCTGGTCCCAGTGACGCGCTGGCAGAGGGATGTCCTGAACCCACACAGGAAGGAAAGAACATTTAGGCTGGACATTAGGAAAAAATTCTTCCCAGAAGAAGTGGTCAGACACTGGAATGGGCTGCCCAGGGAAGTGGTGGAGTCACCATCCCTGAATGTGTTCAAGAGTAGATTAGATGTGGTGTTGAGGGATATGGTGTAGGGGAGAACTTTGTAGGGTAGGGCTGATTGTTGGACTCAATGATCCCAAGGCTCTCATCCAGCCTGAATGATTCTATTCTATGAAGAGGTGCTGTGGAGGCAGCCGGGACTGTGCACACTCCTCTGTCTCAGCGCAGAGACCCTTGTGGGTGGGCACCTGGAGGGCTGACAGGTCACAGGAGGCAGGAACAACAAGAACTGACCCTGCAGTGCTTTCCTTGCTTTACCCCTCCTGGGTTCTCTCTACAGCTCTGACTTTGCCATGTAATTTTTAACACATTGCTTAATGTCCTACATTTCTCCTGCCCTTCCTGTCCTGGAACACAGCCAGGCAAGTTACCTGCCTGTGGCTGTTTTGAATGTGATGTTCCTCCAGGTTCATTGATTGTCCTGCTCAGTACATACTCACTTTTCATCCGACCCATACATGCAGCAGGAAGGATGTAGGTCTCACCCTACAGAGCAGGTCACTGCAAGGGGCAGGACAAGGCTGGATACTCAGAACTGAGGCAAATCGGCACAGCGAGGTGCTACATGGGTGTGGGGAGAAGGTACTTCAGAAGAGTGTTTAGGGCTGGTGGCCTTTGACAGATGGAGGCTTAGGGAGAGTGAGATGGGCTTAGTCCTGCTAGACAATGAGTTAGGCTTTCCAGTTCATGAGCTGGATCTTTGACTTTCATAATGTGAGCTCTCTCTTTTTCCCCTCCTCTGTCTTAGGGCTATGTATGACCTGTCACCAACTATAGGTGACTGTGCACACACACACGTGTGTATAGATATACTTATAAATATATATAAAGGAGAGGGCAGGTTAGACTGCTCCGTTGTATTGCAAGGTGTCAGCCTCGCTGTAAGGAGAAGCAACTGAGAACATACAAGATTTCTCAGCAGGTGGCTGACTCATACAGAACATCGTTTTCTTGAAGCTATAAAATACAGAGGCAGAGCTTCTTTGTACTTGAGAATGAGTGCCTGTCAATTATAGCTATATTTTGCTGCACTTCAGTGTATGCTAGAGATGTTCAAGCGCTGAGGGTACTCACAACGGAGCCAGAAGGGGCAGGGGCATTGCTGGGTGCCCACAGCACCTCACCCTTTCTTGCCTGGCCCTCTGGAAGGTGAGCGTGTGCTTAGGAGGACCCATTCAGCCAATGTAGGAGTTGTGAGGGCAGGGCACAGAAGCTGACACCAGTAAAGATGTTCCTGGAATGCTGAGTGCCAAATACTTTTAACGCTATGAGTGCCGGGTTACAGCCAGAACTGATGATGGCCTGGTTCTTAACAGCCCTTCAAAACTGGGCTGAGTTTCTGGGAGTATGCATCAGCTCTGAACCCCTCCTCCTGCTGAAAACTGACCTTCCAATAATGTAAGTGACCTTAAAACTGGTCATACTTCTTACTTCTGGCTGCTTATGAATCAGGAGTGTCTCTAACTGGCATAGCCTCAAGACCCTGCCCTGATGGGTAGCTGAACAGGTAGGGTTAGGGCAGTGCTAAAACAGCACTTCTGCTCTCTAGTGCAGCCAGTTGGTCACCAGCATGAATAGAAACCTTGCTGAGAGAGGAAAATCAGATGTCAGATTCATTACCTTTTTGTTTTTTTAACTTGGTTAGGCTTATAATTGAGGACGAGGTTTGAGTGTTAGATGTTGCTTTTGGCTTTGTGCAACACAAACGTTACAGAGGAGATTACAGAGGAGAGAGGGAAGTAGAAAAATCTCTTGTGTAAACCTCTGGGAAGGTGGTGGTTGTGTTTTACTGCCAGCTATGAACTGATATTTGATGCTATCTGTTCTAATCATCTCTGCTGCCTTTGTGTTAGTCTCCATGACACGTCTGTAGCAGGCAATAGCTCTGGGAGCATCGTGTGGCCAGAGCAGGCTTTGCTCTGGAGTTACTGCAATGGGATAAATCAGGTTTTAGTCCTGAGCTGACCCAGGATTTGGCATGTTTGATGACAGGCAGGTCTCTGTGGCCCTTGGCTTTCCTCTCTCTTCCTTGGCGACTCAGGAGTAGCCTCAAGTGAAGGTTTGCTAGTGCAGGTGGGTGAGAATAGACGGTCCTGCATGAGCTGTAAAACACAGACTTTCACCGTTGGGTTCCGGTGACCCCGCTGGCATTTGTAGGTGTGGACGCAGCAACGTCTCAAAGCCAATAATGTTTCTTTTCATATATTCCCTGCTTGTAACTAAATGCTTAAGCAAACAGAGGTAAGAGAGGCTGCTTATTGAACCAAATATCGCCTTGTTTATAAAAATCTCCCTAGGTGACATTTCACAAGCGGGCATGTAATCCACGCAGTCACAGGTGGATGTGACCTGTGTGCTTACGCATTCTTGTAAAGATCTACGCCGAGATAAGAATCAGTCCTGTCAGTTTGAAACTCTGCTTGCACTGGTAATAAATCTGAGGGTATAACTTTTACTCAGTTGCCTTCTGAACCAATAGCCAGTTCTAGTATCTGCCAGCCCTTGAGACAGAGCTGTGCAATTTAAAGGCCTGTGTGGAGAGTGAGCTCCTTTTCTGGTCTGAACTATCCCTCCTGTCCTGTGAATCCCCTGATTTGCAGAGAGAGGTGGTTCTGCAGCTGAAATAGGCCAAAAGAGTAGATTGGATGTGGTGTTGAGGGGTATGGTGTAGGGGAGAATTTGTAGAGTAGGGCAGATGGTTGGACTCGATGATCCCAAGGGTCTCTTCCAACCAAAATGATTCTATGATTCTATGAAAACATTCCATGCTGACAGCATTATGATGTTAAACATCACAGTTGCCTGTTCATGCCAACACCAACCGCACCAGTAGATTCAAGGGGAAAACCTTTTTTTTTCAAGTGTTACCTGCAAGATGGAGTTTTCAAAAACTGTGTCTTCTGCCAGAAGAAACCCAGAAGCTTGCAGACTGTCAACCCAGACCATGGCCCCAGGCAAAGTGGCTCTAAGACTGCTCCACTCTGTAGCCAGGAGATGTTCTGATGGATACCTGGAGAGCTTTGCTGACTGTCTCTTCTGTAATTCTGCAGGTAGGAGACAGCGGTTTGGGTGCAGAGCAGCAGAAGCGAGGGCAGGACTGCTGTGCAGAGGAAGCAGTGATCCATGGGGCAATGCTAGTTGGTCCATTGCCACCAAAGTCACAGTTCTGACGTGTGGGCGTTTTTTTAGCAGTGTTTCCTTGTTTGCTTTTTTGGAGAGATAGGGAGGGGAGAGATTTCACACAATCTTGTTTCAATTACTGAGGACTCTTCCTTTGTGTGCCAGTAAGCCTGAGATCTGTACAGAGAGGATGAAAGAAGAGCTAAGTGCAGGCGATGACTGTATCATAACACCATTTCTGTGGGCTTAGAGCTGTTTATACACAGCTCCAGACCACAGATTTTGTGTGACTTCTGTCATTATCTTCTTCTGTCAGTTCTGGATGCAGTCCTTCATAGGGGGCTCGCAGCTCATGCTAGCTGACTCTAGCAGCAAGCCCAACTGTTTCTTGCCCCTCCAAAGAGAAGAGGTTTGTTCTAGGCTGATGCTTGGCTTTCATGTGTCTCTCTCCTTTTTTCTTTTTCTCTGTCCAGTTCCCTTTGGAGGTCCTCCTAAAGGCTGCTGTTGTGTCTATCACCTTCTGACCTGTGGTCCAAAGGGTTATTCAGGCAAAGGGTTGGACACTGCAGCTGTGTCAGGTTGTTCTACTCTAGGACTCTTTGATGTAGCCTACCTTGTCTGGGCGTCCTGGTGTGATTTTCTTCTGTAACCTCCTCTGTCAGTATATATGCATGAGACTTGTTCTTAGATGAGCTCACGTAACGAAGGGATCTAGTGTGATGGACATGGAAACAAAGAATGTAGTTTCCCTTTTAGAGCTGTCTGTCTCCTGATCCTCTTTTTATAACTGGATTGTGCTGTTCCAGCAGAGCCCTGACAGATTTATTCTTAGTGAGGTGATCAATGGTCACAGAATCGCAGAATAGCAGAATGATATGGGATTGGAAGGGACCTCTACAGATCGTCCAGTCCGACCCCCTGCCAAAGCGGGTTGCCTTAGAGGATTCTATGATTCTGTAAGAAACAGAAAGATGACAAGGAGTTTTTGAAAGGTATCTTCTTATATCCAGAAACTTCTTTGCCTTTCTGATCAGTTATGACAGTTTGATTTTCTTTTCTAGGTGGCATACGTTTGCTTTCAGCCTTCAGTACATCTTTATATCATTTCCATACCACCTGCAACATTTTAGTCTCTTAAAACTGCCCCTTTGGGTTCCTCTTCAGCAAGTGTCCTTATTTTGTGCTTTGTTGTTCCTGTGCTTAAACCCCTCCTCCTGTTTCTGGGACATGCCCTGTATTTAGGGTTAATAGAAAGGAGTGTTCTCGTGGGGCTGTCTGAACCCAGTGAGTCTTGAAGGCCCTTGCAAGGTTACAGAGGAGCTTGGCTCTGGTCTGACTTACGTTAGTAGAAGCCTGAGCTTCATCCTGTACATCCAGTTCTAAACCCACAGTGAAATGTTCTGTATTAGCCCCTCTGGTGTCCTGCTGTCTTCTGAGATTTGCTGGTCCTTGGGCCCGTGTTTGATGGAGTTTTTTTCACCTGTGGTGTGAACATGTGTCTCCTCAGACAGCGTAGTCTCCGGGGTGCTCTCTTGAGCATGATGGGACACCTGGCTTTTCTGAGAAAGCACAAAGCCCCATTTGTTCTGGATGAAAACCACCGGGAAATACAATGACTTTGGGCTGAGCAGGGCGTGTGGCATGGTGAAGATGGGATAGGGAAGGATTTATTTTCTGTTGCCACACCTGGCTTAACATGGCAGGAACACCTCGGCAGCCAGTCATACAATTTAGTGTTATTGAAGAACACTTGAGCCATACTTGATGCTCCACATGCACAGTCAGGTTGGGTGAGAAGAGGGTTATTATGGTACTGACTCATTTTCTGGTGGTACAAAAACACATCTCGGACCCATCCCACTCGCTGCAGATTTCATTGCCTCCCCTCCTGCCCTCACCTCTTGGTGTGTTTTTTAGAAATCCTGATGCAGAATTGGGCTTCACCCCCAACTTGCTTCCACCAGGAAATTCATTCATTTGAGAAGAATGGGAGGTGACATGAAGGCATTGGGTTTTTTTCTAGTTTAGAGAAAAGGGAACTTGCAGAGAGGGTGGAATACAAGAGGGAAGGGAGACAGAGAGAGGTCTCCTGTGTAATTGTTTTGAGCTAGAAGTGATTGTTACTACATCTGAGCTCTAAACCCCTCCTCAGAAGCCAATGCAAGGGCAGTCTGGCTGCACCTCTGTCAGCCTAGGGTAGGTGTGATTGCACCGTGGTTCAAGGGATGGACTGGGCAGTCTCAGAGTCCTCTCCCAGCTCTGTACTTCTCGGATAATAGAAAATCTCTAGTTGTCTCACACCGAGAGCAAGTTTTACCAGCATTCCTGTTACATGCTCTGTGTTCCCATTTGTCTGTGGCTGAGAAGCCTGATGCTGTAAAATTAGAGAAGTTCATAAAGGGTGGGGACAGCAGTGCTTAGGATGGTGGTGCAGATGAGACTAATGACAGGGAGAGCTCTGCTTCTGGGGAGGTGGTAGCTGAGGGTGTGCTAGGCTCTGTCCCCTGAAAGACTTGTCTGCCCAGGTGTGCACTGTGAGTATCTCTGTATGCTGCTAAGGATGTTCAGAGAATAGGAATAAAGCTCCTAAACCACGTCACTCCTAGTTAGTGTGAAGGTTTTTGCTGAATGATAGGCATAAAACCTGCTTTTCCAGAGTTGTGTCACTTTGTGTGAGATTGTGACATCCTCCTCTCTGGCTGTCCATCAGGGTGATCTTACCCTGCTCTGAAGACTGCACTGAGATGCTAAGCAGTGCTGAGCCTCCTGCAGTACCGTGGCTGTGTCCTTGGGCTGGGCCAGGCTGGGATATGGAAAGTGCAAGAAAACTTGCCACCAGCCAAACTGCTGTTCCCAGCTTTTGGTGCAACGAAGTGGTGAAGCTGGGCATGGCATAACATCCAAAAGGTAAAAACCCTCTATCTGCAGGCCTATTTTAGAGAGCTGTGACTCTCACTTAGCCTTACTTGAGCAGATGCAATACCACATGTTGGCTCCAGACTTAATCTCTGTAATTATCAGAATTTTGCTTTGGCATGAAGTGTGTAAAAACATCTCACCTATTGCTGTGTTGAAACCATTGCCTGTCTTCCCATCTTTGAGCTCCTCTGTCTGCCTTCATCACCTCAACGCTATGCTCTGTGAATCAAAGACCTTCTTGTTCATACCACACCTGGCACTCCTGGATCGGTGCTTATGGCTCATTGGTGCTAGATGATGAATGCAGGTGTTGGGTGGTTCTGCTTGACCACCCTGCAGACAGACTTAAGAAAAATATTGGATTGTTTACAGATGAAAGTTGCTTCTTGCCTCTGTGAACTCTGGTTTCTCTCCCCATAAGGGGTGTGCTCTGCACACCCTTTAGTTATGCATGACTTCCTGGCTCACGCGAGCAGAAAATCCTGACCCTTTGCATTGCCCCCTCCCATGGTTTCCTCATGCCTGGCTGAGGCTCAGTATTGTTTTTTTCTGCTTTTTGGATCTCTCCTGTTCTTACATTTCACCTCTCATTGCCCTGGGGAAGAGCCATAGATCTGGCTAAGGATGGCACAGGCCTCCTGTGCCACATGGTTTTTGTTGCCATCTTGATTGACTCTTATATAGACCTGCAGTTTGTCCGGGACTCCCCAGCAGCACATACCTATCTGACCCTCTGTCATGCTTAACCTGCTTGCAATGTTGAGTTTCCTAAAGGTGCAAGATGCGGAAAGCTTTGCTACTTGAAACCTGATTGAAGGATCCCCAGTCGTCTCAAGGACAACTCCTTTGGATATCCTGGAGAAGGGGCTTCTGCCTTTGAACTAGGAATCCATGAATCTGACTATTTACAAAATGATGCATTTCAAGTTTATATAAATTTGAGTGTCTTAGGATGGGTGTTGAGGAGGGTCATTGAGCATCTTATGCGCTTCTGAGTCAGACAAGGTACATCTATGAATCAGTGTTACGCTAGTTCTGAAATAGTCGATAAAGTGGGGTAAGAAAACTGGAAATGTGGAGAGAGCTGGCATTTGGGTACATGCTGAGATGTTGGAGTCAACACTGGCTTTTCTTGGTGTTGCCACAAAAAGTAAGTTATAGGTGGGCATGATGGGGCAAACCTAAACCTGGGACATAACTGGCTTATGGAAAACACTTCTCTTGAAAAACATCAATAAAGTGACCAAAGATTGTTCAAATCTGAGGATGATAAATTGCTCAGACTATCAGAGGAGCTGCTGTGTGTTTTTCTTGTGGGTCCCCCAGGTGGAGATGACTTGGGTAAGCAGAAATGTCAAGAAAAGGGCCGAACATTTCAAGCTCCACTGAAGCAAACTTTCCTGATGACAGACATTTCTGCAGTAACTAGAGGCAGGTGGTCCTAGAGTAGCTCTGTCCTGGGAGCACAGCTTTATTTTGGTTGCCTTTTGTAACTTTCAAAAGGTGTCCTGCACAGGGCAGGGAGAGAACGTACCCACCTATTCACTGCTCTCGTCCTCCTCTCTCTGTGCAGCCTTGCCTCGGGCTCAGTGTTTCCTACTGTGTCCTAGGAATGACGAGCATCAACAAATAGCATTTATTTGTACTGCGAAACTGTTGTATTCTCAAGAACTTATAGGTGTGTCTGGTGCTCCAATTCCATCCTGTAATTTCAGATGAAGTTTTGAGAAGCCACAGACACACCCTGGCTTGCTCAGTGAAAAGGAGCCCTCCACGGATCGTAGCCCCGCACACCGAGTGCCCAGGACTAGTGGCTTGGAGGTAAGTGCCCCCGTTCACCCTCCAAGTGGGGTTGTGCAACCTCTTATCCTCCTCTGCCAGAGGAGAACCTGACTTCAGGGCATCGGTAGCGGTGACTATAGCTGACCTAGCTCTGAATTCTCCACATGCAACTCCAGGCTTTCCCAGACATAGCGGACCCTCAAGAGCTGGGGGCGGGGGGGGCTTGTGTGATTTGGGTCTAGTTTCAAAGAGGTTTTGTGAAGGGTGTTGGGATGTGTCTGTGGTGCTTGTGAGACAGTCACCTTTTCACTTTCCTACCCTGAGTTTGGTTTTGCAATTAAGTATTGTACGTGTTTGATTTTTCTTGGCTGAAATAAGGTGATTCCTTGCTTGCTTTTGGGCGCTCTGAAGACCTTTGCAGAAATGCTGCCTTTACTGCCAGGGCTGGGCTTCCTCCTTTTGGTTGGTGAGTATTACCGTGAGGGTGATGGGTGTCCTGGGAGGGTTTTCCTTACCAGCAGCTGTAGCTGAGATAAAGCTCAAAAGAGAAAATTGTGCTGTAAGACCATTGAACATTACTTTAGTGGCTGCTCTAAATCTCCAGCCCTTAGTTATGCCTGTTTATTACTGTATCTGTAAAGCAGAATGTATTAGTTTTTGTAATAAACAGGGTGGAATTAATTCTCTTCCTATCGTTACAGAGCTGTCTGCTCACTGCCTCTTTTGTTGGAGTATCCAGGTGTCTCTGGAAAAGCACTTAAGAAATAACCTTAGCTGAATCTGATTATCTCTATATTCCCTGTTTTCCCTCCATCTGGTTTTTTGATAGTAAGGGATTCCAGAGTGGGATCTTTGTTTCTTTTAGACAGTGTCAGTGCTTTATTCTTCCTTCCTGTAAGACTTGAGATAATGTTTGGAGTGAATATTGATGAAAATAGAACGTGAACTTGTAACACTACAAACAATCTAATGAGCCACCAGCTGGGGAACAGCTACATAAAGGGACCACCAGCGGTAGGCTTAGTTATCAGTACTGAAGGAAGGAAAACAAGTAAACAGATAACTTTTTTCTGTGATTAAGCAGTTGTTGCTGTTCAAAACTGACCAATGGACACCCTGATGAAAATGTGATTGTTTTATTGTTTCCACTTTTCTATGAACATCCTGCACAAGGAGGGATGTCTCTGTCCAACAGAAACATGTAAGCTACTTGTAAAACCAAGATCCATTCCCAGAGTGTTGTTTCTGCCCCTTTCCTTGCTTTTTTCTCTTTGGGGGCAGATGTGCACACAATCTGTTGTGTCATCTAAGGCACCACATTTCAGTCCTCTGCCAGTCTGACCTGGTGTGGATAGAGGAGACCTCATGTCTGCTCATCCAGTCAGCTGTCACAAAGTCAGGGACAAAACAGCAAAAAGGTCTGAGAGAAATGATTTTGTGAAATACTGTGTCAAGAATGAGGAATAAAATAATGTAGTGAGATGAGTGATGTTCAGGATCTGTTAAGCCAGAGAGGCTGGATGGTGGGAAGGAGCTTTGTCCTGGATTTGTTGCTAAAATCATGGAACATTGTCTTGCAGGTTGGCAGGCAGCTGCTGCAACTTCTGCTGGGACACATCTGGTAAGGCAAACTTGCGTGTTTAAAATATGTGCCATCCACATCTTGCAAAGCGTGTTACGGTTGGTGGTCAGTGTGAGCCCCTTCCTGATAGCCGTGCATTGATGGGAATTGATGGCTACAAGCCAGATCCAGTGTGTTGAACATGAAGGTGGATGGTAAATGCCCTTCCCCTTCCTGAATGGAGTGAATGGAGTGGATATGGCTTCTCCGGGCTTTTCCAGGGCTTCAGTGCAAGCCTTATCTCCAGGCAGGTCAAAGAAGGTGACACCCACTGACCACACTCAAATCATCAGGAGAACAGTCCATTCCATCAGCTCTCATGCCCGAGCGATGGGAGGACTCGCATAACCCTGAAATTTCCAGCTGTTAGAAGTACAGATCCAGCACTAATATGAATTCTGCAGATGGCAGTCACCTAGCATGGCAAGATGGGAGCTCCACTTGTGTGTTTTCAGGCCAGATCCAAATACAGATGGTTGGAGCGAACATGCTTGTCCGTGTGCCATGATCACAAATATCGTTGTGCTACTGTTGTAACTGCATGAATAGATCATCTCCTTTTCTCTTTCTCCCGGTGCAGTGCTCCAGCTCCCCTGTCAATGGTGAGTTTGTACCAAGTAATCTCTGTAAGGAAGATTCAGACATGGTTCCGTATACATGTTCCTGTCACAGTTCTCTTACCTTTGTCTGTCTCTCTTTTTTTTGGGAATCAGAATCTGCTGTGTGTGCTTCAGTGGAAAGGTATGTGAACCGTCAGCGAATTATCTTGCCAGCATTTTCCTTGGGAGTGATACTGGATTGTTGGGGATGTCAATTCGGGTAGCAGGAAACCTCTGAAACCAGGTGTAGCATCTTTCTCCCCGCAAAGTCCCAGGATTGCCTGTGGGCAGGGAGGGCTCTAATTGCACTCATTGAAACAGTAAAGGGAAAATGTCCTCCTGGGGCTCTGTGTCTGTGCAGGACAAAGAAAAGCAGGGCAAGCCCCTGGTGTGTCAGCCAGCCTGACATGGGGGTATTTACTTCTCAAAGAACCTCAGCATTGGTGCTGAGCTCAGCTTGGCTGGTGGTGGTGGCCTAAGACTCAAACAGGTCCTCTTCAAGCCTTCATCAAACTTGATTTCTACCTAAGGGCCAATGATTTACAAGTACCCTCTCCCTGTTCCCAAATGTTCCCAGCAAATAGTTCTCATCAGCTGTGTAGCTGTTTGTTTGTTCTTCTATATTTATTCTGTGGGCTGTGCCTCATTGTTAGGGCTGCCTGGCTTTGCTCCTGTTCCTTAATGGGTGGGCTGGACCTTTCACTAATAGCTGTCCCTGCTGCAAATGAACAAAACTCCAATGAATAAAAGCATGTGGTCAGGGGCCATCACACGCCTTTTACTGACTGCCTGGGCTCGGGCAGTTCTGCTCCACATCTGTGTCTGCAAATGGGGTGCCAGTTCTGTCCCCAGCTCCCAGCTCTGGGGCAGATGGCATGGAAGTGATGTCTTTGCTCTTTTTTCCCACCAGTGTCCGCCAGGAGATGGTTCTCGCGGTAGCCCGTGGCCAAGCCTCCCCCTGCAGCCTCACTTTTGGTCAATATGCCTGTGCACAGGTAACATCAGTCTCCTCTTTGTCATGGGCTGGTGTTAGGTTTTCTGTGACAATGGTGCCATTTCTGCCATTTCTAAAAGCAGTCCCGCTCTTGGCTGTGGATGGAATGGCTGAAGCGTTGTGCAGGCTTCAGATCTGGGTTGTCAAGGTTTCCCTCACATGAGAGAAAGGATGGGGTCACACACACACGGACACAGGGACCATCCAGAGCTGTGGGCTCTGAGCTGTGGCAGTGTCACCTTCTCAGGCAACACCACCACGGAGGCTTTCCTGGGGCTGTCTGTGGAAGTGGGGATGCTGTCTTTTCCAAACCTCCCAAATGAGAAGGTGGGACAAGGGAGATTTCCAGAACTAATTTGCTACTAGAAACTGGCAATGTAGTGTCGAAACAAATCTCTGCATGACAGTAACCCATGTCTGTCAGGGTAAAACACTTAGAGTTCAATAAAAAGTGGCTGCAGTGTGGAAAATATCATCTGGAATATTTCAGGTGTACTCTCCTGCCTGCTTTTGTCATTATCTCAGGGTTGCTGTGCTGCCACTAATTGCAATAGAATTGACAAATATTTGTATTTTCCCATAAGTGTTTCTGCCAAAAGGATGTCGTTTCTTCAAATACTTTTTTGATTAGGTATTTTTTTGTTGTTTTTGTTTTTTTTTTCATTGAAAAATTGTTTCTGGCACGACTGTTTCTTATGGAAGTTTCCACTTTGATCAAATGGCCAGGGTTTTTTTGTCACTGGGTTTTCTTTTTTGGTGGGGAAACCATTTTGATTAAAGTTTTGTAAAGCCACTTTTTGCTTTGGGGGGAGCACGGATTAGGTAACAGAAGGATGCAGCACTTGGAACTGGGCATGTTTAGACTTGCTTCGAGTCAGTGTAAGCTGGACTTTCTTCTGACTCTCCTGTCAACAGGTTTCATCACCTTACAGTGCTGAACTGTACACACACATAGGTGAGCTGGTAAAGCAGCCCTGAAGGAGGTCGCATACTGCAGCGGCTCCAAGTGTGACACACCTTTTGTTATATCTATATGGATTTCCCCTTTTCTTTTTCAGAGTGCTTGGCTCCGGGACCTTCGGGATGATTTCCTTATATCTTTGTATTCTTGCCTTGCCCCCAAACCTGCCGGTGTTCTGGACCCACAATACTCCCTGCTCTTCTTTTCCAAATACGATGCTGAGAAGCTCGTAGCTGCTCTGACCGCGTTCAGCCAGCGGGTGGGTGTCACGTACCCAACTGGTTGCTCACCTGTAACGGCGGTGCCAGTGGAAGGTGTTAGATGACGTGTCCTTATTTTTTACCTTATTGTTACCTCAATTTAAAAAGGATGCTATTTCAATCCGTGGGCCTCCACCAACACAGTAGAGTTCTGTGCAGTTAAAAATAGCTGGGAAGATAGGAAAAACTACCATGAGTTCCTGTGGGTTGGTTGTTGCTGACTGCAGTGGCAGCGCAGATCTGGGGTTCCTGTGTGAATTAGAGACCAACCATGCTTGATTTGCCCAAATATTGCCAAAAATTTGCTATGATGAGAGTCAGTATCCAGAGGTGGGATTACTGCTGGGGGTGATTCTGTTCACAAAGTTCAGATTCACGTGGATTTATGTGAATGTTTGTTTAGGCCGTATTCACTTGAATTCACGTGTTTCTTCTCATTTCTTGCTTTCAGTTTTCTTATGTGCCTCTCTCTCTGGAGTGGAACATGATCTTCATTAATGGCCTGTGGGAGAAGATGTTGCAAGTACCTGATATTGACAGCCCACCCATTTTGTCTCAGTGGGTCCATGAGGGGCTTCAGCCATTCCTGGTCGAGCCTGAGGTCTTTGCTTGCCTCCATGCCAAAAATGTGTTCTGTGAGACGTTTCAGAAGATGTAAGTGCTGAACACAAGGATTGTTCAGTCCCATGTTGCTGAGATAGGAAAGTGGCTCCTCACTCTAAAACAAGGGGCTCAATCCTGTAAGTGCTGTAAGGTCTCTGAGAAGCTCTCTCCAAGGCTTCATAATGCTCCTGCTGACCCTGTAACTGGTCCTCATGACCCTGGATGATCATGGGGGCTGTTGTGAAGGGAGGTCACGATAATAGCTTTGAAAAGGGATGTGACTTGATAGTAACAGCAGTTTCTGTGAGAATCTAATCTGTGCTTGAGATGTCTGCCTTTCTTATCCATCTTTAGAGTTGCTGCCCTGAATGGCATATATTCTGACCTTCCAGTGGAAGAACAGAGGAGGCTTTACATTGGGATCAAATACTTTCTCATCCAGGATGGTAAATGACTCGATTTTTTAAAATAAACAACAGAATGCTTTAAGCCACTGATATGTGCTACAACATAGCTGCAATCTGTCACAGGGATAAGGCTGTCACAGATGTTTTGATTAATTTGTATTGTCTCTTCAATGGAAATAGGCTGGGAACATGACAGTGATAAGAAGTGTCAGGAATCATTTCTCTGTCTGAAGCCTTATTAATCCAGGGTTTTATAAATCAGCACAGTCTATGCTGACTTACATTTTGTGGAAATGACACTGCTTTTGGTTGTGAAAGAACAGTGCAGGGTTTGCTTCTGAGAGCTAAAGAATTCAGCCTAGAAGTAGCTCAGACAGAGTAAAAGACACTCCCCTGTCTCCAGGCAGTAGCTTGCATACAGAAATGTCCTGCAAAAAGTTTTTGGCAGATTTGAAGGGAGGAAGAAAGAGGTTGGTGATGAAATATTTGGAGGGCTGTGCAAGAATGAGGCATCTGTCCTGCCCCACGTGCAGGGAATGTGCAGACACACAGATCTGAGCATATATATGTGATCAGAGGTACTTAGGGAGCTCTCTGCTGTCTGAGTTCTCTGACTGGCTGAAGCCAGTTCTGCATTCGGAAATCTCCGGTCTCCACCGATTGCCTGATACCATGAAAGTCTGTAGTTGATGGTGTTTGCCCCTTTTGCAGGATCAAACCAGAAATGCTACAATGCAACCAATCCAGGTCTGAATTCCACTGCTTGGTTTAAAAATTACCTTGCATCCTTCTTGGAGCATGCTACTGTTGGAGACCTGCAGCTTTTTGGGGATGAACCAATGGTAAGTGTAGGCTCATCACGGTGAAGAAGAACATGCAGTGTGCAAAATAGTCCGTGCTTGGGAGGTCATCTTCCCGCCCTGACCAAAATTCATGGAGGTGCTGCTAACAGGAACATTTCTCTTGTTTATTTATGGTGAACAGTCACTTTAGTTCTTATCTTTCTGCTGTCCCGTTGTGATTTCTCATGAGAAGAGGTGCTTGCACAGAAGTTGATTTCACATAGGTAAATCTGCAGGTGGCAAACTGGAGTGAATAAGGGGAACAAACCCAAACTTTGCCTCAAGACTGGACTGATGTCTAGGCTTGGTTTAGTGAATGACTGTACATGTGAGCGATGCTGTAGGGGCAGGCCCATGTCCTTTAGCAGCTCTCCTACCTTTGTGCCTTACAGCAGCCATAGAGTGAGAGGCTTGCCATGGCCCTTGGAGTCCAAAGATAAGTAAAACAAGGTCGTAGTGTATTACTGGAAAACAAAACATAAATGTCCTCACAACTTTAAAGCCAGGTGGAAAAAAACTTATTGCTTCAAGTGAGGTTTGTTCCAACTGTCCCAAGTGACTGTCATTATTAAAATATCCATCTGAATTCTTTTGGGGTTTTTTTCCCCCATGTCAAAACCCACAGCTTCAAAAATTTGCCAGGGATCCAGTCAACATACAGATGATCAGCAACCTCACCTTGCTGCAGGAGACAGCTGTGTACTATACCTCGCTGCTCACCTCTGGACCTGGTTTTCCCTTATCAAGGTACAAGACCTGACCTGATTACTCTTTAGCATGGTACTGTGACTTAGCAGAAGTTTGCTGGGCAGGGATTATGTTCACTTCTTCCATGAAAACTTTAAAGCATTTCCCTGTTCCTCAAATAATTGCATTGCACTTGGTCCTGGGGAGGACCAGACCAAAAGTTCCAAATCTTGGGAAATGGGTGTACCAGCCACCAACTAATGACCAGCAGCACATCTTGCATGTTTGTGCAGTTTTGCCTGACAGAGCAGTGCCCTCTGAAACAGGAGCATCAGCACCGTCTGAGCTAAAGTGAATCCAGGGAAAATGTGCACTGGAAAAGACCATTCTTTGGGAAAAAAAAAGAAAGGATCTGTCAGAGCCCCTGTCTGTCATACTGGCAACCTCTCCCCCTTGTCTTCCACCTGCAGTCTCCCAGACAGATTTATTTGCTACCTGAGCCCCTCGGCAGTGAGCAACCTGAGCAGAGATGAGGCTTTGAGCTTGGCCCAGAGGATCACTAAGACCTGCCTATTGAACCTGACCTGCAGAGGAGTAAGGGGAGAAAGAGCTCCCTCCTCCCTGACAACAGAGGAACTGCAGGTAATCTCCTGTCCAGCCCCGTGACTCAGTTCTTCATTCACCTAGACAAAATTTGTTAGACTTGAGGATCAACTCTCATGCCTCCTCCTGTGTAGATTCCTGTAGGCAATCTTTTTTTTATTGTGGCATCCTGCTGGGCTTTCATGATGTGCAAAATCTTAGTGGGGGGAGGCAGTCCAACAACAGGCTTCATCACAAAATTTTGAGGCCCAAAGTCCAGTGATTTAAGACATCCAAAGGCCATAGGATCCCATAGACTCACTTGGTTGCTGCTCTGACTTTCTTTTCTGTCTGTGTGGGACGTTTTCAGGTTGCATCCTCTTTGGTGAGAAAATTTGAGCATTTCAACCCTTCAGTCCTGCGTTCCTTGGGCCAGGCTGCAGTTGGGCTGTCCATATCTGACATTGAAAATGGTATCAGTGATAAAGACCTTGAAGCATCTATTCCTGCCCTGGCTGAAGTTTGTGGCTGGAACACTGAGCAGTCCAGCGCTATTATCAACAAACTGCTGAGCTCTGGCTATCAGGTAATAAAGGATAAAGTCCACAAATGCACCTCACACTGGTGTAGCTGGCTGGGTATAGCTAGCTGCCTGCAAATCATGTTTGGCTCTTTACATTCTCATGCCTGCTTGTGTTACCTTTCAGATCCTGACTGGACAGAGCCTGGCAAAGCTGGGGAGCTTGGTGGCTGGCCTCAACAGCAGCACTCTTCGAAGTCTGCCTCCAGAAGTCATCTTGGAAGCCATTAAGTCACCTGAGTTCATTCAGCATGTGGTGACCCTGCCCTCTTCTCTGCAAAGGATAATTGTGGAAAAGGTGATGTTGGGTTTCTCTCCAGGCGTCATAAATTAGCAAAGTTCCAGTGACTCACAGCTAAGGACACTGGTTACCTGGGGTCAGGCATTGCCACACACCCGCATACGCAGACGGCATTCCCTTGGTGTTGTCTGTCATTGCCAGAGTGTGAAGCAGGGCAAGCATCACAAGTCCCTATCACCTTGCCTGGATAGATGTCCTTGGCAGCCAGCCACTGTGTCCTGCTGAGCCTCCTGGGGACAAGGGCAGAAGAGACAGTTGTTTTATGGGGTAGTCCTGGTAGCTACTCCCCACTGACTTGAAAAGATGTTTTCAGAGAAAGGATACCGATGTGCTTTGGAGTGAGAACATGTGAGAAGGGAAGATGGCTTGCAAAGTCCTTTTTAGGGTAGACTGGTCCTTCAGCAGCACAGTATTTCATCCCCCTCATGTGATTGTGTAAGATTTGGACTCCTCTTTGCCTTTTTTCTTGCCATGACTTCAGCTTTCACAAGTGTCTGTGTAGCATTAAAGTTTGTTATTCGTTTTCCCTCTGGTAGAAAAGACTCTGAACTGTGTTTGGCACCAGAGGTCCTGCCTATAGCATGTCCCAGGTCAATGGGGAAGACAGGGCTCCGTGTGAAGTGTTAGGGAAATAGCATCTCATTCACCATCAGGCTATTCTGCAACGTGCCTTCAGAAAGTTCAGACATTGTTTGCGTTGGCAGAGAGGAAAGACACGTCCCTCCTTTCTGGCCTGTTAAACCTTTTTAGGCATAAAGCCAGGAGGTGGGAAACTGATAAGAGACAGAATCGTTCCCATTCATCAGGGCCCCAAGTACTAGCTCCAAACAGTTCTCCTAGTCTGATGAATATGTCAAACAGGAAATATTTCGTAGTGTTAGGTCTCCAAGAAATGCCCCGATGGTCAGCAGGGGAATTTGCCCGGCTTCTTTCCAGTTTATCATTTCACCTCCAGCGATTGTTTATTTTAGCCATGGTGTTTCAATTATATGTTTTTTTTTTGTAAGATTTACTCCAGTGTAGGCCACCCTGCTGAGCTGGTTAAATATGTCCCTGATGCTCTGGCCAGTTACATTCCAAAATCATTGCTTGTTTATGGGGAAGAGAAGCCCAATATTCAGGATCTCAACAGTAAAATGTGGACCCAAGAACAGGTAATATGCTGGTGGCTCGTGTCCTTCTTACCCCTCACTGTCTTGTCAGTCTTGTCCTCTACGGAGCTTGTGTGTCTGCTCTGCAAATCTGCCTGAAAACACAGGTGAGTGTTGCAGAAGAGCACGGTGAACCATTGACCCTTTGGCTTTGCTTCACAGGCTGCCATGTTTTTCAGTGATGTGATAAAGACAGAGCCTGACTTCAGCAGGTAACGTTTCTCTTCTCACCTTCCATTTTCCATGTTTGTGTTTGCTTCAATTGCAATTTCCAAAGCTCCATGTTTCCCACGGTGTGTACAGCAGACACACCGTGTTCGATCCATAGCAGCAGATGGGACATGCCATGTAAACGCGAACACAGGCACGTCGCACCAAGATTTACCAGGCTGTCAGCTGCAAAATATACCCATAAACCACACTTGCTTTCTAAAATGATGCTGCTGGCTGAGGCTGCACCTGGAATCCCGGTTCTGATTGCTCTGTGAGAGGTGTTTCTAGTTGGAGAATGTCAGTCTTCCACAGTGCTACTCCAAGCATTAAAGTTAGCGGGGCTGATATAAGCCTTTTGTCATCTCTCCAATCCGAGATGAAAAATTATCAAAACCTTGATATGTATCTGGAAAAACAATGGAGTCGGCTCCTCATCAGTGTCCTCACGATTTCACAATGAAGCTTTTCCATATAGAAAGCAATCAAATTTTGAAGGGCTTCTCCCTGCTCTCTCCCAGACTGTGCAAACTATGTTCAGTGATGAGGAGCTGCACAACTCCCTTTCGCTTTCCCTGTGTGTGTGTGGCGTGTGCTGAAAACACAGGGAGGAGACTGACCTCATTCAGGATACAGCAATAATTACGTGGAATGGAGAGTTTGTCCCTGCTTTTCTACTTCTGCTATGAGTCTAGAGATTATGTTTATTTGGCCAGTGATGGCTTCTTGATCTCCCACATAGGTCAAGACTGGCAATTTTGATAGAAAGGAGTTTGGAGAGCATTAAACTTTGAGAACGGGGGAGGTTTGTGCCTGCTGTAATTGTCATTGTGTATGTGGGAAACCAGCACTGAATTTTCTCCTGAAGTCCTTGCCCTTCTGATTTACTTTCTGTATCTGTCCAGGCTTTCTCAGTCAGTCCTCCAAGGCTTCACTTGTGCAGCTGCCAATGAGATGGAAGCAGAAAGATTTCAGGAGCTGGCTAAAGTCATGAAGAAGAAGAATGTCAAACTGGGAGGAGGCCAGGTCAGTTCCCTTATTTTGAAGTGCCTGGTGATGTCTGGTGATGTCACAAAGATCTATCTCAAGAAGTATTGTTCAACCAGAACAAAAAAAAATTTCCAGCATCAGGGACTAGAACAAATGTAACTGGTCCTGGGCTTCCATCCCTTAGTTCTGAATTTCCCCAAAGAGAGGAGAAGTCAAAGCCCAGTTGGCTAGGTTTCTTGGGAACCAGAACCTCTGATTTCTGTCTTCTTTGGGGTTTGGGGTTTTTTTTTTAATTAGTTTGGAGCAGAGGAAAATCTTTTATCAGTTTGGGGTTTTTTTCCTTATGTTTTCATGCTGGTGTTTTGGTTTTTTTTCACGTAAACTGTGGTGTCCTTTCAGCTGAGTTGCTTAGTGAAGGTGGTGACGCTGCATGGGATTCCCAAGGATTTAGACAGCTATCCTGAAGACCTCTTGCTGTTTTTAAGGTAACTGCACTATGGTTTTCACGTTGTTACCTTAGTGCTTAGTGGGAAAAGGAGGTATTTCTGTATGACCTAGCTGGTAATGACTGGTTCATGTTTGATGGACATTTCACACTTGTTCAGGCCTCCTTAAAGGGGAAAAAAAACCCAACAGTTTGCAGAAAGCTTTCAAAAGTGCTTTAAGGTCCTTTCAGACTCAACCAAGCATCATATTAATGTCAACACTATGAAGCTCTTTTTAAATACGTCTGTTTGCATATGAAACCAGTATGCAGGTTTTGTACTTTCTGGCTTCTGTGAGTGTGCTTTTCCCTTGCAACATCAAAGAAAACAGACAGTAGAGCAGATTTCTGTGTCCCAGTAGCTGCCCACTGCGATTCTGTATCCAAAACTTGAGCAGTTTTAAGTTGAATCTCACGATAGATTCCTTAAGGTGAAAATGAATTTGTAAAAAATGTGGACTATGATCTTTGGGAATAACAACTGCATAGAGTTTAGTCTTTAGGTATGGAAGATGGTGTACTGGACATGGTGTATGTTGAGCAGCCTTGAACTTGTCCAACTGGTTGGTATCATTCACTAGAATTCATGAAGTATTTGTCTTTCTAGTCCTTCAGACTATGCAGCGACAGGAAGCTGTAGGCAGTACTTTGCTAATATCGGGAGAGCAAATCTTGATGTTCTGCAAAGGGAGTCATCTCAGAGGAAACAGCTGCTCTTGGAAGCTTTGGAATGTTTGGTACGTGGTCAGGGACAGCTCTGTACAAGGCTGGGGAGAACATGGGGTTGTCAGCCGTCAGCAGGAGCAAGAATGCTCTTCTGCAGTGGCAGCCAGTTCTATTTAACGTCCCTGTCTCGTGTTATTTCAGAACATTTCTAGCACACAAGTAAACAATGAAAATGCAGAGATTCTGGGATCTTTGGTTTGTGACCTGGGTGGAGAATACATTAGAAATTCTGGTGGCAATTTGCTGAAGCGATTAAGCCAGTGTGACTCTTTCCTGCCTGATCAAGAAGAGGCTATTAGGAGTGTCATCAGCAGTGGAAACACGACATTTGGGTATGAATTTTTCATCTGGGCATCAGCAAAATGGTTTCCTTAAACAAAATGTTTGTCCTATTAAGACCTGAGTTGACATCTAGCCAGCCAGCTCGGTGAAAAACTTGAACAACTCATTGCTTTTGAATTTCACATTGGATATTTAACATTATTTTATTTGAACTTCAGCTGAAAGTTTTGGCTGGAATTCCACTGGAAAATGTATCATCACTTCTCACCTGGTCTAGTAGTAAAAACTTTTCCTCTGGTCTGGTTTTCAATAACCAAAGTTCTCTGAGGCTGTGCTGATGAACACAGTCATTGTCAGCCATTCACTTTCAGAAAATATTTTGTTTCTTCCTGTCAAACTGGCAGATCCTTGATAAACCCCCGGCTCTAACAGAGGCGTTATTCAGGGAGGCAAAATATTTTCCTTTCCTGTGTCAAATGTCCTGAGTTCTTGGCACTGAATTAGGTGATAGGAAGCAATAGATATTCCTTGGGTTCCACGTTTAAGGAAATACTAATATATGTCTTAAATGCCATTTCCCCATCCAGCTGCCCATATGCATGTTACTAACAATTACTCTTGCTCCAGTGGAATGAAGTTTAGTGATTGAGATAAGAAAACACAAGATGTAAATCCTAACTTCAGATGTTACAAGGACATAATCCTGTCAGTTTTTAAAATGAAGGGGGTTTAATTCTTCTTCTTCTTCCTTGAAAGCTGATCCCTGCTAATTTTTGTATGCAGGCCTCTTGAAACATGGTCAGCTTTTACCTTGAGTGAGCTCAGTGGATTGATTCCTGTGTTTGATCACAGCATCTTCCAGAAGATCCCCAAGGTGAGTTATTCATCGAGGTGTGGGGAGTTTGGGAAGCACTTCTAGATCCTGTGGTATGGGAGAGATATACCGGGAGTTGTTCAGCCGGTATGTTTTCAGTAGAGTCTTCATTTAAAAACTGTGGTTCCAAAAGGGTTGGGTGGTCTGTGAGAAGTGAGGGTTGATCAAGCTGATGGTGTGGAACTGCAAATCTAGATAGTTGGCAGTCCTCTTCCCGTAACTGTCAGAATACCAGAGGTGGAAAGCAATAGTAACTGTATACAATGCTTTGTGAGGAGGTAAAATTTGCCTTTGGCTTACCAAGGAAGGATCTCTAGGCTTATACCAGTAGCTTTGCTGCCCTTAGTACTTTAACAGTCAAGTTCTCGCCTGTGTGAGTAGCGACTTGTAATGCTGGTGGTGCACCCAAAGCTGCAACATCCCCCTGATGAAACCTTTTCCTTGCAGAATACTTTAACTCTTTGGATGAAAAACTTTGCACATGATTCACTTCTCTCAAGGGAAGAGCTGGCCACTGTTGTTGAAGAAATCCTGCCTACTAGGCATAAGCGTGCTGATGGTATGGGAACTTTCTCTGATCCATAATGGCAGCATTCCCCCTGGCATCAGGGTTGACCCTCGTGCTTGTGGGTGTCTCTAAATATGTCTGAGTTGAACTATGAAACACTTGGTGGCAGGTCACCTGTGAGGAGGGTGGTACTGTGATTGGGTATCTGCCTATCTCCAGCAAGGAAGCATTCAAAGTTTGAAGGAAAAGGATTTAACACTGAGCAGATTTGGTAATTGCTTTACAGGATGCCCACCTGAGAAGAAGATAACGGAGGAGGTTCTTAACAGTGACTTGATGCCTATTGAGTACACAGCTGAGCAGTTACATACTTGCCTGAGGAACGTCTCTCTGGATAATCACCTCCCTCAAATACTGTCTTATGCCTTCAGTGTTCAGCAATTAGCTGTGCTGAAGAGACATCTGGATGAGGTAATGCCAGGCTGAAGAATGTCAAGTTATCTACTGATGTAATTGCTTAGGGACAATTTGTTTAGTTTGAGTTTAAGTGAGTCTCCATGATCCCTCTGAGCTACTCTTCCAGTGTTTGACCACCTTTACTGTGAAAATATGTATTTCTTATTATCAGAATTTTCAGTTAATCCTTATCCTTTCACTGTGCACCTCTGAGAAGAGGATGGCTCCATACTCCCTATAATTTCCCATTAGGTAGCTGAAGACAGTAATAAAATCTTCACCTAGGGTTCTCCAGACTAAAAACCCCATCTTTCTCAGAACATACTTTGTGTGTTCTGTGCTTCTGCCCTCCTGACCAGCGTGACCCTCTGCTAGATGACTTGCTAGACTTTGTCAAAGTCTTTCCGGACATAATACCCAGATGGGATCTCACCAAATGAAAGGGAATAATAATTTCCCTGGACCTGCTGGCTGTGCCACTGCTGGGGAAGCCTGGTATTCCATTAGCCTTCAGCACTGCAAGGCAAGCTGCCCACTTGGGTCCAAGTTGAGTCAGTTCACAGTGCTTTGGGTTTTGTTCCTTCCCTTGGGGCCTGCTTGCCTGAGCAGGAAAAGGACAGATGTGCTCATGGAATCTCACTGGCTTTGGTTTCTTACTCCTTGCAGAGCTTTTGGGCTTTTCCACATCAGTTTTGCAAAAGGCATAAATTCATGAGCACAGACGTGATAATGAGCGTTCGTAGCAATAACAACAGTCTTTCCACAGACATATCCTGATGGGTATCCTGCAAGTATGCTCCCCAGACTCGGCCCCCTCATTTCTTTCGTCACCCCTGAGGATGTTTCCAAATGGAAGATAACTTCAGCTGATATGCTGGCCGACTTGCTAAAATACCAGCCTTCTGATGCTCAGGTAGGGGTTTGGGTTTGCTTTTCTGCCCATGTTTCCTTCCTGGTTTGGGAGCTGCTGGTCTAGGACTGGCTTAGTGGGTTCAGAGATGATCGGTCCATCCTCGAGGTCCAAACAAATATATTTGAAGTGATTCAGTTTTATTTTTGTACTAATTGCATTTGGGTGGTTTTTTTTAAGGATGAAAACATAAATTCTGATTCAGGTTAACTTTTGAAAAAAATTAAATGTGTTTCTAGGCTTCTGTGATCATTAGAAGATATATTGACTTGGGAAATGCCCTCAACACCACTGCACTGAACGCAATTGGTACCAGATACACGTGCCTTCTAAACGTGACTGAGTTGAACAAGATAGACCCTAACAGCTTGAAGTGAGTCAAATATTGCCACGCTCTTGGCTTCTTGCAACAGCGCTTTCCCATCAACAAGTGCATTTTCCTTTTCTTTCTACTCAATGAAAGGAAATCTAGGAAGCTCCTTAGTACCCACCCTGTGTCCAGGTGTCAAAGCCTGCTGCTCTCTGTCCTGACGGGAAGGGGTCAGATTTGCAATCAAACTCTCTGTATTGCAGCTCAGCTGACAACAGCGAGGGTCTGCATGCATGCTTTTATCTAGAGTGAAAAGAGAGTTAATTAAATTTAATTTAAATTTATTTGAAAGACTGCTAAATGAAGTTAGTTAACTCCATCTTTGCAAATCCAGAAACTTATGGTGCACCATCAGAGGCATCATAAGTTAGAAGATATATCATTATAAGCCATTATTTTTTGTTCTTAGCTTCTCTTCATACTTCCTCTGTCTACTGGGAAGCAGGTGTCACCTGTCTTATGTAGAGAATCCCAGAGAGTTTCTCAGAATAGTTCAAGATTTGTTCAAGTTGAAGATAATAGAAACTTTTCTCTCCCTACATTTTCATTTTTCCACAGACTGGCATCTCTGAATCTTTCAGCCTGTTCACAGACTACGAAAGACATCTTATATGCTAAAGCAAAACGTGCTTTCTCAGACCAGCACTATTTACCTGCATACTATGAGCTTATTGAACCATATCTGGGTAGGTAAAAGAACAGCATATTATGGGGAAAGAAAGAGGTTTTAGCCAGAAGCTGAATGGGTATCACATACCATCTAGGATTTGGGAATTTTCAAAGTGAGATTGTTAAGAGTTTCAGTCTTTTCCAGCTTGTAGGTTGTCCAAATCAATTATCAGACTGTCACTGGGATGAATAGGATCTCTGAGATCCACAGGAAATCAAGCTGCTAATGCTTAATGCTTATCTCACAGCCCCTTTCCATGTCACAAAGCATAGATTGGCTTTTTCCCCCATTAAACCAAGAATTTATTCACAGCCTGAGCAAACTCTTCTTACCCCTTTCTGACAGCATCTGGCATCATCACAGGTTGGTTTAACAGCCAACACAATAAGACCTCCCAGCAAAATGAGGTAGCATCCGTATATTTTGCAGTTGGAGCTCACTCTGTGAGCAGCCCCAGCCTAATGAACTTTGGAGACATCGTTATAGCTCTGGCTTATACAGTTACACAACACTGCTCATTTGAAGGCTGTCCTCCATGTTTTGATATACTTTCTCTTTTTGGTCCCAGGGGGTGCTCCTGGTGAGGATCTCAAAGCCCTAAGCAAGGACAATGTGAACATGGAAGTCAGTACTTTAGCACAGTTAAGAAGAGACTCTTTGTTGGTGAGCTGAATCTTCAAATGGTTTCATTCCTTGCATTCGTATCATGCCAAGTAATTGGTTTTGGTCGCATTGTCCATTGGTGTAAATCAGGAGTCACTCCATCAAATTCAGATGACAATTCAAATGATGACAGACCAGTAGATAGTGTAGGACTGGCCTGAACCTTCTTAAAAAATTTTAATTTGGAGTCATACATAGATGCTAAGCCAGTCTTGCTGGAGAATTTCTTTAGAGCATGTTCTCCTAGCAGAGAGTAGTGGTAGGAGCAGGGAACAGGAATCCTGTAGACTATGGTCCACAGCTGTGTGACAAACATTCTGACAAGAGTGTTAGCAGTAATATAATCAACCTTGAAAGAAAGCCTAGTGATTTGGGCACCCACTTGAGCGTAGGAGACTTGTCATCAGAGAACAACAGAAATAGTCTTTGAGGAACCATTGTGTTCATTCCCCTAACTTAAGGGAAGATTGTCCCAATTGAAATCACACACCAGAAATTTTTCTTCCTTGTATTACACGTTTCTGCTAAAAGAACCCTCATTGGTTCCTTGGTCAGAGGTATTATTTCCATTTCTACATTTACATCTGTAATTCTTGCTCTTTGATTTCTCCTAGAGCCTGACGATTCCGGAGGTTCAGAACCTGCTGGGAGTAAATATTCGTGATCTGTTCAAATGGCAGAACCAGTCCCCCATCAAGGAGTGGGTCCACAGGCAGCGACAATCAGAATTAGATAAATTGAATGTTTCCCTCACTGGGGGAACACAAGAAGGCTACATCAACATTATCATGCCCAAATATTAGTGTATGTATTATGTTGGAACCTCTGAGTACTGTGTGTAACACTACTGTGTTAAACAGTTCGATTCCTTGATTTCTTTGCACTGATGCTCCCTCTTTTTCTTCTAGCACCATCCTCAGCCTCTCTGGGTACCATGGTCATGACACTCCACCTCCTGCCTGCTCTGCTTATCAGTTTCCTGGTGATGTCTGTTTTGTCTTGAAGATCTTTCCTCAAGAGAAAGGAAGATGAGGAGGATCAGCCTATGACCTGCTCTGAGGCCTGTTGGGGACAAGCATGCCTGGGGGGGTGAGGGGGCGCTCAGTGCTAGCAGGCAACTATTATGCAGGCCAGGGTTCTTTGTCTTTTGAGTAACTCAAGGAAACTCCTGGTGTTCTGTCTGAAGGGAAAAATTCAGAGTCTTCAGAGCAGGATCTTTGCCTTTTGTACAGGCCAAGCCCAGGTAAGCCCCAGCCATATTACTGCAACACAAACCATGTCAATGTTTTCCTGCACAGCCCTGGTGGGTTTAAGGGTGGGCAAGTTGGCTGATCTGCATGTCAGCAGGTTACGTTTCTCAAAGAGCCTCTTCTCTTGACACTGCTAAGGCCTCTGAGTGGGACTGAAGTTTTCTGGCTGATTCTAAAGAAATAATGGAATAAGTAAAAAATGTCAGAAGCAAATTGATGAGTTGCTGTCATCGTCTCTTCATTCAGCCTGCCCGTACCTTCGTGTCTGCAGGCATTGGTCCAAATTAAATGGTCAGAAACCTCAGACATGCCTTTTCCTTTTCTTTGGCGTTAACTACACAGCGCTAAAGAGCGAAGGCTGTTCTCAGCTTCCTCAGAAAAATTCCCATTCATTGGGAATTTCTGTCAGAAAGCCTCAGTGCAACCTGGAACCAGCCCCTGAAATCCCCCTTTCCCCCAAGAGGAGAGCTTGTCTACAAAGTCATTACAAATGTTCATTGTCTGTGCTTCACAGAAAGAGAACAGGAGAGCTTGGTCTGTTCTTCACTTCTCTCCACTGTCCTTCTGGGTGGAGAGAGACACTTCCCCACTGCCTGCATCCTGGTGTGTTGGAGAACTAGCAAGGGTGGGAGAGAGCCCAGTGTAAGTTAGCCAGTCTGCATTCTTTAACAGCATTGGTCACCTGACTAAAATCTTCATTGGTTTCTTTGTGTCTTGGTTCACTCTCAACTAATGGCAGGCAAGAATCACCTCAGCCCGTGGAGAATAAAAGTAGTAAGTGGAAGATCTGCAAGTTGGAGGGAGAAACACTCTCTTGTAGTAGAGCTGTTGGAGGAGGAGACACTAGATAATGAAGAAAGTCGGAGCGAGAGAAGTAGAAACTGTTTAGATTTAAGCTACCTAGAAAAACTACAATACAAAGCACTAAACACATCAAAGAACACATTTGACTAGGAAAACCGAAGTTGATTGATGTTTTATTATGTAGCATTGTGACAGTCATCAAGATAAGCTATCCTCAGTTAATCCTCTAACTAGGCTTCATGAAGTTTGAACAAATTTCATCAAAAATCTCCTAAATTGGTAAAACAAGTTAAAAGTAATTTAGTGGATCTCTGAGCTGATATTCCTGGGCCATATTCTGCTCCTTTTGCAACGGCCACTAACTCAAATCCCTGAGTTGTCCCACTGATTCGACAGATCCCAGTGGGACTCCTTAGAAGTAAAAGTGCGAGTCAAGCTGGCAGAACTGGGCCCAGTGTCAGCATTAATGCGTTGTCAGACCAGTTAGCGTTGCTGGTAATTGTATTACATAGAACAACTAGCCAGGAAGTACCTGTTGGGCTTCTTTGGGCTGGAAAAATATCTGTCCTCCTTTCACTGCCCAGCCTCACAAATAATAAGCAAATTGTGTGCTGGTATCAAGTGGCCAAACTCTGTTCTTTTCCTGTGTTTCTGCTCTTCCGCTGGGAATTTGCCAGCACTGTTCTTTTGCAGGATGGTGCAAATGAAAGGAGGGATGCTGTGAGACTGGGGCTGGAGGTGGCCGTGTCAGAGAAACCCTCGCAGCAGTGAGGCAGTCGTCAGTATGGGCAGCAGGCAGGAGGAGAGTCTGGATCCGGACCCTGGGTGGAGGAGTCAGATGAGAAAGAATTGGATTATCCAGAGAAACAGCACACATGAGCTGTGAGGGTAGTAGAGCTGCTTTGGGATTCAGGTACCCCACAGGATTGCACTTCTGTGACATGGCCCATACCCGCACTCCAGTTACAAATGTCTCCTGGCCATGAACAGTCAGCAGGACTGAGTATTCTCTTACTTTCACCAGCATAAAGCAGGAGTAAATCTGTTGAGTCATTAAAGCAACAGGTGTAGCTCCATCAGGTTAAACACCCAGGTCTTAGTGCTTTTACAGCGCTGCCTATTCCGAGATGCTGAAATAGGGAAGGCCACCCCCTCGCCTGGTGAACAACAGTGCAGTGCATTGGTGTCAATGGCATTACTCCAGCTTCCTGCAGAGCAGTTGAGAGGGCCTGTGTGTGATGGGACATCCTACGGTGCACCTTGCCGGATTTGCAGAGTACATGGGATATGAAGTGTGGTGCAGATCCAGGAGCTGTGACACCCTGGAGAGCCACATCGCTACCTGTCTAGCCAGTAACTACTTGGTGTTTCTTGTGGAGAGCCACACACTGGATTGAATCTGGCCAGGAAAAAGGTGGATCAGCTACTGCTTCTCAGTAAAGACTTCTCCCTCACCATCAGTTCCTAAACTTTTCCTGACTCCAAATATTCATGCCTTACCAGCTTCAGGTTGCAAGTTGATGTATCCGCCAGGTGTTGGTCTCGGTGGCTCTGGCACGCCTGCAGGTGGGTTTTTAGTGGTCTCACTGCTGGAGGTGGTGGAAGAGGGGCCAAGAAACGCTGGAGGAGCACTGGTCTTGCAAGCCAATGTTGTAGTCTTGGCTGTTGAGGAGACAACATTCTCTTGGGTGGACACAGTGGAGTTGGGAGCTGGGGAGGGCTTGTGGGAAGGGAGGTTCATTTCTGTGGCTGCAGTTGCAGCGGTTGCAGAGGTGGAGTTGTGGATCAGTGTACTGGGAGCACTGTGGGTGCTTGGTGTGGTGGTGTTATGGGTGGCAGGAGCAGGGTTGACAGAACCCCCAGGTGCTGGGGGGGTTGTGGACACCAGTAGGGTACTGGTGTTGTGGGTGGTAATAGCTGGGTTAGTAACAATGCTGGTGGTGGTGGTGGCGGCAGCCCCATGTGTGAGAGCAGGGGGTGGGATGGAGCTGGGAGAGGTGGTGTTGGGGTTGGCAGTGGCAATGCTGGTGGTGGTGGTGGCCCCATGTGTGAGAGCAGGTGGTGGGATGGAGCTGGGAGAGGTGGTGTTGGGGTTGGCAGTGGCAACACTGGTGGTGGTGGCGGCCCCATGTGTGAGAGCAGGGGATGGGACGGAGCTGGGAGAGGTGGTGTTGGGGTTGGCAGTGGCAAGGATGGTGGTGAGGAGGGTGACAGCAGGGGTGGTGGCCTTATTTGAGGTGGCAGACTGGTGGATGGAGCATGGGACAATGGAGTCAGTGGTCGGAGTAGGTTGGGTGGTGGAGGTGGCAGGGGGACTCCCAGCAGAACTGAGGGCAGTGGTGTAAGTGTGTGGGGGAGTGCTGTGAGGAGGGTTTGGGCTGATAGCACTTGAAGTGGGGGCCTTGTCGGGGATGGTACTTGAACTAGTAGAGGGGAGGCTGCTAATGTCAATAGGGGTGGGGACAGTGGGGGAGGTGGTGGGCACAGAGACAGTGGTGGCCGTGGGAGTGATGGTGGCTGAGGCATTGGAGTGAGGAGGGGTGGTTGTGGGGCTGGGCTCCTCTGTCCCCCCTTGCAGGCCGATTCCCAGGGCGCAGTCCAGTTCCCGCTGGGACTGTCTCTTCACCCAGAGCTTCACCAAGGTCTCATTTTCAGCTTCCTTCAGGTAATGAAGGTTTTCCCCAAGTAAATTTTTCACATCCATGACACTGAGTTTCTGCAACACACGTACAACACCACCTTTGTTCATCCTCACAGCCAGCCTCACCAGAAGGTGCTCCACTAGTGGGACTGTAGAGCAAGTAATAACTTCCAAAAGAAAATGTAAAAAGGTAAAAAAAATAGAGACTTGGTGGTCTGATGGGACTGCAGCCTCAAACCCTGCCACTCAGTCCTCATGCCCTTCAGTGAGGAAAAGAGGAGCAGCATGGTGGGGACGTACCTGCAGCTCATCCGGATTTAGGGCAAGGAAGGTGTCTATATCCATGTCTATGGCAACACCAGCTTTAGCCAAGTCTTTCAGGTCCTTTGCTGGAGCTCCACCTTAAAGAAAGTGTACAGGGCACCTAGACACATGCAAACGCTTCCAACTCTTTTGGAGGGGTTCTGGAGACTGTTAAATGTGTCTCTAGTGTGGATAAATCCCCCCAGCCAAGGAAGAGGTACCCAACCTCCATTGCTGTGGGAAGGAGGGTGAAGGCTGAAACACCTACCCAGATACGGCCAGATCTGGCAATAGTATGCTCTGGTGGTGCCAGCCTGGTCAGCAAAGGCCTCCTGGGCTTTTCTGTAGAGCTGGTCCTTCTTGGTTTGAGAGCAAGAAGAAATGTCTAATTGTCCTGCAATCCTAGGGAGAGGGAGGGTCACAGGTTAGAGCTAGGTCCACCCCCCCAAACCACAGATAATGCCCTGTTGTTGGCTGGGGGACATGAGTGGCCCATCCCTGCCTGGGGTGCCAGGGGCTCAGGCAGCAGCTGGGCACAGGACGTGGCCATGCCACCATGCTGTCTGCGAGTGGGGCAGAGCAGAAATGGAGATGGGAGTCTACCATCCCACCATCCGTTTCTCCCATGGTCCCAAGGGCCTCACAGGATGGAAAAGCATTCCTAAAAAGTGGCTTACTTGATTGCTTCTGGGGGTATGTTCTCGATCTGCTTCTCCTGCAGCTTACACAGGTTTCTCCCACCCATTTTCTGAAGTAAGGGCCCGGTCAAGGTACCCCCCCCAGCCTGGTACCTTCTGAGCAGCTGCTGGACCTGGGAAACACAGTTGCCATGGTTGCACACAGGCAGGGAAGGAGGATGCTCCCAGTAGAAACGCGCATGCTGCAAAACTGCTGAGCCACCCCCGGGCACTGCCCTCGCCTTGAGCTGGGCTTGGGCACCAAGCAGTCCCAGTTTGGGTTCACCAGCCCCCCGTGCCCTGCTGCTGCCAGGGCATTACCTGGGGAGCCTTCCACTTGCCATCCGAGGGGTTGAGCAGGGCTGAGAGCGTGCTGTTGGATATCACTGGCCACTGGCTGATCTCCTCCGCTGTGTACTGGCGGGACAGCTGCCCCAACAGCTTCAGCTGGTCCTCCGGGATCCCCAACGGGTAAATCTATAGGGCCAGGCCAGTGGGGCAGAAAAGAGGGTCAGGGAAGGGAAAAGATGGCAGAAGCCACGCGCAAAGGACCCACTGGGGTTCCTTCCCCACCCTAGTTAGTAATGCCCATTCCCGCAGCTTGTCCCGGAATATGCCCATGCTCATGGGGGGTTGTGCAGAGTCTCCCACCCTGTGGCACCCATCACCTGCTTCAGCTTTTTTTTCATGACATAGAGGAGCTCCTTGGTGAGCGGCTGATCCAGCAGAGGCTTCAGGTTTGCTTTTAAAACCTCATTGCTCAGGCAGAGATCAAACTCCTCGCTGGTGCTGTAGTCAATGATTAAGATGGAGTTGGGGATGGTGCTGGCTGTGATGGGGGTGGACGGGCAGTCTGTGGGCAGAGATGGCAAGTCAAGCAGATGGTATTTTCTCCCTCCCACCTGGCTCTGGTCCTGCCACAGGTTCCCAGAGCCCCTCAGAAGAGCCCCAGTGAATGAACAGGGCATTGTGATAACAACGCTCAAGCCATCCTGCCAAGCGAGACTGAGAACCGTCCTCCCAGCCCATGAAGGTGCCTTATTTGCTTTCATTCCTTAAAGTTAAACCTGGTGATGTTTCTGCAGACCACCTGTGCTTTGTCCTGTTGAAGGCAACTAAAAATGAACCTTTTCCCATGTCACCCACAAAAGCATCTTCCAGTCTCGCAGCATCCTCCCCTGGCGCTGCCTTCCCCCCAGCTCCAGGAGTTTTCTCCCCCCACTCCAGCTCCTTCACAGCTGCTGCTGCCATATTCCTGCTCCCAGGTAAGAGCAAACTTCCCAGTCTGCTGTAAGGTCATCTTTCCCATCTCCCCAGTTACTTTAAAGGAATCTTACAGCTTTCTGCCTGGTCCTGTCCCCTTCCTTGGGTGTACCCGGATGCTGACCAGCCATGGGGCATTTTTCCTTCCCCCAGAAGCTCTTGTCTGGCCCCAGTGAAGTGAAGCACTCACTGTTCACACTCCTCTTCAGCCTGGGATGAGATGAAGCCGCTACTGCTGCACAGGTCCTGAGGAAGGTCAGGGACTTCTCCCGCTGGGAATGTCCCTGGCTGCTGTACATGGCTGCAATGCTTCTGATGAAGTCCTCCCGCACTGCCTGCCAGGGGGGCAGAGGGTGCTGGGTCCTGCAGCCTCAGGGCTTGCCTGACTGATGGGCAACTCACCCTGAGGTCTCAAGTAAGGGGCTTACCTCAGCCACCAAGCTCAGTGTAGTCTGGTTCAAAGCCAGCACCAGTGGCCCCAAATTTTGCAGAGTCTGTAAATCCCAGCCTGAAGGATCCCTGCAGCCATTGGGAGAAGGACCAGCTCAACATTCTCATGAGTATGCCATCCCTCCTGCTCATTGTCCACCCCATAAGAGCAAGCAGAGGCTCCTTACCCATACACTGTGCCCCCTCCAAGGAGCACAGCGTTGAGGGCATCCTGCTGGGCTCCAGTCAGTGCTGAGCAGAGCTTCAGGTTCTCCACGATGCTGGGGTCTGAGGCTGTGATGGTCTCAGGTTCCATGTCACACACCAGTGCCCCGAGGCTGCTGAGCTGCTCAGGGTACAGGTGGCTGCTCCTCACTCCCTAGGAGAGATAACCCAGACCTTGTATAAACACCCAGTGAGGGGTGGGTGTAGCCCTGGCCACCCCTGGCTTGGTCACCACTCACCAGACAGGTCAGTGCCCCACGCAGCAGCCCCATCCGCCGGGATGAACCCCTGGGCAGCAGGTCCAGGTTCCCATGGGAAGCCTGGGTGTAAAACTCTTGGCAGGTCCCACCACGCACCTCAGCTGAGCTGTGGGAAGCAAGAGTCAACATGGCAGGGGGGAACAGGGTGAAGGGCTTGTCATGTCCAGGCAGGGGATCTTTAATGCTGCTTTTTGATGGGGGGAGCATGGAGAAAGTAATTTTAAATGGTCACTCCCTTGTGAGCAATGAGCTGTGAAGTTGCACATGGCTGGGGGTTCTCCTGCTATCCTGGGGAGGCACAGGATAGGGGCTACCCAACCGCATGCATTTCATGCCATGGCCAGCATTGCCCCAGCCTCGGAGAGTAGTGGAGTGAGGAAAGGACCAGGGGGTCTGCAGGACTGGAAATGCCCTGTGTGGGTCTGAAGGTGCCCATGGAGGCAGGCATCGCAATGCAGGTTTTGTGCTACTCTTCTCCAACACAGACCTCCTGCATTACCCGGGGTGGGCCAGCCTCAGGGTGCAGGCTGGGTGGTGGGATTTGGCACCAAAACCGCAGCTGTGTGCTGCCTTCCATACTCACTTGAAGAAGAGCAGCAGGTCTGGCGGGTACCTGCTGAAATCAGCTGTCAGGTTCTTGGCAGTGAGCAGCCTGGCCAGGCAGGAGAGCTGGGCAGAGAAAGGCTTTTCTTGACAATGCCAAGGTGGTGAGAGCCCCTTTTCCCTGGCACCCTCTCCTCCCCAACTCCCCTTACTCCATCAGGCTCAGTGGGGTCTGCAGCCCCTGCCCCAGCCCACCTGGGCAGCGCTCAGCTCTGCCGTTCCATTTTGCAGACCATGGGCAAAGATGAGGATGTCGGCAGCAGGCAGGTCGCTGGCTGGGATGCACTGGAAACCTTGCAGGACTGAGGCGGAGAGGCTGCGTTGAAGAGGCACAGTTGCATTTCAGCATCCACTTTAGGTCTCCAACACCCCATGGAGGAAGAATCTGCTTGTTCCCATGTGAAATCCCCCTTCAGCTTGACAGTGGGGTAAGTGGGAACAACATGGGGTGTTGTAAAAACGTCCCCCAGCCCTGGTACACTGGTGGTGCCAAAAGTGATGCCTTGCAGCCATGAAGGTGCCCATCCCCATGGTCAGTGGGGTGGCAGAGGTGCTAACCATAGCCCGGGCTTTTGAGTGAGAGAGAAACCAGCAGAGCCTGGATTTTGGCTGTGGGGAAGCTCCTGTTGCATCTGCGTCATCCACAAAGGGAAGGAATTTCTTGGTGTGTTTGTGCTATAACAAAAGCCGGTGCAGCTGAAATCCCAGCCTGGGTGCCAGCACCAGAACCGGCTGCACAAGACTCTAAATCCTCCCCAGCCCAAGTGACCTGTCACAGCAGCTAGGACATGAATGTGGAGAGAAATGCTACATCCACCCACGCTGGCCCCACTGCCTGTGCCCCCCCTCCCCTGCCCCGACACCCTCCCGTTTGTCAGAGACCCTGGCTGGGGCTGGTACTTACTCTGGGTGCTGCTCAGTGGCAGACAGGACGGCTCCAATGATCAGGGTGACCTGTGGAGGAGAACAGGGGGACACTCAGTCACAGTGAGGACCGAAAGGCTTTCAGACACAGGGATCAAGTGGGGAATGGGGTCTGATGAGGCCACAGTGCCCAGACCAGATGCCCACAATGACAGCAGCCCTGAGGTTGCCCTGGGCTATGTGTAGGGACAAAAGCCACCACAGCCACTCTCAGGAGTGGGGCCCTTCAACAGTGGGTCTGTCCCTGGTTCCCTGGTGCTGTGGGGAACTGGGTGCCCATCAGGTTTAAAGTCTCAGCCCTTGGTTTGGGAGCAGGGCAGGGAGGATGCTGGGCAGCGAGTGAGAGAGGGATGGGATGGGATGGGACGGGACGGGACAGGAGCAGAGCTACGGGCTGCAAAGGGGGCCAGCAGGGAGGCGATGGCTTTGCCTCCCTGAAGCTTGGGAGAACCACAACAGCTCTGCCAGTCCTGGCACCGGCTGTGATGTTTTGGCAAAGCCCTGGTGTATTTGGAGCCACTGGAGCTGCTGGCAGTGACTCACCGCTGCTGCTTTCACGAGGTCTGCGGAGAAACCTGCAACAAAGTAGGAGTGGGTTATAAAAAAATCCCTGTTACGAAACATCCATGACCGTTTGTGCAGGCGGTCAAGGGCTGTCATGAAGCAGCTCCAGGTTTGAAGTCTTGGAAAGGTCCTTTGTCAATTTAATAGTATATAGTAAAAACGCTATGTAGGGAGCAGCCCCTGTACCACCCTGCAGCCTGTGCCAGCCCAAGCAACCCAGGGTGCCTCAGGGTGGGTTTGGAAGGCAAAAAGTGATAAATCTGTCCCTGGGAATATGTTTGTGCAGATTTCTAACGCGCTGCGGCTGGGAAAAACTCCCACTGCCTGCGGATGCTGATGGGAGCAGGAGGCAGAGCACAGGGAGCACAAAGCCATGTGGGTTGGGAATGAAAAGAAGCGTGGGCTGGAGCATCCCCAGAGCCCGGGGGTGGAAGGGGGTCCCGGGGCAAGGTCAGCTTTGCGGGGATGAGACGTAACTCACGGAGGCAGAGAGCCAGGGCTGCTGGGGCTGCCCACACCATGCTGCCTGGGCTGGGGCTTCGTCCTCGGTGCAGGTCAGAGGAGTGAGGAGCACAGACAGGAAGCTGTGTCCCACACTGTTGGGTGTGGGACGGCGCTGGCTGCCCGCTGGGCTGGGAATGGTCCCACAGCTGATTCCCTCGTCCGTTGCTAGGGCTGGAGCCACGGGATTACAGCAGGTCAGTGTGGCCACCAGTGCTCTGTGAGTGCCTGCACAAACCCCCTAGAGCGAAGGGAGAAATTTTAAATCCTATATAGCAGAAAATAGAATTTCATTCACCATCTGTTATTAAAAGACATTTCACAATAAATTTGTCCTCTCTGACATCCAGAGCCCTGATCCCATTTGGACCCTCCAGGGACAGGGTCCCACTCCATCCTTCGGCTCCTCACAGAGCCACACCAGCACAGACTGGGAGAAACCCAGCGCAACCCAGCGGAGGATCACCATCAGGTATTGCCCTCCCCCTGTACCTGACTCCACACCCCTCAGCTAGAAACCCCCAAGAGACAATAAATCCCTGCTCTAGAAATGCCATGGATGGGCTGCTCAGCGCTGCCCAGAGCAATTAGCTTATTGCCCTTTGAACTAGATGCGAATCATTTTTCCGCTAAGTCTCATTAAGTTCCCTAAATCCCACCGGTGGCCTTGCCAAGTCCTTCTCTGTCCGTGGAAGATGTGGTTCAATGATGAGCGTTCAGAGCTGCTCAGCCAGGGAAGGTGTCTGGGGCTGAGGAGTGCTGGGGAGGGCTCAGCACTTATCTGCTGCGGGGTGGGGATGTTGCTCTGAAAAACGGGGTGTGACAGGGAAGTTTCTCAATGGTGTTTTGTAAAGCTGCTCTCTCCCCCTCCCTCCCGGTTTTGGGTTTGTGGGTTGGTTTGGTTTGTTTTTATTTCCAACCCCCCCTCTTTGAGAAGGGTCACTTTGAACTTTGGGACAAATGAGTTAAACTCTCTGCTTTGGTGGTTTCTGTGCTCCTGATGGAGAGAGTCCTCCCAGTTTGTAAAAAAACTTCAAGCTATTTAGGGGTATATTTTATAGGGCAAAATGTCTGCAGAATAGATGAGTCCTCGGTGATGGGCTCAGCACCTTTCTGGGAGGTGCTTCTCTCATACCCATCCTTTTTGCCTTGACCATGGACAATCCTGTTCCCCTTTTTACAGCTTTCTCCCTGGAATTGTTGATCCTGCTCTGAAATGCCATGAAGGAGACCAAATGACTCAGCCTGTGCCATGAAGAAGGAAACCAAAAGGAAAAGAAGCGAAGCCTTTCCGAGGCGGTGTGGTGAAAACTTGGAGGAACCCAGTGCTGTGTGTGATGAAAACCCAGAGGACTCTGATGCTCTGTTTCAGCAAACGTGTTATCTCTGCATTTAGCCCAGGAAAAGGGAAGGGTGAGAGCAGTTGGCAGCGCTCAGCTGAGCCGGCCGTCCACTTGTTCAGTTAGGTTTGGGGACATCAGCCTTTGCAAAGGGTCCCTGGACCCATCAGTGAAGCACTGAGTGGGGTTTGCCATCCCTGGTGCCCCCATCTGATGTTCCCGTTCCCCACTAAGCAACCAGTCCTGCAACACCAGGGCTTGGTCAACCGCCCATGGGTGTTTCTGGTTTCTACTTTGGAAGGATTTGCTGTAAAAATAGCTTTTGTTGGAGTGGTAAAATTACGGAAACTTGTTTGCTATGAGGCTGCTGATGGGACACAGCCCCAGCCCCAGGCTTGCCAGCCAGAGGTGGCTGGAGCAGGAAAGTAGGGACACATCATGGCCTCTTTGCAGGTCACCACGTTCACCGTGTTCCCACAGAGCTTAAAACTGACCTTGAAGCAGCCTCAGGAGGAGCAGGCACAGGAGCATCCACTCCAAACGGGAATGTGCTGGGAAGCATCAGCCGAAGCCCCTTCTCCCAAGGGCCTTGGTGGGTCGGTGGTGGGCACTGCTGCTGCTGCAGCCAGGGAATATCCAGCCACATCCCCCTCCTCTTAACCAGCACCTTCTCCCTCCTTATGAGCTTTATAGCCTTGAAAATCTTGTAGCCTGAAGACTACAAATGATTCCTTCGGAAATTCTTTCACTTTTCCAACTGCTCCAATCTGAGGAACGACTGCTGATGTGTAAGAGTCGTGTAGAAATCACGTGTGGCAGCAGCTTTCCCTGTGCACACCCTAAACTCCAGCAGCCCCGTTTCGCTGCCAGGGAGAACTGCAGTATTTCAAAATCAGGAATTTTATTTCTGCCTCTGCCATTTGGTTTGAGACAATCCCAGCTGCTGGTGTTGGACAGAGTGGGTGGCAGGCAGGGATGGGCAGGGGAAGGGTTGAGGCAGTGGCATGTGCCCCAGCCACCCTGGGCATCCTTGGTCATCTGTGTCACAGTTACTAAATCTGGGAGGGCTTTTGGGTAGATAAAACCTGTGGTTTCGGCTCGGGAGGGGGGAGAATTTCAGCAGGGCAAGGATGAGCACTGGTGTTCAAACAACAGGTTGGCCGGGTCAGAGCCCTGGGGCCGGTCCCGTTGGGCTGGTTCGGGCTCATTCCTGGAATCTCCCGGCACTGCACTGGCCCCATCCTGAGCATGGACTGAGAGACCAGAGGGGAAACCTCAGGGTGTACAGGTAATGGTTTACTATGGTCATGTGCAACAAGAAATAAGGGTTATTGCAAGCTGTACAGCACGTCACAAGACACGCACGCTCCCCCCATCACAACCTCCCCCACCAGGTCCAAATGCAGGAGTGGATTCACGCAGGATGCAGCACATGGCGCCGCGGCAGTGATGGCAGAGAGGAGGGAGCAGGGCTGGACACGGCACAGGGTTAAAGCCAGGGAAAGGTGCCTGGAAAACACCTCTCTGCAGGGCAAGGAAAATACATATTCATCTCTAGTTCCTGCAACGTTGGGTAAAAGTGCAATGCACAAAGGCTGATGGGGGGTTGCAGGGGCTCCTCAATGCAGACAGTGGGGTGAGTGATGGTTCCTCGTCATTCCCTTGCGTGAGGGGACTGGCATGTCCCCACCTATCACCCTCAGTGACTGCTGGCCCCGTGGCCTCGTCCTGGAGGTGCAGCCCCATGGCACAGCGGGGACCGCTCTCACAGAGGGGCCCGTGGGAAGGGAGAGCTGCGCCCCATCTCTGACGCTGCAAGTCTGACCCGTAACTTTTCCTGTGCACGTCAACCACATTCATTCTTTGGCAAACAAGTTCATGACATTAATTTACAGCTTCAGGACCTGCCTGTGGCTGCCTCTCCCCTCTCCGGCCACTCCTGAGAGATGGGACGGGCAGGGACAGGGTCTGGGAGGAAGGAGATGGATCTTCTGCTTGTTCAAACACCTCTGAGCCCTCTGCCACCAGCTCACGAGCCTGTGGTCCCATCTTGGTGCCCTGCTGCTGTCTGCAGAGCCATGAGCATGTCCCCACCCTGCAGTGCACGGCAGCACTTTGTGCCAAGCCACCAAAGCAAGGTAACAGCCACCTTGTCCCCAGCCATGTGCCACAGCACAGTGAGCTTGGACCCACCAGACCCAGGGGACACAAGGGACGGGTGATGCAATACCCAATGGGGTTTCGGTGACAGGCACAGTGAGTTCACCCACAAGGAGAAGGCTGTGCTGTTTTACTTCCCCTCAGGGTAGGAACATGAGATGTGAAACCAGTGCCAGGTGCATTTTAAATGGGACAGGGATTGTGAGGTGACTCTGGGATAGCTCTGGGCACGTGCTGATGTGGTGGCTTGGTGCCAAATACCCAGGGACTGATGCTCTGTATGCAAGGGGCTCCAGCCACCTCTGTCCCTCCCCAGCTGCCCTGCTTCCTTCATTTCCTAAATGCCCCCTACAGACTGCAGGAAAAAACTCCTCTCTCAGCATCTTGCAGTTTCCAGAGAAACTCCTCTTGGCATCTTGCATAGCTGAGCTCCAGCATGAGACAAGCTCCTTCCCACTCTTCCTGACAGTCCTCAGCCTTTCTTTCAGCTTCAAGCATTTCCTCAGCCGCTCTTGCTGCTCCAGGGTTCTCCCAAACTGCCCACCCGAAGGCCCTGCCTGCAGCACCCTCCAGTGCTGACAGCCCCGCAGAAACCTGCCAGCGAGGAGCCACACCACAGGACAAAAACGGATTCCTCTTTGTCTGGGTAAAGCAGAAAGGGGCTTGTATCTTCTGACCTGCCTCAGCAGGGGTTATGTCCACATCCAGGATAAAAGTGGGCGCTGAGAAAAGGCAATGGTAGTAGAAGGAATAATATCTATTTTAAAAAGCTTTGGGCTGCTGGCTATTCTGACCACAGAAATACTAAATATACACACATTTCTGAGACCACCCGTATTTCAGAACTGCTAAAAGACTGGATTCTTCTTACAGAAATTTTAAAAAAAAATAAAATCTGTTTGTATCAACTCACTCGCCTTCAACAAACCTCTAAAAACCCACACGAGCTGAGGCAGGGTGGGAAGTGTGAGGGCACAGCTGGGCAGGCAGCATGTCCCCTGCAGCAGGCAGGGACCTCTCCTGCACCTATCGCACAGCCCAGCTCCACCAGCAAAACACCTGGGAGCAAAGGGAACAGGAATGGGACAAACATACCCTAAAGCTACACCCGGCGTGTTCTCTCCCTTTGCTGGACTGTATTTTAGCATCCAAGCGTGGAGGGTTTGTAGATATGTCCACTGTGCTCACGGTAAAGGTAGCATTGGTGCTGCCCCAGCTGTGCCTGAGCCCTGGGACAGGGACATAAAGCTTTGGGGTCACTCTCAGCTGCTACACAAAGCACTGACTCTGCTGCTGAGGCCCAGAATTAGGGAAGGGGCATCCAGTGGCCAAATGGATGATGTGTACATTAAAAAATAAACCCATCCTAACCCCTAAACGCTGCTAAAATCTGTCTAGTCTCAGCCCCAGAAGTGAGGGAAGCCACGGCATACATAAGCGCAGGTGTGGAGTCAGCGCTGGGCTGTGCAGGGACCCACTGGGACGAAAATGGAGCATTGGGCTGGAAATGCAGAGGCGTGGTTTGTGCTCACTCCAAAGCCCACTCAGCCAACCACTGCTCACACTGGGCTCGCTGCTCCTCTGTCTCTGGGCTCTTGGCTTTGTGCTGCGCCTCCTCTCCTCTGCCACCAAGCACAGCTTCCTGGCTCTCCTCCTCTTCTCCCTTCTGCATCATCTTGTCCTTCAGCTCTTGGATGGTCTCATCCAGCTGGTGAATGACGTGGTGGGGTACCCAGTTGCTGTCCATTGCGGTGACGAAAGGGTCAGGTGCACAGACCTCGATGAGCTCCTTGCCGGTGGGGATGCGCAGGTAGTAGGCGTGGAGCATCATCCTGTAGGGACTGCTGTCCTTCTTGTGGCTGTAGGTGAAGTCCCCCACGATGGGGTGGCCAATGGCACTGCAGTGAACTCGAAGCTGATGAGTCCTCCCTAGGGGGAGAGCGGGAGTGGAGGAATCAGGGACATCGTGCTGCAAGGTGACAATGCACCAAGTGGCATTTGCCCCCCAGGCTGAGAATCTGAGTCCTCCACGAGCTGTGTGGGGCTTTCAGCTCCCCTCAGCCCCATCTAGGCTTTGTTTTTCACTATGTCACCAAGCTGCAACCAAGGCCCAGGGCTGCACAAGCACAGGTCCTGCTGCAGCGCCTCTGCTCCTGTGTTTGTCCAGCCTCTGCAGCCCCCCCATGCCTGCGTGCCCCAGAGCTCCCACCTGTCAGCGGCTGCAGCAGCACTTTGGTTACGGGGTCTCCGCTGTAGGACCCGTGTTCGAGCACGATCAGCTCTGACTGGCAAGGCTTGGGATTTTCACAGCCTGCAACGAGACCCAGAGGCTGTTCAGCTCCCCCGACCATAGCCCAAGTTGTCTGGGCAGCTCAGGCAGGGCACGGGAGCTGCTTACCCTCTGTCCCATCAATGCACATCATGTGGGTCATGCCCTCAGTGGTGTTCTTCCCTATGGCATAGCGGATCGTCATTCGGCTCTGGCTGACGTGGCCCCTGACCTGCAGGGCAGAAAACTGGTTTGCAAACCAAGCCCTGGCACTTGCTCTTCACCGACACCAGGAGAGCAAGAAGCAGAGGCCAAGCTGTAATTTAGCAAAACCAAAAGATATATCCAGAAACACGACCTGGTGGGGTGGGCTTACCAGGGCGAGATAAGCTTTGGTCACCAGCCGGTCTTTAAAACACTTGTAGGCGCTTCCTGCCGCTGCTTTGTTGAGCGCGACACACAGGGCCCCGCTGGTGGAGAAGTCAAGCTGGTGGCAGAACCTGGGGAGGAGATGGGAGGCGGAGGAGCATCCCTGGGCACTCGGGCAGTGTCCCTGACCACGGCTGGCTTGGTGGCTGGGCAGAGCCCAGTTTGGTCCCCAGCTGCTCACCTGAAGCCATAGTAGGTGTCAGGGTCAGCCAGCTCGGGGAAGCGGTACTTGAGCTGGCTCTGCAGGGTCAGCGTCTCGTACCACATCTTGCTGTCGATGCGGATGTCCCAGTGCTTGTTGACCACGATGAAGTCAGAGCTCTGGTACAGGATGGACAGGTTGTCGATGGTGCCTGGCTCCATGGCCAGCGCCCTGCAAGGGAATGTGAAGGGGAACTGGGGTGAGTGGGGCGGAAAGAGCCCTCAGCCGCAGCCTGGGCACCCCCGAGGATGGACACAACACCCAGGGGAGTGAAGGGACCCAGTGAGAGGGGACAGAGAGCAAGCCCTGGGGCTGGGGTACCCCAGTTGGACTGGAAACATACTGGTGTCACACTGCACGGGTCCCTGAGCCACACTGACACCGGTGTCACACTGCACAGGTCCCACAGCGGTACCGGTGCACTATGGCCACAGCCATAGCAGTGCCATGCCATACGGGTCCTGCAGCCCTCTCACCGTCCCCGTGTCACGCATGGAGGCCCTGTCCCCGTCCCAGTGTCACGCCGGGAGGCCCCGCAGCTGCACGGTGCTGAGCCGATCCAGTCCGTCGGCGGGGCTCGGCCTCGCCCTGCTCCTACTTGCCCCACGGCCCCGGTTCCGCTGCCGCTTAGGATTTTCCCGCTNCGGCTCGGCGGCCGGAAGCGCGGCGCGGGCGGGAGCGGTGTGCGGTGCTGCCCATGGCGGACCCTGAGGAGGACCCTGAGGATGGCTTCTACCAGCGGTTCGCGGCCGAGCTGGAGGTGCTGGCAGAGCTGGGAGGTGAGCGCTGCTGGGGCGCCGTGGCCGGTACCGGGGGCGATGATGGAGCGAGCGGGCAGGAGCGGGCTGTGCTCTGTGCAGCCTGTCACATCGTGGGTCCCCTCTGGTGACCGGTGCCATCGTGCAACGCCTCTTGCAGATGACCCCTTCTCACCCGCTAGTCCTAAGATCTCGCAGTTCAGGAGAAAGAAGGAGCCACCGGAGGAGCCCGATCTTCCCGGGAACCCTGTCGGGGACACCAACTCCAAGAAGAGGGATCGGGGCTGTGACCCACCTGGGTCCTCATCACCACCCACAGCCCACAGTAGGTTTGGCTCAAGCCGGGTCTGCAGCCCCGGTGGGTCCCCAGGTGCTGCTGACCCTTCTCCCCGTGCTGAGTGGTGTGGGATGTTGCTGGAGGACCATCCAGGTACTGGTCAATGATGCTTCTCCTCTTCTTCCTCTTGCCCCCGTGTCTCGTACAGCCCCGAAGCCAAAGCGGCAGCGCCTGGAGGCTGTTAAGAAGCTCAACTTTGGTGCAGATGATGAGTTGGCTCCTAATGGCTTCTGGGATGCTGGCCCAGAGGCACATTCTGCTCCCCTGACTGCCAGGTTGGCCACCTTGAACTCCATTTTAGCAGGGATGAGGGAAAGAGACTTTAAACCCCACCCCTGCTAAAGGAACCTGGTGTTCTCCAGCTCAGACCACCTGGAGGTGAGCGGCATGGTGCCTCTCCAGACCACACCACCCTCTGAGAAGAAGCGGATCCTCAAGCGGCCACCCATCCTGGAGGACTACATCAATGTGACATCCACAGAGGGCACCAGGGTCTTCATGGTTGTGAAGGATGATCCCTCCAGGATAGGGGTGGAGGTAAGGAGGGATCTGAAGGCTGGGGCTTACTTCTTCATCTACGGATGGATGTTGACCTCCATCCAGTTCAGGATGGGATCTTTGATGAAGCATGAAATGTTTGCTGAGCATCAATATGAACATCAGTGTGTGTCCTTTGCTCCTTGAGCTCCCAGATTCCCTGGGCTGGAATGCACGTAGGCCGCTCCACTTGCTGGGGGTACCTTTCTCCTACCTGAAGGAACAAGTGGATGAAGAGGTACCACATCTTATACTGACCACCATGTCTACCCCTGCCACCTCTGGATAGCCACAGCGTTGGCTCCCGGATCCCTGCTGCCCCCAGCTGTGGGTTAGCAGGGTGTCTCTGACCCACTCTTGCCTTTTTTGTGCTCAAGCGTCGGAGGCGTGTTGTGGAGGCATCACAGCAGCTGACAGAGATAATAAATAGGTGAGATGTTGGGGCAAACAAAAATCCCAATCCTCTCCCTGCCACGTTGTTGGATGTGGCTCTCAAGATGCCCTGGTGGTGCCCAGGTTTTGGGCACCTCCGAGCAGAAGAGCCTCTTTGCCCTCAGCATCCCCAGCTTGGCAAGTCTGGGTGAAATTCCCAGCCTTGCCCTGACTCCCTGGGTAGTTTGGGGTGAGTTAGTTCTTTCTTGCAGTTGCCTCGAGAGCGAGACCAGCACCGAGAGCCTGGAGCCCAATGGGGAAGCGGAGCCAGCTGGTGAGGAGGAGTCTGCCCTGCATTGCCTCTGGGTGGACAAGTTCACTCCTCGGCGCTACATGGAACTGCTCAGTGATGATGTGAGGTGCTAGGATGAGTGGGGGCTCGGGGTTTACGTGGGACTGCCACTTCTGTAACTCTTCCTTAATGCTGTGGGATCAAGTTTTTATGGTGCTGCCTTTGATGGTGGGGCTGTTGGAAGCACCAGCTGGGGGGCTCTGTCTGTGCCAGCCCTACCTGGGGGCAGTCCTGCTGCCGAGAGCTCGGGGCGGAGGTTTTTCACCTGTAGACTGTGGACCTTCTGACAAAAAAGGCTATGAAAGATGACCAAAATAAGACAAACTAGATTGGGTGAACTTTAGCCAGGAATTGTTGGTTATTTTGATCTTTTTTTGTTTTTTTGTTTACTATTAGAAGTTTTATAGGGAATTGGAAATTATGGAGGAGGCTGAGGAGTGTTAGGTTGAGCTGAGACAGACAAGGGGCAGCAGGTTTGGGGCTGATGTGACCTGTCCTCAGTTCCCTTTGGGATGTTGGCCGAGTTGGGAAGGGAAGCGGCATTCCCGTGCTGTCCCAGAGAGATGTCAGGTGGAAACCTGGGCAGCATCTTCCATGGCAGGGTGATGACATGCTGCCCACTCAAGGTTTGTCTGGGTGGACACGTTCCATGTTGTCTTTCATGGCTCTTTCCTCTGCTGACACAGCGATTTGTAAGCAATGAGGGAGAGGCCTTCCTCTGTCCTCGGCCGGATCCTTCTGAGGTTTGATGGGGTTTGCTTGCTTTCTTGCCCAACGTGCAGTACACAAACCGCTGCCTTCTGAAGTGGCTCAAGCTCTGGGACACTGTGGTGTTTGGGAAGGAGAAGGCTGTCAAGAAGACCAAGCCCAGTGCCGAGGCTCATCCTCCGTTCAGCCAGCCCAGGGAGCAGCAGAATAAGTGGAAAACAAAGATGCAGCTCACAGAGGAGATTCTGGAGGCTGAGCTGGACCAGCACAAGAGACCCAAATACAAGGTGAGCAGGATGGGATGCTGCTGTGGTGAGTCTCCTCTCTAATCTCCTTTATCCCAGCACCACGGTGAAGAGCAGGTTTTTCCAGTACAGACCCATTCTCCTGGATTCCTTGATTCTCCTTAGAGAATGTGGGTTTCTCCTTCAGTTTTGGCTTGGATAATGTAGTAACAAGAGGGGAGAAATAGACTTTTTCCAGTCAAATTAAATGGGCTCGTTGAGGAAAGTCACATCCTTTTTAGCAGACGTTGGTCTTGACTTTTTTTTGTTAGGGGCAGACATGACATGCTATTGAGCAAGAGTTTCTGCATCCAGAAAAGAGTGATGATGCTCAAATGGTAAAGGGTGCAGAGATAACATACCCAGGCCCGCTTACCAGCTTCAACCTGTCCAGTGAGAAGATGTCAAAAAGGGGAAACAAAACCAGATACTAACAGCATTGCTTCTCAGGAGTGTAATTCTGGGTTAGAAAAGATTAATTTCATTTAACCTTTTCTATCTGTTGCCCTGCAAACTTAACCATACACGAGAGATGCAGCCAGGGTGTCTCAGACTTTCTGTCTCCTTCTTCCAGTGGCTTTCCCTTCTCCCCGTGTGTCTACAAACCAGTGCAGCATCTCCCAAGACTATCTTGCAGGCTGCAGAGCCTTGTCCCCATGCATGGTGGTTCATGGGCTGATGTTAACTCTCTGCTACAGGTAGCCCTGCTCTGTGGCCCGCCCGGCTTGGGAAAGACCACGTTGGCCCACGTCATTGCTAAGCATGCGGGGTACAACCCTGTCGAGATGAATGCCAGGTGAGTCTGTGACGACTGCCCAGCCCTGCCCTGCCCCAGAAGCTGGTGGTGGTGGTGCTGTGCTGGAGGTGGTGGTGCCGTGCTGGAGGTGGTGCCATGCTGCAGCACCCCAGCACTGGATTGTCTTGCAGTGATGACCGCAGCCCTGAGGTTTTCAAAACCCGCATCGAAGCTGCCACTCAGATGAAGTCTGTTCTGGGTGCCAATGAGAAGCCCAACTGCCTGATCATCGATGAGATAGATGGTGCACCCGCGGTAAGCCCAGCCTGGGTCTGGCCACCGCATTAAGCGTTTGATTATTGCCCTTTTAGCAGCTTGTCCTTTTTAGAAGTGGTTCCTTGCCTCTGAACAACAACAGTTCATCCTCAACAGGCATCTATTAACGTGCTGCTAAACATCATCCACCGTAAGGACGCGGAGGGTGAGGGAGCGGCCGGCACGGGCCGGAGGAGGCGTCGTGAAGGCGGACTGCTGCTCCGGCCCGTCATCTGCATCTGCAATGACCAGTTAGTGTCACCTGCGTGTCTAGGGAGGGATGGATAGCTGAGACCCCTGCCCCTGCTGTTGCTTGTAGCCAAAGCCTTTCTGCACCCAGTTATTTGCCATCTGACCCTTTGGTTAGAAGTAACTTATGAAAAGTAAAACTACTACAAAACTACTACTCCAGGCTGAAGAGCTGGGCAGAGAAGAACCTAACGAGGTTCCAGCATGAGCAAGTGTAGGGTCCTGCACCTGGGCACCCATATAGGTTAAGGGCAAACCTGCTGGAAAGCAGGAGAAGGATCTGTGGGTCTTGGTAGATAGCTATTATCCATGAGCCAGCAATGTGCCCTTGTGGCTTGGCCAATGGAATTCTGGGCTGCATAGGGAAGAGTGTGGCCAGTAGGTGGAGGGAGGTCATTCTCCCCCTCTACTGTGCACTGGTGAGGTGACAACTGGAATACTGGGCTTCCCAGTTCAAGGGAGAAAGGGAACTACTGGAGAATCCAGTGTAGGGCAACACAGATGATGAAGGGATTGGAGTACCTCCCAGATGAGGAAAGGCTGAGAGAGCTGGGACTCTTTAGCCTGGAGAAGAGAAGGCTGAGGGGAGACCTTATTGATGCATATAAGTATCTGAGGGGTGGGTTGAAGGAGGATGGAGATGGACTCTTTTCAGTGGTTCCCAGTGACAGGATGAGGGGCAATGGGCACAAGTTGGAACGTTGGAAGTTCCATTTGAATATGAGGAAAAACTTATTTATGGTGAGGGTGGCAGAGCCCTGGCAGAGGCTGCCCAGGAAGGGTGTGGAGTCCCCTTCTCTGGAGACCTTCAAGCCCCACCTGGATGCAGTCCTGGGTGATGTGCTCTGGGCAGCCCTGCTTTAGCAGGGGAGTTGGACTGGATGAAATCTAGAGGTCCCTTCCAACTCTGATGATTCCATGATTAATGGCTGGATTTGTTCCTCTGCTTGGGTCGCTCAGAGACCTCTGTGCTTCCCTTTGCCAGGTACGTCCCTGCTCTCCGGCCGCTGCGGCAGCAGTCATTCCTGCTGAACTTCCCTCAGACAGCGCCGTCCAGGCTCGCCCAGCGGCTCTATGAGGTGCGGTGGGGCCAAGGGCTCCTCTCACCACCCCCAGGGCCAACGGGCCCTCCCTGCTGACCCCCCTTTCCTGCAGATTGCCCTGCGGCAGGGCATGCGGGCAGACACGGGCGCGCTACTGGCGCTGTGTGAGAAGACAGAGAACGACATCCGCTCCTGCATAAACACCCTGCAGGTACTGGTGTCACTGGGAGAGCCCTGGGAGACATGGACGTGGTGCAGGTTTCGTCTTGAACTGGGCTCAGATGGGGATGGAGGGGAAAAAAAACTTGTCCCAGGCAGATCCTTGAAATGTCCACCCTCTCCCCTGTGTTATTTTTAGCCTTGATTCCCCTACAAAGCAAGGGAGAGTGAGGTGCCACTGTCTCTGGCTTTCCAGCTAGCCCTTCTGGCCATCCCCTCCCTCCCCACGATGTCCCTGGTTTTCCAGCTAGCTGTTGTGGCCATCCCCTCCCTCCCCACGGTGTCCATCCCACCCCAGCCCCTCACCTGTGTTGCAGTTCTTGCATGGCCGAGGCCAGAAGGAGCTGAGCGTGCAGATGGTGCAAACGATGAAGATCGGCTTGAAGGACCAAAACAAGGGGCTCTTCTCCATCTGGCAAGAAATCTTCCAGCTCCCAAGGGTCCAAAGGTAAAAGGGGGGATTTATTAGGTTCTGTCTGCTTGGGACCCACTGGTTTGTATTGTCCCCTGACCTGCTTGCAAGACTCTGTGTTCAGAGAAGGGCAATGAAGCTGGTGGAGGTCTAGAGCACAAGCCTTATGAGGAAGGGCTGAGGGGACTGGGGTTGTTCAGACCCCAGAGACTGAGGGGAGACCTTATTGCTCTCTACAGCTAACTGAAAGGAGGATGTATTGAGGTTAGGGTTGGTCTCTTCTCCCAATTAACAGGTGATAGCACAAGAGGAAACAACCTCCAGGGGAGGTTTAGAATGGATATTAGGAAAAAAAAATTCACGGAGAGGTAGGAAAGTGTTGGAACAGGCTGCCTGGGGAAGTGGTGGGGTCTCCATCCCTGGAGGTATTGAAATGACATGTAGACATGGTGCCAAGGGACGTGTTTTAGTGGTAAGCTGGCAGTGTCAGGTTGATGGTTGGACATGACAGTCTTCGAGGTCTCTGCCAACTAAAATGATTCTATGATTCTGTGACATGCAGTGGAAAAACCTGGAAGGTCCTGGAGAGCTGCTCTGCCCTGCAGATTTGTGTGTCCAGATACTCTTTGGCCACTCTCTTTAGCACCCAATAATTTAGCATCGGTGTTGCCTTCAGTCCGGTTTGCAAGTGTTCAAATATTCCTTGTTGGTTCATTCTGTGCCAGGACACCCTGAGCTCTTCCCTTTGCTCCCACTCCCAGGCACAGGATAGGAATGGATCCTGCTTTGCCAGCCCAGCTCCTGCTGGGTGATGAGGACCTGGTGTACATGAAGGGGACAGCTGGCTTCAGTGCATCCTCCCACCGCTTCCACCACATCCTGCACCTTGCCCTCTCCTCGGGAGAGCAGGAGAAGCTCGCCCAGGTAGAGCAGCTCAGGGGGGAGGAGTTGAGCCCTTTCCTTTGCCATGCTCCTCTAGAGCAAGGGTATCTCCTGATCCTCGGGTCATGGCTGGTTTGTGCCTACAGTAGGGTTGTGCTAATGTTGGATGGAGTGTTGCGGTGTCACGCTGGCATTGGCCTCAGTGGGATGCTCAGAATCTCAGCAGTGTGATCTGACATGCGGCCTTGAGCCCTCTCTAATCCTGCATCTGCTTCCAGGGTCTGTATGAGAATTTCCTGAACATGAAGCTGCGGGACTCCAGTTTCAGCTCAGTGTGCTTGGCCCTGGAGTGGCTGGGCTTCTCCGACCTGCTGAGCCGAGCTGTCCTGCACGGGCAGAGCTTCCAGCTGATGCGGTACCTGCCCTTCCTGCCCGTGGCTTTCCACCTGCTCTTTGCGGCCACCAGCATCCCCCGGCTTGCTTATCCCAGCAGCCAGCATGAGGCAAGTACCTGGGAGGGCACAACAGCAGCATGGTTCCAGCTCTGTCACCTGTGGGGACATCTGTGGTTGCAGCCATGGCTGAGATGGCCCTACCCTCTCCACCCAGGCCCTGGCCAAGCTGAACCACATGCAGAACCTCGTCATGTCCATGTTGTCAGGGATAACGCCCAGCGCTCGCAGCCGTGCAGGGCAGCAGTCTCTCATCTTGGAGGTGCTCTGTCTGCTGCTGGACATCATCTCCCCAAAGCTCCGACCGGTAAGTGCCCACCGGGCCCCTCTCACTGCAGTGGCAGGAGTCCTACTCAGGTGACATGTCCCCTCTCTCTGCAAACCCCCTATTAGGGATGGGATATGTTCCCAGTGCTGCGTCACTCAGGTTGAGCTATCCCAGACCTCTGTCCCAAATTTGGGGTGGATTTGATGTTGCAGCTGACACAGAAGCCGGAGGGAAGCTGGGGACATGTCACTGAGATGCTGACTGCTGGGTGTCAGGGGTGGGGGTTGTCCTGCACCTCCTGGACCCTCTGGGGGTGGGCTTGACCTGAGCAGGACTTTGGGGGGCTGTTACAGTGTCCTTTCAGCAGCTGGTTCACCTGCGCACAGGGTTGTTTGGGTGCATTTACCCTTTGGGCCATGGGAGGGGACTGTCCCTGCTCTGTGAAGTTCATGTGTCCCTAATAGGAAACTAAACTTAGTCTGAACCTCGTGGGTATTAACTGTCCTTTCTCATATAGAGACAAACCCCGTTTATCAGATTAATTTTATGTTTAGAAATTGTTTTGGATTAATGATGCCCTCCCCTTGGCTCCATTCTCCTCCCCAGGTGAACACCCAGCTCTACAGCCTGAAGGAAAAGCAGCAGCTGGCAGACCTCATCAGCACTATGCTGGCCTACAACCTCACCTACCATCAGGAGCGCCTGCCTGAGGGCCAGTATGTCTACAAGCTCGACCCGTAAGTCACGAGGGTGGGGAAGAGACGTAGGGGTCCAAAATAACAGCAGAGAGCTCACGAAGAAGTTCAGGTCCGAAGGCATCCTGGTGTTGAGTTGGTTTCTTGCAGGCAGGGGCTGCAACCTTCTAAGGCCAGGCTGGATGGGGCTTTGAGCAACCTGCTCTAGTGGGAGGTGTCTCTGCGCAGGGCAGGGCTTGGAACTAAATGATCTTTAAGGTCCCTTCCAACCTAAACCATTCTATGATTCTTTGATTCTCCAGTGATGGCGGCTGGCTTGGTGCGAGTTGCCCAGTGCTGGGATTGCTGCAGGGAGCCCACTTTCTCCAGCGGTGGCTCTGTGGGGATTATCTGCTTTTCTCCCTTGTGGTTTGTTTTTTTTTTTCTTTTCTTCTTTCAAGAAGGAGCCCAGGAGCCCAGAGCAGGGCTGGCTTTGCTTTAATGGGATTAAAGGAAAGGAAGCAGCTGCCTTTGGCCTTTAGCAGAGCCAGCAGAGGAGGGACCGAAGCTGCTGGATGCTTGCAGCAGCAGGAGAGAGCAGGTCCACCTGGGCCTATTGCACACAGGAGGTCACTGTAGCCACACTTAATTTGTTTATTAACAGCTGGCCCTTGCTAGACTTGAATCTCGCTGTGCTTTAAGTATAATACAGAGCTGTGAACGCTCCCGAGGCTTCGGTGAAGTCATACAGAGCTGACCACAGCCAGGAGCAACGCTAATGTCTTCCTGGTGCAAAGTTAATTACAAAAATTAGCTGCTGTTAAATCAAGCAGCTGTATCTAATTACAGTGAAGGGCTTTTTTTTTTTTTTTTTTTTTTTTTTTTTTTTTTTTTCTTTTCCTCATGGAAAGGCCTGCGGGAGCTGCAGGAGCTGCAGGGAGCCATCCTCCCCTGCCCTCCCCACGCCGGGCTGTGCCACCCAAACGTGGCCATGGGAAAATCACGAGACACTGGTACCAGGGCGCTCAATTCTGAGCCTGCTTCCTGGCCATGCGCAGTGATGATGGGGACCACAGGGGTGTCACGTCCCAGTGGCACCTGTGAGTCACATCCCAGCGACTCTCTGGCAAAGCAAGCTGTTGTCGACAGCAAAACCTGGGGGTTTCTCTTTAAAACTTTTTAAATCATGGGTTTGACAGCTGATTTCTAAATGACTGCAAAGCCATCCGACATAGGGCTTTGCTCCCTTTATGGGCAATAATGTTGAATGGGAATAGAGCGTGAGATATTTACAGTTGGTAGAGGAACTGGCCCTGCTGGCTCCTTGGTGCTGGGGCTGCACCTGGGCTTTCACTGTACTAAACCAGGCCTACCTCCAGGTCTGGTGCACCAGGCTCGTTAAGAACGAAACGGCTCTGATTAGCCAAAATTACTGCTCATGGCCATATCTCAATTAAATGGCTCCCTGCAGGCACCTCAGGGTTCATGTGGAGAGTCGTGGAGCTGCTTGTGCCCAAGCTGTGATGTGACTGCAGCTTTTCCAGGGCAATCTGTTGGGCACAGACCCGCCTGTAATTTCCTCTTCGTGCGTTAAAACCAAGATTAAAAAGCCCATAATCCCTCCTGAGTTCCCATTCAGCTGAGATGCCCTGCAGCAGCCTGGCTCTGCACGGCCAGCACCCATCACTGGGCATCTCCTGGTGCTGCCATTGCACACACGGACTCGGAGAGGGAATCGATGGGGAAGCTGAGGCACCATGGCCAGGATCATAGCGAGAGGCTGGTGGGGATGGGGCTGGGAGTCTGGTGGGTCCCTGTGCCTGTCTCAGGCTGCAGTTTGCATAGTGCTTTACTGTTATTATTATTATTACTTTCAGAATTGATTTATTTTCAGTATTGATGTACTTTTCTCTCATCCCCTGATCCGTGGTGCAGGAACGTGGAGGATGTCTGCCGGTTCCCGGACCTGCCGGCTCGGAGGCAGCTCACCTACCAGGCCAAGCAGCTCATCGCCAGGGAGATTGAGCTGGAGAAGATGAGGAGGACGGAGGCTTTGCTGCAGGCACGAAACCTGGGCGAGGTAGGGCGGGCTCTTAGTCTCCTGAGGTTTCAGGGGGGTGGTGACTCCATCAATGGGGATAAAGTCCTTGGGGCTGATGTGGGGACCTGGTGTTTCCAAAGCAGCCGGTGACTTCTGCTCTGCAAATGGAAATCCAGGATTAACCCCCCCGAGTCACAGCTGTCCGCCTGCACGTCTGCCTTTGGGCAGCACATCTGCGCTGGGGTGATGAGCCCAAAGGGCTCATCTTTTTGCAGGAATTCTGGAAAGAAACACTTGCCCTGAGCTAAGGTTTTAAACCCTCTAATGAGGGTCGTGACAAGAAGGGATTTTTAGTTTGTCTGGCTGTGGTTTGTGTGTGCCCATGGGGGAGCTGACCTGTCTCCTGCCTGCACATTCCCTTGCTGCTTCACTTTGATCCTCCCAAAGGTCTCAAACACCCTGGGAGGAGCAGTTACTCTGCCCACTGCTGAAACCCCCATGGAGCAGTGGGTGAGTGGGCAGAAAGCAGGAGGAGGTGGAAGAGGCTGAGAAATGGTTCAGGTGTAGCTGGTATGTGCACTGCCCTGGTACCACAGGGATAATTAATCCCAGAGAGCCCCTTCTTGCAGCAGAAGGGCTTTCTCAGGGGATGCATGAAGAAGAGATGCTGCAAAAACATCTCTGAAAGCTCCTTGTTTACACAGTGTCAACCCTGCACGTGCCCAAAGTCCTGCCAGGGCTTAATCCCATGTGCCCTGCAAGACAGGAAAGGATGAAAAAATAGTTACTGGGTAGTTTGGATACTGTAATCAAACCTGGCAGCAAATAGAGGGCAATGCCCAAACCTCCAGACGCTCGCTCAGGCCTCTCTGCCCCACAGGAGCCCAGAAATGGCCTCAGCGAGGTGGGGGAGCGAGCGGACGTGGGGCCAGCTGGGCCCCCCAACCACCAGCAGCGCCTGGAGCACATCGTCCAGAGAGCAGCGTTGGAGGAGAAGGTGAGTGTGCTGCAGCTTCTACCTAATGTCCTCCCAGCCTGTACGTTGGCTGCTGGAGACTGGCTGTCTCCATTGGTATGTATTTATTTTTAGTACAGGTTCTTTTAATAAAGCAATTTGGTACCACATGTCCCGTGAATGCATCGCTGGGTTTATAGCATGGGGATGAATTAGATCTGGTTTCAGGAGCGAGGAAGGAAAGAGATGGGGATATTTGGGCTCAAATAGCCAAATTTTGGCTCAGTGGAAGCTGGGGGATCAGGGATAGAGCTGCTTGTGGGGTAGGGAGGAACGCACACAGCCTGGGCAGCTTTGGGGACATGAGCAGGTGAGCTGGGCTGGTTCTACACTGGGCATCCCAGTATCAACCAAGAGGAGCAAGAAGTGGTCCCCTGCCACCATGGGCTCAGCTTTGAGACCTTGGCTATCCATAAGCCCCTGCTGTTTTTAGCCTTTTAGCCTTGAAGTTTGTTTTTCCCACCCGATTTTGAATGCTCTTTGTGTTTTACCGAGGCCTCTGGCCCTTTCTGCAGGATTTGCATCCAGCTCCTGCTTGGTGGCACCCTCCTGCCCTGGATACTGAAAGGGGGATGGGGCTGTAGACGCAGGTGCTGACAGAGCCATGGTCACCTTCTGCTTTTTGCTTTTCACAGCCTGAGACTGACTTCTTTGGGCGACCACTTCGGCGACAGGAGGTGGACACAGACCTAGGTAGGTGGCAGAGGGATGGGATGGCAGTGGGCAGCTGTGGCACTGGTAAGTGGCACAGGGACAGGGTGGCTGTGGTGGCCCCAGCCCTGTGTGGGTGACAGAGGGAAGGGGTGACAACTGGCCCTGGTCCCGGGTGGGTGGCAATCGGATGGGGCATCCACCAGCCCCGGGTGGATGATAGGGTTGGGATGGCTGTGGTGGCCTCAGCCCCGTGTGCATGACAGAAGAATGAGGTGGCCATGTGCATGGAACCCACACAGGTACCCAAAGAGGGGCTTTGAGCCCCAGAGCCCATCCATGGAGTGGGGAGGGGATTTTGAGCAAACTGCCCTGATCAGTTGGACTAGATGATCTTGTAGGTCCTTTCCAACCTTGCGTTTCTATGATTCTGTGATACAGCAGGAAGAGGGGTGCATGGGGGCAGGTTGGTGGCTTCTGGCAGCACCCAAAGGGCCAGCAAATACAGTAGGCTTGGAGCCCTGCTGTGGGTACCTCGAGTGTTTGGAGGATCTGGGATGTGGGAGCATCAGCTCTGCCCATCCAGCCTCCCATGTGCCACAAAGAGCAGGTTGTGACTTTAAAATGAAGAGTTTCTGCAAGTTTTTGACATGGAGCTCCCCCTCCCGCAGCCCCTCAGGTTTCCAAGGACGAGTCGATCGAGAACCAGATGGGAAAGGCCGTGGGGAAGAGCGATGTCTGGTTCCGGTTCAACGAAGGGGTTTCCAACGCTGTCAGGAGGAATATCTACATCAAGGACCTGCTCTAGCCGGGGTGGAGATGAAGCCCAGGAAATTATATAGATGGAATTGAAAGGAATAAGCTGACTTGATTTTCTACCCCGTGGATGGGGGGGGATGTGTGCATGATCCTGGTCTGTTTGTGTATTTTTTTAATACCCACTTGTTTTGTTAAAAAAAAATAAAATGTATTAAAAAAAAATCATGAAGTATTGTTCTGTTTATTTCATTTATAAAGCCTCAGTTGTCATATTTTGCCTGTTTTGCTGCAAAATTAGATCCTACAATATACAAAAGAATATTTAAAACCACTGAAAATGTTTTATAAAAGTTTTGTTCCTTTACAAGTTGAAAAAGCTGCCAGCTTGATGGCAATGGTGGCAGAGGTGAGTGGAGGTCTGGGACTGGAAGCTGCAGCCTAACCCAGCAAAAACCTTCCCTGCTTATATCCCCCCACTGCCCACCCCCTGTGTATTCCCCATCCCCCACCCCACACTCCCCTCCCAGTATAAAAATCACCTCTACTGCTAAAAATAATAAGACAAGATGAGGGTAGGGTTTTTGTTCAGGTAGTCATATTAGGGAGTTAGCTAATAAAAAAGTACATTCAGTGGGGGGGGAGCAAGGGGCGGTGGGAGCCGACGCGACAGGGTGTAGGGGGGTGACCCCTCAGAGGATGGTGCATTTGCCTTTCTCCACCCAGGGGTTGTTTTTCATCAGCTCTGGGTTGAGGAAGGGATCTTCGGGAATGCCGTCCTCGATCCACTTCACAAACCTGCGGAGAAGGGAGTGGAGGGGTGGGCATGGACCCTGCCCAAAGGGGTGGCCGTGCACCCAAGTGTTTTGCGGATGTGGGGGACGCAGGGCAGGGTGTCGGGGCAGGAGCAAAACAGGGGGAGCTGAGGAGGGGCTGCAGTGCCTAGATTCACTCCTGTGCTGGTAGGGAGCGATGCTGGGGTGCACTCTGTGCTGATGCCTGAGCGCTACCACTGCATGAGCCCCCCCCCCCACGTTTCAGACAGGGGACCTAAGTATATCTTTATTAAAATCCTTTTGTCCCCCAAGCCTGTGACTGCTCGTGTGCTGCTCTCTCCCCTCCTCTTTCTGTGAGCCCAGTGAGTGAGGGTCCATGGGCTGGGTTAACTGGTGGGATGTTCCAAGCCCCTCCGTGGTGAAGAGCAGTGAGGTATAAACCAGGGAGCAGGGAAATACCTTTCTGTGGGTTTTTGTTTTACAAGTTTAAATCTTTTGAGCTTGGGGAGCTGGCACGGGGCAGGGGGACATCACGGAAAGGAGCACAGGGGTTTTGCAGGCACCGGCACCGGGGCTGGTGTGGTTTCTGCTGCTGGGGTCTGGAGAGCTTGAAGAACTGTAAGAGGACAAATCTCTAAACCTGCTTTGATTTGGGACACCCCAAATTGGGGGTGGGTCACAGGGTGATTTGGAAGGGGGATGTGGGTGCTGACTGCAGGGTGGAGAATAGCTGGGTGCTGCTCCTGGCTGTGCAAAGCCATGTCCCACTGCTGGTCTGGTCGGAGGGCACGGGGAGGGACAGAAGGGGAGGGTGGGCACCCACTCACTCAGGTATTGTCTTGGAGGACATCTCCCGCTTGTAGGCCAGCTGGTACTTCAGGCTTTCCACCTCTTTCTTCCACTGCGGGAGGTCCCACTCATCCATGGTGGCAGCTGGGGGCTCTGTAAGGCTGAAAATAAGGACCTTGGTGCTGCATCCCATGACTACACCCTGTCCTGGACCACCCCCCCACCCCCACCCCCAACACACACACACAGAGCTCCGCACCCCCCACCAAAGAGGGGATGCCCCCAGGATGGGGCCAGCAGGCCACCTTCCTCCAGGGAAGGCTCCCAACCCCATGGCTCCGGGAGCTCTTTCAGGGTTGTTTTCGTAAAGCAAAGGCTGCACTGACCTGCAGGGTGCGAGGCCAGCCTGGCACAGGAAGGTTGCCTGGCACTTGCCCTCTTCTAGCTGGGCAGGGCCCACAGGCACATGCAAAACCCAAGGATCTGGCCAGATTTGACTGTGATTTGGATGGTAGCTCTTGGGGTGGAGAGGAGTAAATAGCACCTGGAGGTTATTTGGGGGAATGGGGGCATGGAAATCTGTCCTTCTCTAGCCCAGCTGTGGCCCCAGGCAAGGCCAAGAGGGATTTTTGGGCATCTATATGGCTGTGCACAGAGTTCTGGAAAAGGCTTATAGGGACGGTCACCTCTGACTTGGGGAGCAAGACCTCCCTCCCACCATGGACATGGGTGCTGGCTAATGGTAGGGATGTGCAGGATGGGGAAACTGAGGCAAAGCAGCTGATGGAGCACAAACTATAGCTGCATGAGACTTTCTGCAAGCAGCTGGCACCCTGTGCCACCCCAAGAATTGGTGGCAGAAGGGGACCTTTCCCCCTGCTTGTGGCTGCCTGTGACCCCAGCACAGAGGAGAGGCACAGGGCAGCATCGTTTTACACCCAGGGTGGCTGAACTCCAGGGACACCCACACTCCCCATCCTGCACCCTAGACCAGGCTGCAGCCCCCCCCCC
>VZTM01012465.1:144991-158550 GCA_013400555.1 Jacana jacana | reverse complement strand
CCCCCCCCGGCTCTGGGGCAGGGCTGGGCTGGGTGTGCTGCACACCCCGGCACCGAATCCAGCCACGATGCGCCGGCACGGCTTCAAACCAGTCACACACCAGCACAGCTCAGCAGCTGCACGGGCTTCTCCGCAGAGCATCCCCGGGAAAAACAGCCAGGCGTGGGAGAAGGGCGAGCACCCAGAGCCCAGCATCCCCCTGCACCCACCATCCGGCCTCCCCAAGGATTCCCGGTCCCCGCCGGCAGCTCTCCCGGAGGCAGACGGGGATCAGCATCCCCATCCCCGTTCCGGCATCCCAGCGTTGTGGCCAAGCCTTCCACCTACCTCGGCTGGAAAAGGTGTTAGCGGGGAGCGGGGGCTGCGTCCGTCCCCGCCGGCTCGCCCCGCCGCCTTGGCCTTGCCCACGCTGCCTCCTGCGAGCGCTGCCCTCGCTGCCTGCGAGCCCAAATCCTCTGTGTAATCTATTAATGCACGGCCGGTCCAGCTGCCTCCGACACGGCAGGAGCCGGATAATGGAGCATCCTCTCCCCCCTCCCTCCTCTCCACCCCGCTGCTCCCGGGGGATTTGGCTCCGCTGAACGGGAGTGCCCGGGATGGAAGCAGCATCCCGGTACCCAGCAGCTGAGCTGCCGAAACGGGGTTACCCCAGCCTCCCCCATAGCCCGAGGGGACAAAAACTATTGTGGGGTAACACGTGGTGGGACACAGTGGCACTCCAAGGAGGCCGTTTCTCCTGCCTGCATCCCTGCAAAAGCCACCCTTCCCCCCTCTCCCCCCATCCCCCCATCCCTATCCCTGCCAAGTTGCTCCTGTTGCTGCTGCCCCTGGACTTTGTGTTTCCTCCCACTTCCCTGGTGCTGGTGGAGCTGAGGTGGGGGGTGAAGGGGCAGGGAACACCTGGGGTGCACTTGGAGAGGGGCAAAAAAAAGGGAAAATCAATCAATATATAAACGCAAAAAAGCGAGCAGTTGGAGACTGACCATAAGGGGGGGTGAAGGGGCAGCACAAGGGGAAAAGTGTAACAACATGAAAAACTAATACTGTGTGAGTTATGGGGAGGGCCAGCCGCCCACAGACCGGTGTCACCTGATTAAAGGACATGTAATCGATGCAAACGCCAAACCACAAAGTGGAAAAAAACCCCAAACAATCACAAAACAATCAAAACAACCACCCCCATCCTTCATTAAATAGTTGGTTAAAAAACAAACGAACAGATAATTATGGTAAGAGCAGCTTTTTGCTTAAAAAAAAAAAAAGAAAAAAAAAAGAAAAAAAAGAGCAAGGTTTCCATGACTAAAAACTGCCCAAAACCTACACCAAGATCACCCCCCCTCCATCCCCCACCCCGGGGCAGCCCAGAGCCTATGTCCCTCCAAGTGTCTGTTTGTCCTCTGTAAAGCACACCTGGGCCCGAATCCTTCAGGTAAACAAGTCTCATAGAATCATAGAATGGTATGAGTTGGAAGGGACCCTGCAGATCATTGAGTTCCAACCCTCCTGCATGGGCAGGGACACTTCCCACCAGACCTGGTTGCTCCAAGCCCTATCCAGCCTGGCCTTGAACACCACCAGGGATGGGGCATCCCCAGTACATAGGAATGTCTAATACATACATATATATTCAAAATTAAAAAAAAAAAAGAATGACTCCTTCTGTGTGTGTGTGTGTGTGTGTGTGTGTGTGTATACACACATATATTTGTTCACACATGCACATGTATATATATATGTATATATCTCATGTGTATGGAGGTCAAATGATATATTCATGTTATGTGTGTGTATTTCTAATCTGTAATTTATCAAATTATTACATTATGTATTATATGCTATATCATATAACATACATATATATATATACACACACAGATAGGATACAACTACATAGAAAGAGAGGCTGTATTGGATGTCTTTTCTAGTTAGCAGAAATGCCCATAAATGCCTTTATAGCATTAAACCACAAGAGCCTTTTGTACCAAGCAGGAGGCTGATGCCCAGCAGCCCCAAGGTGGGCAAAGGAGAAGCCCCTGCCCTGAGAACACGCCGGGAGCAGGACTGCAATGGACTCAACAGGGGCCGGGGCCGAGCTGGGCAAACCTCATCCCTGTGGGCAATCGATAGTGGTAAGAGCCTCCCCGGCAGCCTCACGGAGCCACCGGCCCTTCATCCCGCTCTGAGAGAGGATGCTGGAGTCTGGGACCTGGCCAGGGATCGATGGAGTTATTTGGGGTCAAACGCTGAGCCCGCCACAGCCGCAGCAGGAGGAGTTTTCACCCAAAGGCAATATTAAATATATTTGTTTTTCTTGCAAGCCCAATGCTGGGCTTTTCTTTCTTGCAAGCAGCTTTTGGGGTGGCTGCTGCTCAGGACAGGCTCCCCATATCCCAAACGCCACCAGCGCCTGTTAACGAGGTCAGCGATACCGCAGGCTGAACCGCAGATTATCTGCCTGTTGACATCAATCGTAATCTCCCCACGCTGCCTCCAAACAATGATGGGAAAGGCTTGGGTTTAACGATAAAACGACACTGGAGACGGGTTATTGGATTTCCGTGGATGTTCCGCAATCTGAGGGCTGAGAGGAGCCATCAGAGCCCCACGGGGTGCAGGGCAGAGCCCAGGGAATTTAGGAGCCACCATCGACAAACAGCCCTAAACCTTGGGGGGGGTGTGAGTGGGTGCGTTTGTGTGTTCTTCAAGCTCATCCTCCCAGCAGCAGCCTCCTCTGAGGCAGGCAGGGAGCCATGTCTCGGCCAGGCAGGCAGGACTAAGGCCATGTCCACCAAGCCATATCAGGAGGGACTTGGTGGTGGTAGGTGGGTGGGCAGCAGCCCCCAGCACAGCAGATTGCAGGGTCTGCATTAGCTACCCCCCCTGGCCCCCCCACCCCAGCTTTGTAGATTAAAGCATTATGAACTCCCGAAGTTTTGCAATATTAATGACTGTAGCCATCTGTTAATCTGGCAGCCAGCAATGAGCTGGTTTTCTACTTCGCTTAGTCCAGTTATTAAAACAGTATTTTTGGTTTGGCGGGCAGCTGGGGGCGGGGAGGGGGTTAGTGTGACGTCTTGGTGTCCCAGGGTGGCCATACAAGGACTTGCACCCCCTTCCTTATTGCTGTCCCCACGGTATTTAGGTGCAGCATGAGAGCAGGTCTGAGAACTCTCTCCCTTCTGAGCTCCAGAGCAGGGAAGGGGATGCTGTGTGTGACAAAGACACCGCAGGGCTACACTTCACATGACCCTGGGACATTGTCGGGGGAGGATGAGGGACAATGCCAGCAATGAGCCCACAGTCCCCACCACCTTGCCAGGCCGTCTCTGGGATGCAGGGGGTCTGCTCTCAGCACCAGCTGCTAATTATGGCTCTCTTTGGGACGGTATTTTAAATAACTCAGTTCTCTGGTGCACACTCCAAAGGGATAAACTCATTTAGCAGGTTAATTAGTGTCCTTGGTAAAAAGGGTAGCAGCAGTCCCCCAGCCGAGGCTGGGAAGCAGACAGGGAGCATGTTTGGGGGTGGCCCTGCACATCACCTCCAGCTCTGCTGGTGCTGCAGCTCTGACCTCAGCCCCTGGCAATGCTATTGTCCACATCCACAGCCCTCCAGGTGGCCCAGAGGGTAAAATAACCTCTACTCTGATGGAGAAAGATCCCAGCGCCCTTGTCCAAGCTCACCTTGTTGGGCTGTGCAGCACCATTCCCCCCCCTGAGCAGTGCTGGAGGAGGCACACTGGGATACTGGCAGTGCTGGGGGGGGAAGGTTGTTTTTCTTAAATATGACACTGAGAAATCCCCTCCTTCCAGCTCGTAAACAATTAGTTAATTAGCAATGTATTTCATAATCCGTGGCCACACAGACACTCAGAACAGGCCCGCTCACTGCTGACCACAGCCAGGCAGCCCCTGGGCCCACAGGTGCATTAAGCTCCTGGGCCAGACGATGTTATTCCCATCCCAGGCTTTAAGAACACAAGACAATTTCACTCTTTTCAGCCGAAATTTTATTTTCGATACAAGCACTTACTCGCAAATGTTCTATTTATCTTTTGGCAGCATCAGCTATACAAATACTTGCAAAACCAGCAGAGTTCTGTTTGCTAAAATACAATATTTGGATGCCCACATTCCTCTCCAAACTATGGGTTTCAATTTTTAATGAGCTCCCTTCATCTCAATTACACCTGGAATCAAGACAACGAGATGGGCCTTCAATTTACCTTTGGGGTTATACTAGTCACAGTATCACAGTACTGGGAAGCTGTTTTCTGCTGCGGTTGTTTGTGAGGACCCGACCTGGCCATCCAACCCAAAGCCAGTGCAGATCTTCAGAGAAAGTCTTTTTCTCATACATAAAAGATTTTGTCATTATCTATAGCATAATCCTCACTGTGAGGGCCGGGATAACTCACTGAAATGGAGAGGTAGATAAATAATGAATAGACAGTGCTATTTACTGACAGTAAATAAGCTGTTCCTTTACCTTGTGATGGTAAATCCAGGCTCAAAGGGGTAACAGAGCCCCTGCCCTTTCCCACTCCCTCTCCCTCCTGTGCCCGCTCCTCCAACAAACATGGAGACAGGGAAGTCCTCAGCCTGTCCCAGGTAATCTCTTATTAGGGCACACATGACTTTGCTGTTGCCTTTTTATACCCAAGAGCGAAGTGACAAAGCACGATGTGGTACCCCTACTGTCACCACACCCCGGGACTGCCAAAAGGGCTTGTTTTGGAGGGTTCGGACCAGGAGTGTTGAGGGCTGGCAGCTGCCCATGGCCTCTGCGCTGCTGGGAGAGTGCTCAGAGACCTGCAGGGTCAGGCTGCAGGTCAGGAAGAGAGAGCTCTTACACCGGGGCAAAGCAGAGAACGTGGATACAATGCCTACAAAGATTAGCTTGCAGCTTCCTTCCCTCTCTTTTCTCCCCCTCAGCCAACAAGGAACCTTCTACTACTCAAGTAGACGAGATGGGAAAGACCGTGTTACTAGGAAGATGCAAGAAACACCTCTCTTGGAGCCCTGGATGAAACATCAGTGTGTTTTCAGGAGCAGAAACCAGAAGGAGACACTACACGGCCTACGGGCAGTGGAACCAGATTCCCCAGTGTCAGGGGACTTTGCTGACCTCTGCATGTCCCAGCTGAACTGGGACAGCACCAGATAAAGGTACAGCAATCACTTAAAAAACAAGAACCAGACAACCAAAAAAAAAAACCAACCAACCAACCACCCCAAACCAGAACTGACACCGTAATGACAGAATTTGTCAAGTTTGACTCCCATGTAACACTTCTGGATAAAACCTGAACCCCAGCGTCGCTTATTTAGGATACCAAGAGCTGCTACAAACCCACTGGAAGCCTCAAGTGTGCAAAATACAGTTCACCACATATTAAGATTGTGTCTACCCAACGCAGACGGGTATCACACAGGCAGAGAAGGGCATAAACCAGGCTCAAAATATTAACCCTATTTCCACCTCTGCAGTTCCAAAGTTAACTCCTGAACTTACCACTACCAATAAGGACGTGAGAAACTCAGAGAACCCTCAGTCAGTCAGTCAACCTATTGTAGAAAATAAAAACAAAGCCCCACAGCTGTTAAAATCTGAAAAGTACATTTTTTTTATTTTTAAAATTTACAAACCAAACAAGCTATTTACCACATTAGGCCTTCCTGGATCTGGCTTCCTGAAGCAAAAAAGTTAACATCCATCAGCCTCGAGAGGGATTTCTGTTTTATAGTTCTACACAGAAGCAGGCAGCACTGCAGCACACACTGTTAGACACCAGGCATCCCTTTGCAGACTTTTGCTCACTCCTCAGATCTGCTGCTGCCACACCTCACCCACAGCACATCTGGGCAATGTGACAGGAGGAAAGACCTGGCGCTTCTACTTCATCCATGTTCCCTCCCCTCATCCCCTCTCTCCAATCAGCACCTCTCTGTAGACTGGCTTTTTCAAACAAAAAAAGAAAAAAAATCCAACCTTAAACCTGCTACCTCTGTAAACAACTGCTAATACATGGACCTGCAAGAAAGGAAAGTTCCAGAACACGTCTGCTGAAATACAGCCACCAGCTCAGGCCGGGGCCTCTTCTTTGGATTTGTCTCAAGTCAGTTTTTAGCTGAATGTTTTTGCAGACAAGAACCACAGCTGAACACAAGGGACTCCAGAAAGAGATTTCTCAGTTTAAGGCAAATTGGAAAATGTTCCCGAAGATTTTGCAGGATTACATTTCTTCAAAAATGTTTATGAACTTTGAGACTTCACAATGAACCGCGGGGCCAAGGGGCAGGTGCCTTAATCCCTGGGCAGAGAAAAAAACATAAAAATGACTGAAGTATACCAATAATTATAAATGTTATAATAAACTACATTGATGTATGACAGAATGTCAGGGATTGGAAGGGACCTTGAAAGCTCATCTAGTCCAATCCCCCTGCCAGAGCAGGTCACACAGGAACGTGTCCAGGCGAGTTTTGAATGTCTCCAGAGGAGACTCCACAACCTCCCTGGGCAGCCCAGGGAGGGTTCAGTCACTCTCACTGTGAAGGAATTTTTCCTCATATTTAACCATAATCTCCTCTGTTCCAGCTTGCACCCATTGCCTCTTGTCCTATCATTGGATGTCACCAAGAAGAGCCTGGCTCCATCCTCCTGACACTCACCTTTACATATTTATAAACGTTAATGAGGTCCCCCCTCGGCCTCCTCTTCTCCAAGCTAAAGAGACCCAGCTCCCGCAGCCTTTCCTCCTATGGGAGATGCTCCACTGCCTTCATCATCTTGGTAGCCCTGCCCTGGACTCTCTCAAGCAGTTCCCTGTCCTTCTTGAACTGAGGGGCCCATGCTATATTTAAGTATCTAATTGGTAAGTAATATAGTTGTCATCGATATGCTCTGTTGTTAAATTCTAAAATACAGGTACTCACTGCATTGTGAAAGAAGTTGCAAAGATGCTTTGCCCACGGACACCTGAAAAACAGGAAGAGATTCTTAATCCATTTTCTCATCGGGACAGAGCTGCACCCCGTGTCAGCCACTCCGAGTTTTGTGTTTCTCAAAGTTTTACAGGAAGGTTGACCCAACAATTCACTTTAACTTTCCAAATGGGAATGATTTCAGCATCAGAAGTACAGTAAACCAACTAAGACAAAGACAGACTGTAAGAATCAGGATCTGATCAGATTCTCTTGGATGGCTGCTGGAACATCCCACAAAGTCCCACAGAACAGAAAAAGGGTGACAGAACTGCAAATTGGTTAAATACAGCTTAGCTGGTACACAACTGAGTGAAATTAGGTATTTTACTTTCTCAGCTGCACACAGCAAAAGCTGGAGAGAAGAAACAGAAGTATTTAACAAAGAAGATCAACCTACACATCCAGGATTTCCAGTTAAGACACTAACTAAGAGGTGAATTCTCAACATGACTCTGCTGCCGTCAGTGAAGTGTGAATTAAAAGTGCCAGAGCAGGCAATTACTCCGTCTGCCAGTACACAGCCACAGAGCCAATTCATTTAAAAACTATTATGTCAATACATTAAAGCCTGTAACACTTTCCTGCAGAGAGCAGGAGAGCAGGGATTACAAACAGCTAGTCGCTTCCCAAGTGACACATCGGTGTTTTATTATCATTTCTAATCCAAATCAAGGAACTTGGACTTTTTCAGAATGCTTCCTTCCCCCCAGCCCTGGAAGGTTTGTGCTCCTGCAGAGCACGTGGTCTCTTCTTTTTGAGAGTGGAGAAGAGCGAGGGGGACAACCCTAGTGCCGTCCTCAGATTGCAGCACAGTGTTTCCGAATCTTTCGTTTTCAGTGGGGACCTGCTCCACACATGAAGTGCTTCTTACCAGTCTTAAAGAAACACTGACATCTGTACACCCATTGTGTTCTTGTAGATACACAATAATATACATTTTGAGTTACTTTCAACTATGTTCCCTAAATAAAGTTTTATGCTGTATTATGCCTCCCTATACCCCACTAACAACTTTGCTGAGAGCCCTAATTAAGAGGTTTTGGTTGTTGTTGATGATGATGATAATTAAGTAATAGAATTAGACTGTAATCTTGATGACTGGTCAGGGCTGCCCGAGTAGATAATGTGTTTTCCTGACACCGGGAAGCGACAAGGCCATTTGGTTGCAACAGGCAACACAGAACAATTTCAAATCTACCCAAAGTATCAGGTGGAGTATCTTCACCACCACTAATGTAACGGAGGAATAAAAAACAAGAACGAATGGTGAGTCAAGACTCACAGTTAAGAGAAAACTACCAATGCAATGACTTTCTACTATTTAGTCAGGATGAAGATTCACACTTACATATGCAGGTTCTCTGTAATAATATTCAGAGTGAAGAGGCCGATGGATTGCATCTTCTTATGTCTGCATGTCAGGAACAGGCAAAGGAATTCACCCACATACTGGGGACCAAGGCTTTGCCACCTGAGCGATACAACACCAGGAAAACAGAGCACAGATGTTCAGAGACAACTTCCCTATTGATTCCAAGCATGTTATTTGCATTCTTCACTTGCCTGAAGCACTGGGCTGGCTGGTTTCAAAGAGCTAAGGGTTACATCGTGCTAAACGTTACTGCTGGGGGACTGCTCTGACTGTTCCATTAACAGACAGACTACAGGGAGCAGGGGTTCACTCACAGTTTTAGCATTGTTGCTTTCTGACGATTTAGATCTCTCAAAATCAGGTTGACAATGCCATGGAGAATGTGTTCTTCATAGGACAGATGGTCCAACAACAGCCTCAGAGCCCAAAAGTTATTCTAGGAAGGGAAAAAAATAAGATCAGTGATTTAATCTAATTGTCAACCAGAGAATCATAGAGTGGTTTGGTTTGGAAGTGACCTTAAAGAACACCGAGTTCCACCTCCCACAATGGGCAGGGATACCTCCCACTCTCCCACTACAGCAGGTTGCTCAACACCCCATCCAACCCGGCTTGAACACCAGGGGCATCTGCAACTACTCCGGGCAACCTGTTCCAGTGTCTTATCACACTCGCAGTAAAGACTTTCTTCCTGATATCCAATCCAAGTCTCCCCTCTTTCAGTTTAAAACCATTACCCCTTGTCCTATTGCTCCATTCCTTCATAAGGAATCCCTCCCTATCTCACCTGTAGGCCCTTCAGGTACTGGAAAGCTGCTATAAGGTCAATCATTTTTTTAAAAAAAACAGAATAAATTAAAGGTCCAAGCTAAAGGGGAACAAAATCAAGTTAACTATGTCTGAAATCTCCAAGCTGATGGTACACCCATTTAAATAGAAGTTGTTTTAATCTCTTAGAACAGATATCAGTATCTAGGACTCACCCCAAAAGCCAGGGCTATCTCTAAGAAGGAAGTCAAGTATGGAAGATCACAAAAAAGCATCTGTTGTACTGCTTGCACTGCGAGAATAAGAGAAGCCTCATGGTGCAACTACAGGAAGAGATATCGACAAGAGGACATATTAAAAAGCCCACTTTCCCACCACTTATATTTAATATCCAGTCAAATCAGCACTAAGTTACCACCATTCCAAGCAGATAGCTTGGACATCTGACACGACATCCACAAGAATTTTATAAAGACCAAAAGAAGGGGGAATAGAACAGATTCTATTTATATAGAATCATAGAATACAGCATGTTTCACCTGGCACTCAAAGTCCTCACAGAAACACGAAGTTTCACACTGTCACAGAAACAGAAGTAAAATTAAGGGAAAAATACCCATAATTCTGGCCCATTAGTCACATATTTGGAGAGTAAGCTCAAGTAATTTCCTCAGAAGAAATAAAAGAGTAAGATAGCCCCCTAGATGTATTGACTGTTTTTACTACAGGAGCATTTAAAGCCATCTTTAAACACATTCCACCACACTTCAGGCTTAGAAATTCTGAGGTTTGAGACAAACACATTGTCAAGTTTCAAAGGAGAGTCTCCAGTTTGAATCAAAAGACAGAAGATTACCCTGTGAGAAGTTAAGACACAAATAATTATTACCAGCCCTCTCACTTTATAAATACATAATTTAGGTCAGTGATAAAGTAAGACTTCTCCTGTGTTGAAGGTGGTCAGACCAGAACGGACTCCAACAGTTTTATTACCTTCAGATATCTGCTGTAGCCTTTGGACTGTGCTAAGAAGTCTTATGCTGATTCCCCCCAAAAACCTTCAAGCCCCCTCTTAAAAGGTTTTCACAATAATCCACTTGTTTTCAATGCTGCTGTATCTTCATGCAGAATAAAACAAATGGTAAATTCCCTTATTGCATACTTACCTGAGGAGAGAAAATATCAGGTGGTAAAGAAACATTCATTTTTGCTTTCAGTTCCTCCAAAAGGTCACCACTGGCAGCGAGTACCCCCTGAAATAGAAGTAATGACTCACAAGTAAAGGGGAAGGATGTTCAGATCCTCTACAAACATCAAACAGTGCCCAAGATGGTTCTTTAATGAGCTTTTACTTTTTTCAGCTTTTTTTTTTTCCCCCAGCTGAGGTTGACTGATTGACATCATCCTCAAGAGAAGTTGAGGCTCTACAGCACTAACTAACCTGTATCCCATACCCTCTTCATTTTAGCCTACTGTGCCTAGCAGACAGCTATTTCTATTCTAGTGAAAATATCCAGACACTGACTATTTAGGACCATTTGAACACATTTTCCTTAAACTGCTTTCCTAGCCATTTTGTTACCTGATCCACCTCATCATTATAAGCTATAGAATCGGTATTAGGCATCGGGCTGCAAGCAGAGATAACTTGTTTACTGTTGCATTTAACAATCCTGAATCACATACCCCAAGAGTATTCAATGAGGTGCTGTAAAGTTAACCTCAGTATTTAGAAGAATAAGCCAGCACCCATGTCAAATGAAGGCTCTTGTAAACCCAAGAGCACAGACTCTCCCATTTCCCAGTCCCGTTTCAGTTACCTTTTGGAAGTCAAGCGGTGGCTCTTTCAGGGAGAGGGGATGTAGGTGCCCGCTTTTTTCCAGCAAACTGCTGCTACCCAAGACCATGATAAGGGAACTCCAGCATTTAGGCTGAAACAGAGCAGAACATTTGTTTTACAAAGTCAAATCCCTTCAGAGGTGTAAACTATTCAGAGAGGAAAAGAGTTCTGATAGTAAAGCCTTGCATTAAAGAAGTAACTGGACAAAATGGGTAAGATGTAGAACCACTCGAAGGACACAGCAACCATTTTCATACACACTCACATTCCTGTATAACGACACACTGCTGTAGAGGAGTTTGAGTGCTTGCTTAATTAGAACACCATCTTTCAAGGGAGGCCCTGCAATAAGAAAAAAATCTGAAATATATCTTACATTCTGAACACAAACAAGATGGTAACTCAGTTACAGATACACTTCTCTAGAAACCTAACAAAAAGAAACAAATGTCTATAGTTCTTTTACAACATTTTGTAGAAAACCAACATCAACTGTTGCTATTTTGGAAAGCCACAAAGGACTGAATACAATTTAGATTAAGCCACCACAGTGCAGAATCTTCATTATGTACATTACACTGGAGTACAGTGCGATACACACCGTCAGCACCTCGTAGGACTAAGAATTCTACTGGTACCTGAGCATCTCCAAAAGAAATCTTTCATTTCAGAATGCACCTTGACAAGTAGCAGGCACCAAGACAGATGATCCCAGTTACCAGTGGCTAAACTATTGACAACATAAAACACAAATCATGAAACCCTTTCCCATCAGGAAACCTTTATTCTCAAAGTCACAGCTGAGACATACCGTAATGCTGAGTAACACACCGCCACTGCCAATGCTGTGATGTAAGAAAGGGCTTTGTGCTTTCTTCTAATAGGTTGCTTTCAGCAAAACAACCTCACAGCAGACAAAACCTGCTCTTTGTGTGAAGTTTATTAAACAAATTCACACTCAAATATAAAGACATTCTTCCTGCCCAGTGTTACGTCCAGACAATTTACAGTATGGTCTAAAGTCTCTCAGAATGTTACTAGATTTAATGAAAAAGCAAAAGCTGTAATTAACTAAGGTTCTAAACACATGTAAGCTGGAAATCACACTTGCCAACTTTGATCCACGGCCCAGGGTCGAGCATATCCCGTCCAGTGGGGACACTGCCTGTTCTGAACATCTTCAGGTAGACCTCAAACTGAAGAGGCGATACGCGGCAGGCGGTACAGCAGGCAAGGCTGTTGACAGGAAACAGCAGCGAGTGTGCCGCGTCCATGAAGTCTCCAGTTTTACACAAATAGAACGGGATTTTATCTCGAAGGTCTCTTAACCTGGAAAGGAGGAAGAAGGGAATATATGAGTTTCATTAACATGAAAGTTTTACAATAGATATGGATAGTTCTGGTTATGCTTGACCACTAGTAAGACCGCTTCTCGCCACCATCGGATAAGGCAGAAGTCAGCGGTGCCTTCAGTTAGCAAACAGCTGCCAAAATCCTACTGCTCTGCATTCTCCCAGCTTTTTACACATTGAACAAACACAGACTGAGACATAACCTTAAGGCAAAGAAACATGTGAAAAAAGGCAAGAAGCTATTTACCCTTTGGTATTGTTGCATTTCACAGCTCTCAGGTAGCGAACAACTTCTTTATAGCTGGAGAGAAAAAAACCAAAAGAGCGAGTAGTCAGAGGAAGGAATTGCAAAGCTACATACAGGTCAATCAAACATTTCCTACCATTAATCAAGCAAAACAGATCTTCTCACACAAGAGACATTGCACAATAGGACAGAAATACAACTGGCAGGAAGAGACAGTTGGAAATAAGTTCCAGGAAGGTATCCAGAGGTTCTCTCTGTACGCTGACAAAATAAAACAGGAGTGTGCCTTTCAATTTAAGTCTTTAAGTAGACTGTACTCTCTTGAATGCAGACTTCTGAAGATCTAGAGACCAGAATGCACTCTTCTTTTTTTTTTTTTGCTGTCAGCCATCTAGTCACCTTCTGATGAACAGAATTTGTTTCAAACATCAACATCTAAAACCTACTGGGGTTATGGAAACAAAGAATTTATCCACTTCAACATTCTTTTCTGGTCCTGAAGTGTTCAAAGGGCTTTATTCTGCTTTGAAAAAAAAACTTCAAAAAGCCTTTTTGATAAGTAGTAACGGGCATAAAGAGCTTCAAATGGGCCTTTGATTTGTATGTTTCCTCATTATATGAAACTCCGGCAGATGTCAGGAAGACTCTACACCAGGGCCAATATCATGCAAAATGGAAAAGCTGAGTTCATAAGAACAATCCAAAACAAGACCAAACCCATCTTACTTCTCTTTGTCCAGCAATTTCTCCACTCGAGCCTCTATAACAGGGAGTGTTTCCCACAGAAATACTTTTCTTCCTTTCTGTGTTCTTTGACCAGTGATGTTCTGACCTTTTAAAACAGTGGTCAGTAATACATGGTCCCATGGCACAACATTCAAGCTGGAAGTACAAAAACAAAGTCATTTTTAACCACGTTTTGTGTGTACACCACAATTTATTTAGAATCACAGAATCATTCAGGTCAGAAAAGACCCTTGGGATCATCGAG
>VZTM01012465.1:105269-144887 GCA_013400555.1 Jacana jacana | reverse complement strand
CTTCTGCTGGTCACACTATTTCCAAATACAAGCCAGGATGCCATTTTGAGGTTTACACACTTTTGGGGTTTGGGGGAAAGAAGGAAAAAACAAGAAAGAAAAAAGCTATATGGACAACATTCTCCCATTCCTGTAAAGGAAGTTTGTAAAGCTGAAAGACGTCTGAGAGACTGCTTAATGTCCACATCATCTTATCTTATAGAAGATCATCAGCCACAGCATCAAACGACTGTTCCTGTAAGGTCAGAAGAAATCCAAAGCAGCTAATACTGAAATTGTCCTATAAGATGCTCACACTGAACAATATCACTGAAAGAAACATTCTGTGTAGCTTTTTTCAATGCAGGCAACTGTATAAAAATACATTCTGTAAACAAAAAACCCAAAGAACATACCAATTTGAGAAGCCAAAACAGTGACATGGAAGCGAGATGGACTGGAAAAAATTAATAAATTTTTCATACAGATTTTTTGGAAAGTCACACAACACCAGCATCCTCTGAAGTTGTGTTGTGATCCTGTGTTTTAAAAAGAAAAAAAAATATCTCTTAAAATTGGGTGAATTACTATGAAGTTGTTATGGATTTGTTGTTGTGGATTTGTGTATTTTTTTTTCTTCAATCCTGTGAGAAACTCTTCTAAAGAAGTTTGGGCATTTTATTTTTTGTTATTGAATGCCAGATAGGGAGGATTTATAGTTAGTAACAGTATTGCTCTTTTGATATTTTTAAACTCCACTGAAACCATGCTTCTGTGGTCTTCTTTTTTTTTTTAAGCCAAAGATCCCCAGCAAGAAACACTGCAGAAACGTACAACGAGCCCAACAACCAACCCCATCGACATGAGCGGCTTCAAAGCCAGGGAAACCACTGTGTCTTAACTGAAAACTGGAGATAACACACTGACACAAAGAGTTTACTCTTTTGAAACAGGAAATTAAGAAATTCAGGAATAGTAATTTAAAATGAAAATTGACATAGGATTTAGGTTATGCACGTCGTCAGTTTCAAGTAAGAGGTGAGAACATATAATTGTTTTGGGGTACTGAGAAAAATTAATTCATTAACCTTCTGTTGCAAGTGAATATCGGGTTAAAGGTGAAATACAAAGCTAAAATGAGAAATGAATTAAGCCAAGTGAGCTAGATGTCCTCATTCAGTAGCCTCTGGGGGAACTTTACTATGTTACATCCCTGACTACTCCATCCCAGTGGAGTACAAACAGTACAAGGCTGCTGTTTTGCTCTTTAACAGACACTATTTACTTTTTAGTTTAATAACCACAAGTAGCTACCTGACACCACCTTCTGGTCTGGCTTTTCACAACACTCCTAGACTACAGCTGAAAAGTAATCCACGTTCTTGGCTCTGAGTTCCCCATTGAGTTATTCTCCTTTGAGGCAACAAAGGAAGGTTTGAGTGTTTACGTGGCTCAAAATAAGGCAGGTATTGCCCTTGTCCCTCCCAGAAAGGGACCAGAATCAGACAAAGCATCTAAAAGTCCAAATTTGCAATGGAAATTTGAGAGCATACTGAAGTCTATGCTTATTAGATTGACTGGTGCATCTTGTTTATTTTCTGCCCATCACCCCCCCCCCCCTGCAGGATACATGCAGGCAGCAGAGGGCTGTTCTTGCTCTGCTTGAAGAAAGCCTTAGACAGCAATAGTGGGGTCCTGTTCCCTGATATGGAGTTCCTTATGATACAGAACCATAAGATTAAACACCTGTGCCAGTTTACTTTCGGCTTTTAAGAGCTAAAGCATTTACTCTTTTCTTCATGTCTTTGAGCAGAAGTAATTTTAAACGCATTTTAAATGCCAGCAGAAAGTTTGCAGCCAGCAACCATTCCACTGCCACCTCACAGTCATATCAGACAGGTCTTACCTTTCCAACAGACAAGGGACAGCAATCTTTAGTGAATCAGTATGACCAAGGTTCTGCCAGCTTCTAAGAGGGGATGAAAAAAACACTAATTAACATTTACCTGTTTTCTTCTGCCTTTTCCCTTTCTCTGTAGTCAATTGTTTGAGAAAATATTTTTCTTAAAAAGCACGGGGAGCTCTCATGCTGATAAAAAGCTTGCTATAAAGCAAGTGTTCCAAGTATAAGACACTTTGTAGAATTAACACTGTTTTACAGCTATACCTGACCAACTGCAGCTATATCTCCCCCTTGATGCACAGAGTAAAGCAGTACCAAACCTTCTAACCTGCCGTGTTAGACCACCGTGGGCACATCTTTGCATTCACAGGGCCTCTGAAGGGCTGTACATCATCATCCCATGGGAGGGCCAAACCACAGCCCATGTCACTGCAGTGATTGCTGCAGGACTCATCATAAGCTTCTGAGGAGAGACCTACCCAAATAACAGTATCGAGCCTGCTGCTTGCAAACCTCGACAGCTCCTCAGAAGGAATTGCAGAGGAGCTGCTCTTTCTGGCCCAGCGAACCAACGCAGATCATGTTTACTTCTCCTTTATAAAAAAGCCTTGAATTTAAGCCTGAAAGTATATAGGTTTTGCAAAGCAAAGCTCTGAGACCTTGCTCAAGCTAGACAGTAATCCAGGAGGAAACAGCCATGACACAAAAAAGAAAATAAACCAGCACAAGCAGTAAAGCCTGAAGTATGTAAAGTCTGGTTTTATTTATTTATCATGCAGCCCTTCCAGCTGACAGGTCAGCCTCCAGACTTATGGCAATCATCTAAAACTTAGTACCCAAGGAACATCCCATCCTCCCTTCCTTCCAGGTCAGGAGCAGACGTTTAATTCACACAATGCAGTTTTGCACTCTCCTCTCAGGAAAGCTCCCCTGCCCCTGTACCTTATCCTGAGGAGCTGACCCCACCTGCCATCATCTGCTGTCTGTCACCCTCCCTCCTCTCAATTCCCATCTCAAATTCATTCCCCTCGTTGGAGATCATCTCTCCCCCTCATGACTCAATCCCACTTAAAGTCTGGATATGAGAAGAAGTTAACGTTCTCTTTTCCCCAAAATCCCTCCCCATAACCAATCCCATTTCTCCCTCAGGTCTAGTAATTTTCCTCTCATTGTGCTGCAGCCAGGACTGTGATTTTTACACTGTTCTTAACCTTAATACATGGAATACCAGAACTCTTTCCTCCCTTTGAGGAACTGTCATGGTTTAACCCCAGCTGGCAACTAGGACTTACTGTCCCCTCCAGCAGGATAAGCAAAAGAGGGAGACAAAGGAGGGGCAACACCCTTGTGGGTGAAGATAAAGACAGTTTAATAGAGCAGTAACAGAAGGGAGGGGAGGTAATAGTGTTAAAGTATGTACAAATAAAGTGATGCAACACTGGTTACTCTCACTATCCAAGGATCATCCATCTCTGCACCCCAACCAACCCCTGTTTCTATACTGAGAGCATGATGCCTATGGTATGGAACGTTCCTTTGGCCAACATGTCCTGTCTGTGCTCCCTCACAGCTTCTACAGGAAGCTGAAAAAGTCCTGGACTGTAAACTCCACTTAGCAACAAGTAAACCAATGTGTGTTATCAACATTATTCTCATACTAAGTCCAAAACACGGCATCTGCTAAGAAGAAAATTAACTCTATCCCAGCTGAAACCAGGACTGAAGCACTGAAGATTACACACTAGGAGGGGAACTGGATACTTACAAAGCAGGATCTTTATGAAGTGCTACCTCTTTAGCTGCTCCCAGCAACATGACAGCAGCGGCTTTAGGACTCTCTCTTTCTGCTTGATTTAAAAATCTTGTCACCAGCGCAAAAACTTCAGAATACCTAGGAAAGTTAAGTAGTTTGTAAGAAAAAGTGTCTGCAATGACGTGCTTCATGAACAAATGGCAAGTATGACCATTCTGTAGTTTGAGAGCAAATTGACTTGCCCTTCTTTGAACAGCATATTTAATCTAGTGAAAAGGTATTCGCACAATCATGACGTTGAACTCATTTCAAAGGCACATACCAGCAAGTAAAAGCTGAACCCCATCCTAAAAAACCTAATTAATAAGAATACAGGCTTTACTTTCATGCTTTCCCAGGCTATAATAATAAAGGCCATTATTAAGTGGTTTAGTATAGCACAGGAGATGTATTTAAAATAGTATTAAAAGATGTGTTTATCAGTGTATGTTTAAACTACATCCAAGCAATTTAATAGCTCGCTGGTCAAGTAAGCTCTCTCAACCATGTTTCTGCTACATCAGGTGCCCTGATTCTGATTATCACTTGACTAAAGGAAATCAAACTGTGCTGACCAGTATGCACTGCCAGTAGCTGAGGTCTGCTGTCACTTACTTGTACACAACCTCCAAGTTGCGTGATCTGCAGATATGGCATTGCCCAGGAGGCAATTTTGGAAGGCAAAAGCACTCATGTTGTGTGGGAGGCATTCTTTCTCCAACCAGATACTTATTATATTCCACAGAGAGTTCCTGGATAAATTTTATTAGAAGACTTCCTACGAGAGCAGACAGACGTGAAACTGTTAGTGCATTTTTTTTTTTCCAGAACTAAAAGAAAAACAGTCCTAAGTACCCTACATAAAACATCTACCAAGTTGCTCACACACAATCTTATTGACCAGGAAAGTAGTGTTGTTTCTCCCAGACAGAAGAAAACAGGAAAGTAGACACCGGACCTGTAGACCTGTCTGGTCTGAGTATGGCCCAGAGAGTGGCAACACTAAGTTGCTGCCTTAAAAATTCACCGAGCCTTCACAGGAAGAGCTGTGGATGAGACAAACCGGACCAGACAAGCCACAGACTGAGGAGACCCAGTGATCTGCAGGTCTCAGGCAGGACGAGAGCATAAGGCTTACCACCATGCCGAAGGTCTGCGTCTATGTCTGTGAGCTCCAAATTGAACATTACAAGAACGCCAGCCAAGGCAAAGTCACGCCGGTCCTTCCAGAATTTGCTTTTGTTGTGTGCGTTGCAGTGACAGAGGGAAGGGGTCGTCCAATTCTCACACTATTTCATAAAATGTGAAAAACAGAGAAAGGTGTTTTGGGTTTTAAAACAAATATTTATTTATTTTCTCTCTCCAGTTGAGCAAGTCAAAAGTTAGTTCCTCTTTATGAGAAAAGTACTACAACTAATTTCATCCTTTACCCAGCTAGACAAAGCAGCAGGGTCAGTATTTTGACAGCCAGAGCAAGAGATTGATATGCAATACCTTGTTACTACAACTTAAAAAGAAAAAACAAACCTTCATTCCTGAAAATCTTATAGAGACACTTAGGACTGGAGCCCTCCCCACGGTAAATTGGTAATAGAGAACTATCTTTGCATGTTGACCCTAACAGTTCAGTTTTCTGAATTCCAAGAAAAACCCAAACAAATTCCATACACCCAACTCCTCTCTCTGCTCCTTAGGATAGGAAAAACGAAAAGTTTGACATTTTCCCAGTGCAGTGAGCAGCAGTCCGATTTAGTAATGTGGTTCCATGAAATACACGGTGTGCCTAAGGCAAACAGGAGGTACATTTGCTTAAATCAAGTGAATGTCTATTCCTACAGTTGGTTGGACTGCTAGAAATAAACCCAGACAGTGACAACGTTCTCAGCAGCACTGTGAAGCAGACAGATATCAACATTTAGGAGAGGAACTGTTAAAATAATTAATCACATATCATTTATTCTGTTAGTGTGATTAAGAGTGATTTCTTTTAGAAAGACTGATGAGTAACTTAGTTTACTCAAAATTGTGTTTCTTGAGTACAGCTCTTCTTACCTCAGAAGCTAGTTTATCACAAATGTAGCAGTAGCACTGATTACAAATATCAGCATTTTCCCCAAGGGGTGAGCACGTATCACATTCCATTCGCCTACAAAGTTGAAAACCAGAAGGTAAGTTATGAAACAAGTTACATGCTTATCCAACTCCACTCCTGCTCTGAGCTGTTAAAAATGCTAACAGGGTTACTTAACAAGATGGACTAAACGCGGAAAACAAAACCCCCATATTAACCTCCACATCACTGAACATACTCAAAGGGGTGCATTGTACAGTCATATCTTGCATGAGGCATCACTTTTGCTTGTTTACAGAAAGTAACCATTAGTTCACATTCCTCATCCACAACTTCTTCAGATTTCTTCTCTTCCAGGGCAGGCTTCTCTGTAGAAAAGAGAATATGCAGTGTAAATCAGCAGAAAAATTCCAACTTCATTACAAATTCAACCAGTTATCGACATTTATTTTTTAAAAAAATTTGAAGATACAGATTTTCTTGTGATTTCATATGGTGCCAATAAGAACATAACAGTGGGCTGGGACAAAAACTTCCACAGACTATCAAAAAGGATTCACCTGACATTAAAGAATCCCAGTCTCAGCTAAGCTTGTAATAGTTTGAAACTACACAGCAGTAAACGTTAAGGCAAGTACCGGCATCAAAGAAATACTGAAAGTTAATAAATAAAGGCAGTTCCTCCTGATTTTATTTATTTTTGAAGTACTTTGTTTGCCTAGCAGTAGGAAGACACATTTCAAGCATATTGCATAATATTTTAGTTCAGAAGTTCTTTACAGAACTGCAGCGACAAGGACAGCATGGTACTTACCCAGTGGGTTGACTAACAGAACTGAATTCCCAAGTGTGCCCTCAGCTTCATCATCGCTGATCAGGATTATGCTCTGCTCTTCCTCTTCTCTTTTTGATGGCACCATGGTTCCTGAATTCAAAGGAAATGAGCTACACTATAGGACAGAAGGATAGTTCCCACTTTGAAGGTCCTTTCCTCAGGCAGGGGAGAAAAAGATTTCTCCAAGATCCAAATTCTTCATCTATGTTGATTAACTTCTACTAGGGATGGAAACATTCCACCCTCACTGCAGCCAGCAGCTCAAAAAACATTGCAGCTTCTATCCAGAGCTGAGAGAACCCTAAAAACAGGGAGAAGAGAATAGGAGAAAAGAAAGAAAAAAAGAAATTAAAAAAGAAGGAAAAATTTAGGAGAGCTGGCATTCCTTGTGGGACCACCCTTGAAAGAAACATCTGATGATAACTGCCACGACACTGGTGTCCACAACTCAGCTGTCCCTTGCAGGCCACAGATGCCCAGTGCAGACCCGCCTGCAGACCCTCCCCTCATGCTCCCAGCTCCCCAATATCAAACAAGGGCAGCTCCATCTCCCCTCGCCCCATAACTCTCCCCTTTCCCTCCCTCAACAGTCCCCCAAGCAACCGAACTCTTCCCCTCCCCACTCCAAGCCCCAGAAAGACCTTCTTCCCCCCCTCAAGGGCCTCCTCGCGCCCCACCAACGGCCTCCTTGCGACCCAATCGGGCCCAACCCACCCCCCAACCGCCTCACGCCTGCCTCCCCTCGCCTTACAACCCCATCCCAGCACGGGCCACCCCCCTACACAGNCATCTTTGATGAGGGCAGGGGCCTGGTGCGAGCCTGGCTACTGCAATGATTAAATAAACCTTTCACCCTCCACAGGCTGTAGAATGAAGGAAATCGGCATCAGTGCAGGGTTCTGCGGGGCCTCCTGTCGCGTGAGGCCCTGCAGGAGGGGAAAAGGTAGGCTGTTAAGCCCCACAGTGTGTCCTGTGGTCCTTTGGGGGGGCATCTTGGTGGCCCAGGCCCCGTAGCCGAAAACCCACATGCATGCCTTCCCGCAGCCGGGAGGGTTGCTTCCCTTCCAGTCAGGCCGGGATGTGCTCATCCCAAGCCAGCATGGCCAGGGTAGCGGCTGCTGGTGGAGGAAATGTTTTCACTACATGGGGGTGGTCCCGAATTGCCACCTTCTGTCACTCTGTCACGACAGAGCTTGTCCCGCTGCAAACCCACCTGGAGGGCAGGGAGGAAAAGGTCACATGCAGCCGATATACAGGATTACCCCAGCAACACTAGATGGTACCAGAGCTCCACACAGGCTCAGACAGGCCCCGGCCAGACAGAAAGCACCTCAAAAATGGAAATTCTGAAACATGGGAAGCTGAAGATGTAAAGCTGCAATATATTAGTGTGCCATTGGCAAAGTAATCGCTTTTTCTATGGGGAAAAAAAAGCAGACTGGGGAGCTGTGAATAAAATGACAACATTTTTCTGGTGTTCAGGGCAACAAATGTAACAGAGTATTTGTGGTTAAAAATTATCAGCCCGGTGACAGTGTCACAGCGCCTGGTAGGGAAGGCTTAGATTTGAAGACTAATTCTCAGGGAATTTTTCCTTAATAGTAATTAGTTAATAGTTCAGAAAAATCTAAGAAGTATTTTAACTTTAGCAGAAACTGCCATTAAATCATAAAAATGAGGTGCATTCCTGGTATCATTAATAGGAACTATTGAAACGGCACTCAGAGCGCGATCACCTTCCTCTGCAAGCGGCTGCACACATTGCAACGCACTGCCCGAAATATTCATGCTTTTTTTTAGAAAAAAAAAAAAGCCTTCCTGCAAATGAATATTTATTCCACGAATAATCTTTAATGTCTTTGTAGCTTTCAACACGTTTTGGCAAACTGTTTCAAGTTTCTCTACTTAAAATGAAAAATCTAAACTCGACACCTAAATAGGTGGCCTGGTTTCAGCTGTATGGAGCGCTTTCAGTAGAGACATCATTTCCTTCACAGTTGCCTCTGTGGCGTGACAGCATTTTAGCAGCCTCGAGTAACTCAACGCAACAATTTAGGTGATGAAATGAAGTATTGAGATAGCAGGGAGAAATAATAAAGGCAGAACTGGCACCCGGCCAGAATAATTTTTCCAAAACGCCGCTCTCATGCAGAAATCCTACGAGATGATCTTATGGCTAAATATGGTCAGGACTTCAGTGCTGTGTCTCATCCAAAAACACAGCAACGCCGGTGTTTCCTCTCTTTCCAGATGAAGAGTTGGCGTCGGCATCCTATTTTTAGTGGTGTGGGTGTAAAATATGTTGGTTAAATTTCACATCGCCTGAGCGCCGTCTGCTCTGCCATGTCAGGTTCTGTGCCCAGACCTAGCAAAGCTCGAGGTCTGGGACTGACATCATAGGCTCCTGCTTTGCAGTCCTCATCTCGTAGGTCAGCGTCTTTTGCATTTAGGGTGAAGAGATGACTCTCCTGCTCCTTGAGCTCATGAGTCAAACATAACGTCCTATTCAGAGCCACAGGTTGTATGTTCCACCACAATCTTGGTTTATTTTACAGGGGAGAGGTGTGGAAGTGTCCCAGTTTGGTGGTCCTGACTGGACTCATATCGGTGCTTCCAGGAGGCCTGACAAGGAGCAGTCTGGACCAGGTTGGGACACTAACTGAAAATGCAGAAGGATTCTGCTCCCTGGGAATGAACAGCTGAGGGCTGGAGGAATGGGTTTCTATCCCCGGGCTCCTGAAGCAGAAAGGGAATTTCTCTTTGACCGCAACAGCAGAGCCGAAGAGTGAACAGACCATTAAAATGTCCATTCAAAAAAAATTTTTCATGTCCCATTTATATTTACTGCTGCTTCATTCTGTTGAAAGTCAAAGGCCCGTTTGTACCTGATGAAAGGCTTGGGATAGATCAATTGACTGGAAAAGGCTCTGAGGATTGAAACCTACAAGTCCACGTGGACAATTGCTAATCCATCAGTCTGCTGAGCCCGACCAAGGTGCCTCAGGTCTTTCCAGGCACTCCGAGCTGACTCATGTACTACTTGTTTGGCCCAAAAAAGGATGTTCAATGCTGGAACTGTAAAAGAGATTCTTATAACTGAGCTTCTGGGAAAAGAGTTGTGGTCTTTTCTAGCTACCTTTGGCGTCTCCACGGATTCATTGCCTCTGTTAACGGGCAAACTTTCCAGGGTGACATGAAGGCGGGTTCCCCCCGACTTTAATCTTTGAAGTGCCTCCTCGTGCATTGCGATGGGCTAACAAGGCGTCGTCTGCTATATGGAATCAGCTCTGCTCAGGTTTCATAAGGAAACAGGACATACGTGATTTTAACATGTGTATGAGGGAATGATGGGCCGTGTTTGTATCCCCACGTTGCTGAGATAAGAGAAAAAACATCTTTGTTCTCCCAACACTGGGATCCAAGAGGAAAAAACAAACCCTCAGTCTAGGAGGAGAAAAATGGTAGCAGAGCAAGGAAGATGGGTTAGCTCGGGGCCTGCCTTAGTGGCTCTCTACCTCCTTCTAAACAAAAACCAAGCTTTTCCTTGAATCCTGATTTTGTGAGGAAATGAGATTTATGTGGCAATGGCCCATGTATGAGTGCATGCTTTCCTCACAGCCCCTACCCCTGGTAATTACTGAATCCTGGTGCCAGTTCCAACCAAATGGACTGCAGGTAGACATCCCAAAGGTAACACATTCCTGGAAGTGTTGTGATAAGAGATTTGTGTGTGTGTGTGAGAGAGAGAGAGAGAGAGAAATCCTCCATTTATGCCTTCTCTGAGTTCAACCATGGTCAGAAAACTACAAATCCAGGAAGAGATGGGACAGAAATTCCCAAGCTGTGGAAAGGCATTCATACCTACGAGACACCAGAGAGTCTGCACAGGAGAAAAATGCTTAAGAAGAGGACTCTGGGTTGGGTGATCAGGCAGGAATAGCTCTGGTTGAGGTGTTCATCGTGTCTTTCTATTTTTTCCCCATGTGGCTTTTTTGGTATCTAAGAAGGGGTGAAAGCCTGCTGCAGCCCCAGGACAATCTGGTTTAAAAAGTCCATCAACCATGAGGCACAAATCCATTGGAAACCAGGCTTCATGACTTCCAGCACTCACAGGACAACATGGTTTTTAAATACTTGAGAGAAAATGGTTCATTTAGCTCTTTCCCCTCATAATTTCTTTCCTTCCCCAAGACCAAATAAAGTCGAAATGAGATGCCGTGAGAAAGACTGTTCTCAGGGTATTTCAGACCCTGTAAAACTGGTCTGGTTTGTTGGCTTTTCTGGGGGACAGCAACTGGGCCAGGGCAGGAGAATCACAAGGACCCACTGGTGCTGATTCCCCTTTGGCCATGAGCCAACCCACGTCCCGGGCGGGAGAGAGGAGAAGTGGAGATGCTCCCTACCTCGGCACAGTGGCAGCCAAGAGCTCTCGATTTAAGAAACAGATGAGTATGAACCTCGTTGGAATGCCTTCAAAAATCTGCTAGCACTCTCCTCCCTGCCGAAAGCCGAATAAATCCCCTTCGTATTTCAGGCTCCTAGCGAGACCCTGAAATATTATCAGTGCTCTTTGACACTCTACCTGCCCCTCATCCCACCTGGCTTTCCACAAAACACATTTCCTCTGCTTTTGGGGGCGGGGGGGGGAAGGGAAAAAAAAAGCCAGGTTCATTCAAACCCTGACACATCTCTAGCACTAGGGTGATCGACTCGACTCTCCTCCCTTTTATAGATGGTATTTTAATAGGGTTTCCTTTTAGACCTTTAATGAATTTTTATTCCCCTTTGTATATCAGACGCTTCGGTCCGACCGACAGTTTTACTCACCCCATGTGGAGTAATATGAACAGCCAGGACAACCTTTTATTCCTGTGGCAAGGTTTGCTCTGCCAACATTTTTCTTTTGCTCGCAGTCGGAGGGATGCATTTTGACCCTTTCCTCACCGCTGTTTCACCCATCTTCCAGCCTTTGAGCAAGGACCTTCCCCTCCTGGTGCAGAGGCAGGAAGGAACCCAGCCCTACTGTTCATGCTCTCAAATGCTTGCAGCTCTGTATCAAGGAAAGAGATTAAAAAAACCCCAACACCAAAAAACAACAGCAAATGTGGGCTTTGGCTCATCTGAACAGCTGAGTTTTGTTACTTCAGCCTGAGCCCAGACTTGCAGGACATTTTATTTCAGGTTTAGCAGCAGGTCAGGCTGGAAGCTGTCCTCATGCCTCCAGGGACCTCACACGCCATATAGGTTTGTGGCTCCGCTGGGGAGTCTCACCCTGACACAACACACAGGGTAACAAGAGCAGGGCAAGCTGTGACTCTGCCCCACTTATGTATAACATGTCCTAAGCCCAGCAGAGAGAGAGCAAATCTCATTCTCCAAGACATAAGGTACTGGGTCTTGTGGTCATGCTGCAAGGCCACCAGGAAAAGATGTGTGCTCAAGCTACTCAGGGTATGAGGCAGTTTCTGCTGGTCCTGGACCAAGTCAAGAGGTGCCCAAATCCCATTTTCTTTAGCCACAGACGGCAAGCAGTCACTGGTGCCACACAGGAGGGTTGTTGCAGGACAGCTGGCTGGAGTTATAAAGGATTACACACTCCAGGCTGGGTACTGTGCAAATAATAATAAAAAAAATAGGTGGCAGCCCTGGCCCCCAGATCCTGCTGGACAAACAGGGAGATTGTGGGTGACGTGGATGGGAGGAAGGCATGAAGGAGGGGCAAAAAGGCAGAGCCACTGTGAGAAACTGAGAACCCAAATGGGCAGAGGGGTACAGGCTGGGCCCCTGCTCCAAGTGCTGTTGGCGTTCTCCAGCCACAGGGGTTCATGGCAGCATTTTTAAAAGACAGATTTTGGGGTAGAGAAGATTGATGTGCAAATCTGTGAACACTTTTTTTTTTTGCTGTTTCATTCTGCATTTGGGAGTGGGAGACTATCTATGTGCCTTCTGCCCTCTGTGAGGCAGGCAGAGTGGTTTCAGGCATTTCTTGTGCTTAATTACACAGGTCCAATGGAGTCATATAATGTAAAAACATATGCCATTAAAGGTTACATATTAAGCATGGTCTTGGGGTTTTTTTTGATGTTGCAGAGGGCTTATACTCATCTGCTGAGGATTAGGAGGTTATTATTCTGCGGAAGCTAATCCAAATTGCCTCTTATCCATAGGCAGAAAATTAAAGGAATATTTAAGCCCATTCCACAGATTACAAACTTGGTGGCATAGCTGTGCAACCAGTAGTATTAGTATCTTGCATTTGATAGTTGCCAATAATTTAAGTCAACTGTTTAACATCTGGCATTACTATATAATGTCTGGCTTAAGCTGTAACCTTTTTTCCCCTGCTTTTAGAAAAGCTTTTTCTGCTTTAAGAGAATTTTGATTACTAAAGCCCTTCTCAGGACAGATTTATCCCGTGATTTAACATTTTGTGATGGAGTCTCATTTTGAATCAGTTGAATAATTGGCAGTGACTTTGGTATTAAACTGATTCATGATGTACATCCAGGCCCTTAAATAATTTAACATTATTGTCTTTATACTGGAAGCCCCTTTTTGCCCATTAAAAAGTATTTGAAACAGTCTAGTGATCTGCTTTGATTAAAAATAAAGTGCAGAGGATTGGTAATGATTAGAGATGGTCGGCCTTCCCCTCTGGGTCACCCTCATCTGAAAGGTACTGCTTGGATCTGCGCAGCACCAAGCATGGGCTGATGGTCCTGGGCATTCCCTGACAGTGCACACGTTCAGTAACCAGCAGTAACTGGGCCTTCATGACCCATGTGCAAGGGCTTTGAATGGTCTCTGTCCAAGTGAGGAACAGAAAAATTACCTATGACTCCACCAACCACTGGCAATACCTTTTCTCTGACCGAAAAATCCTGATGTTGGGCAGAAGGAAGGCACGTGGCCAAGCACAGCACAGAGCAGATCTGGGTGGGTGCTGCAGCCCTTGCCAAGCCTGTCAAGTAGCCAGGTTGTCCTTCTCACGATGTTGTCCAACAGCCATGGGTCTCCACTCAGTCTTGCAATCAGGGTCTCCACTCAGTCTTGGAAGAAACTGTGGTGCTTCTTTTTGAAACGCTCTTGACTACAATCAATAAAACTGGGCAAGAAATAGAGATTGCATTAGAGGAGATCTTTGGCTCTTGTCACCACTGAGGGCCTAATGTAGGGTGAACAAGGTGCTTTGGGTAAAATGTAAATGGGCTGAATCCTGTCTCTTTAGAAATCAATGCCACAGCTGCCATTGCCAGAGCCTGGCTGTCACCCAGTGAGCTGATCCCTGGTGGGAGCCCACTGGATGAACAGCTGCCACGAGCCCCAAGGAGTCCCGCCACCACCACCTCCACCACCCGGGAGAGGAAGGCTCGGCGCTGCGGAGCCTCAGCACGCCAAATTAAAAGCTGTCCGTTTCACACTCCACTCTTCCCCGGCCTTTGGCAGGGGCTATGATATAACAGGTTTTGCATAGCTGCTAGACATCTTCCTAATAGTATCCCCTGTGAATTCTAAATTTCAGTCACAGCCTCTAAATTTTCATTAAGAGCAGTCACACAGAGAGAATGATGGATTAGATTTTATTGTTGGAAAATCTCCAGATAAAATTAAAGTGCTTCTTTCTTTTCTGAAACCTTTACCTTTCCCCTGTGGTGCCCTATAAATAAGGTATCAAATAATGTTTATCCTTTTGAATTCTGCAATCTTACATGTTTCATGCTTACTCCTGACCACTTTCTTGCCTCTTCAGAGATGTCACTCTTCAGTTAAAGCCCAGGAACAGACACGCTACCTCACAGGCTTTGCTTTACTATAAGGCAGCCTGACTTTGTGTCAGCAGCTTTTAGGAGACTTCACTTAAAGCCAGGTACATATTTATAAACACAGTGTTGTCTGCTTGCCTTTCCTGGAAGTCTTTCTTACATTTCCTTCCTCCTTCCCATCTAATTCCCTCTATCCTTTTATTTCTTCCCTCGCTCTCCCTCCTCTCTGCGTACATCTACTCTGCCCAGCTTGCAGACAGATGAGACACCGCTCGGTAGACGCCGCGATCACGGGGCTGAGGCACTTTCTGCTGGGAACCAGCCGCTGCCTCCAATAGCCAAACCCTGATAAGTGGTATCCGCTCCCACTGCCCCTGGCCAGCAGATTTTCATAGCAGATGTTGTTTCTTCCTACAGTGAAAAGGAAATAGAAAAAGAAAAAAAAGTATTCTTGTAGGACAGAGGTCTTAAACAGTTTTAGATGCTTTTAGTCTTCGCTTTAACTAAAGAAGGCGAGAGCCCTGCAGGCAGTTGGTAGGAAGTGTTCAAGAGCTGGTAATGCTGGCATGATTCATACTGGTGTCAGCTCGTTTAAATTAAATTCCACGGGGATTTATCCAGCAAAGGCTCTGAACAAGTTTTAGACAGCATCCCCTACCCCCACCCCTCTCACTTCACAGCATCTTAAATTAATACAGGGCAAAAAGGCCAGGACTGTACCAAGACAAAGCCATGGCCAAGAGAGGAGCTTTCTTGGCCCCCAACGGGAGGAAAGGGTCCCTGTGTCCCACAGTGGGTGCAGGGAATCAACAGCCACAACCACGGGAGAGAGAAAAGCAGTTTTCCTGCTGAAGTAGCAGTCGTCATTGTCAGTGGGGGTCACTGTCTTGAGATGGAGTTGGGGTCCTACATGGGGACTCAGCCCTGGGGGTAACATGACTTACTGTAGCTAACCTCAAAGGATGTTCCTCATCCCTGGCAGGGCTGAAGCCAGCAGCAGGGTTTTCCCCACCCCTAAAGGCTGCAGCTGGCCCCACCAGCACTGCACCAGCAGGTCACTCCTTGGGTTCATGGAAACCAGCAGTATATTGCATTTCCAGACTGACCAGAGCCCTGGAGCAGTGTCAGGACTTCCTTGACAGCCTCCCAGGGCCTCTCCTGATGCCATTCCCCCATGGCAAAGGCTAGTTTGATGGGCTGATGGGTTATTCCCACCATTTCAGTACATTTTCTTCTCAGTACATTTTCCTCCCAGTTTACCCTGCTTGGATAGGAAGATCCACACTACCAGAGAGCTGAGCCAGCTCCTTGTCTCAAGGGTCCTCCAACCCACTTGGCTCAGCCAGGATTCAGCTCCCTCAATGTCCTTCCACTCCTCTCAAGAAGGTGGAAGGTTTTCCAAGAAGAACAACTTGCCCTTCTCCTCCTTATAATGCCTCTCACCAGGAGCATGCAAGTGAGCTATCACTGTAGGTGATCTGTGGATATCAAGCTCATTGAGATCACAAAAGTTTGACTAATTTGCACCAGCTGAGCATGAACTCCTGGGTTTTCACTCCAGTTTTGACTCACCACCGCTGACCTAAGGGCTAGTTAACCGAGCAAGGACCCCAGACTGAGCCCACCAGCACTCGTGGCAGTTGCCTATTAACTCTTTTCCCTTTTAAAAAAATTCTCAGAACTCTTCTCACACCAGTGGAAAAATCATACATGGGCTGGGAAACAAACAGAAAAGGATCCGAGTCTCATCCTCTCTGCTGTATTTTAATGTCATCCCAAAGGAAGCGGCGCTGCCTTGGCCACTTGCAGCAAAGGAAAGAAAACTCGCCGAGTTTATTGGCTACTTTTATTGGTTTGTCTGTGCCACGTTTCGCAGGCAGCTGTGCCAAGAAAACACCGCAGCTTTCCAGAGACGAGGCCTCGGAGAGGCCTCGGTAAGCCCAGGAGAAGAGTGAAAAGCTGGAAAGAGGAACCTTGTAAATTTGGTACCAGCAAGGATGGAGGGGTTCCAACGCTGACCGACATCTGCCATGAAACGAATTAGATCGCAGCCTTCCCTTCCCTGCGCAGAAGTCACGACGCCCACAGCTGGGAGAGCGGCCAGTGTTATTTTTGGGCAAGATTTATGCAAGTTCCAAGCAGAGTCTCAGCGAAAAGGAAGCGAGGGGGAGAGATGGAGTTTTCTTTTTAACAGAGATGTTGGAAAGGCATAGGAGTCATGAGCAAAGCAGTAGAGCACCTACTCTGGGGTGGAATAGCTCTGGGCTGGATAGAGCAGGGACAGACCACCGCAGACCGAACATGGTTGTCCCTTAATAGCTCCTGAGCTGCAGTGACAAATCTGAGGGACAGATAGTCCAGTCTCCCCACCAGATGTGTCCCCAGGTCCTGCTTTGGGTCCTACTGCATGTGTTGGGTGCAGGATTGCATGGCAGTGTTCTTCTGCAAATACAGTTTCTGTGAGGAGAGGAAGAGGCAGGATTGCTTTGGCCACTTTCTAAAAGGCCACTCTCCACAGCCCCGTTGTGGGACGAGAGAGAGGAAGGGGCACAGGGAAGCCCAGGACCTTTAACTCCATTTTAATTTGGGAAGGAGGTGTTGACATTTTGAATGCCATGAGTGATAGATTGTTTGCAGCGTCTTGGATTTGTGAAGTCACTGAAGAGCCAAGAAAAAAACCCCTTTTTCGATGCCTGTGGTAACAATCCAGTATTGGGTTATGAGCGACTCAAGCGAGGACGGTGCGATGGCAGGGCACGCTTGGGGCTGGGATTCGTGCCCACGGGGCCAGCGCGCTTGGTGGGGTGGGTGTTTCGCAGGGATCAGCTGGACAACATCCTACCCTCACGCTGCTGGTGAAGTCATTGTGGCTTTGCGCCCCCGTCCTCATCCTGCTCCCAAGAGGCCAGAGTAGAGCAGCTGTAGCTCAGCACATCAGGCAAAAAAAATTATCTTCTTGCCTGCTGCCTCTCTGGGGGCCTGATATCACGGGCACGCAGAGGAGAGGTTTGCTGTGCCTGGGCTGAGCTCTTTACCTCCTGCCTTGTGCCAAGTATGCACAGTCGAGCAGAGGAGCTGAGCTGAGCGAATTTCCTCGCTGGAAGATTTTGCTGGTGGATGAATGTGTACAAGCAGGTTCTTCTGGCTGCCGGTCGGCCTGGCACAGGAAAAGCACAGGGACCACAGCTCTGGCACACACTGCGAAGGCGGGATGTCTTATGATAAGAAGGAAGATCTTTCTTCTTATTACCTGGTTGTTCCTGGTGTGTTGCATCTGTTAGGCATGGCACCTCTTAAAAAGAGCAGTGGAGCAGCTGCTTCTCTGTGGAAATCATTAGTGGGGTCTGAGTGGGTATGCATACCTCTGCACCGGTGTGGCTCTGCACATTAAAACCACCTCATGCAGAGGCTCAGTTACTCTGGAACCATCCCATGCTTATGGAAAGGGACCCAAAGCTGACAATATCAGAGGCTTTATCCACTGACCCTGTCACCGGGACCATCAGGACGGCAGCCTAGCGTGGTGTAGGTTCACCAGCATCAATAAGCTGTAGCTGCTGTTCACCGTGTCATGCAGTGCTGGACCTAAAGGCCCTGTGTACCCCATGTACTCCATCCGTCATCAGCTTGGGTCCTCTGCTCACCTGCACAACACCATGGCTAGAAGACACCAAGGAGATGCCACTCCTACACAGGGAGGTGCTAGGAGCTGCAGGAATCTAGTAGTGGTCCTTTCTGGATATGCAGAATCGCAGCAAAAGCCCCAAGAAATTCAAACCCTGGGGATTATGGAGGAATTTGTATGTTGTTTTGCCAATAGACCCTAATTTTCTCTTTCTCTGGCTAATCCAAATCTCGGGAACACTCAGATAAGCCTCAAGACGTTACACTGAAAGAAACAGCTAGCTCAAAAGACATATGTGGCCTTATCTTCAGCGTGCATTCATTTGAATAAATCTGTTCCAAAGCCAATTTACATGAACACAGTTAAGGACAAACCCTGGCTCAGCTCTGGGGAGTTTGTCTTATCAGTGAAGTCTACAGGAGGCTTTTAACTGACTCAGAAGGGCACCGGCATTGCCTTTAGGAAAAGGCACTGAAAACTGAAACCCCAGGATGCTTTTCCACTCGCACTCTACCAAACCTCCCCTCCTCCTGTGCTCAGTTTTCCTATTCATAAAATGTGAGTAATTAATACTCAGGAACTGCTGAGGGATTTTACACGTCTCGGTGAAAGATCTGTTATTTACTGAGATGGGGAAGTTTAACTTGGAGAACAGAATGCTAAAACTTTGTGAGTACAAAGTTGTAAAAGCATTTTTATCAAATGAAAAGTGAATGGTTTGCAGCAGTAAGAAAGGTATCTTCAGGAAAAAACACCAAATTGAAGTTATTCCTGGGTATTAGCTGCAGCAGATATATTAGTGTTTTACTATGGAGATGTGTATGAACAAAGACCAAAACTCAACTATGTATCCATAGATCAGTAAGAACAAATATCTTTGCTAGGGAACTCATTATCAAATTTTGGAAAGAATACCATTTTGAAGAAAAACATCCCAAAAATGTACTTTTTTTTCTTCCTTCATCCAAAATAAGGTTCTGATTTTTACCAACAACAATAATGTTAAAAAAGATCTGGATTAACTGGAAAGCTATTTCACTTTCACTCCATTTCTTCTGCCCCTCCACAGGGAAATCCTCAGTGCACAGTTTCCAAATGTTAATGAACAACAGTCCTTTCTCTGTACCTTTTAGGGCCTGATTCACCATGATCATCCATAAATATTACTTTAAAAACTTTCCTGAGAAACTCCCGGGGGCCGTGAGAGCAGCCAATGTCAGGAAATGTCAGATATTTCTCCCTCTCCTCCTTGAGAGGCTGGTAGCATGGTTGGAAAAGAACAGATGCGTTAAATGCTCGGAGATTTACAGCACCCCCCACACACGGGAACCATAAAACGACAATTTGTTCAATTTCAAAAGCAGACCTCTGCCCGTTGCAGGACCTTTCATCACTGTTTATAAAGCTGGGCTTAAAAAGCCCGGGATCTTTTATGATAAAATGGACACAAAGTTCATTTTTCAACCACTGCAATGCCTAAAACATGGAAACGTGTGCAGCCAGAGGGGGGAAGGAGGCAGCCCCGCACTGGCCGGATCCTACCCTGGGCTTGCTCCTGTCTCTCTCTTTGGCAGGGAGGTGTCCCATAGTGTGCAGGTTTGAGGTAACAGGGCCAGAAGAGGTTGGAAAACCTGGTTTAGCAGATTGAATGCCAGACAAGGTCTGCTTCCAGATTCTCTACGTGAATATTGGATGACTGCTGATGGACCCTGTACCCCTTCCTGACCTCCAGCAGGCACTGGGAGGATAAAAATCCATTCACAACTGAGAAATAGTTTGGTGTCACAATGTGATAGTGTCACTTCAGTCTGGCCTTGATGAAGGTGTTTGCACAAACATCTGAAGACCAAAATCACCATCTTGCCTCTTGTTTTTGACCTAGTTCCCCCATCACCTCTGCATCTAAGATCAGCCCTCAGGTAGCCAGGATGCAACACCTCTTTCAAGAGCCTGACACATCACCAGCTTGACCAAAGGAGATTTTGGCATTTGACTCAGATGGTTTCTTCTGCACCACAGAGCCTGCAAGTGCTTACTTTCAGCCTCAGACTCAAGGTGGCCCCAAACCAAAGCACCCCACCTCCCTGCCAGAGACCTGCGATCTCCACAAAACTGATTTGGCTCTGAATGCTGGGTTGGGTCCTCCTCTGGCACCCCAGCCCTGGAAACCAAGTGAGGAGTGAAGCAGTGTTACCCACGTAACGGATGACTAAGAGCAGAGTTCTGCATTTATTGCTTAAGTAGTTGGAAATGATTGTAATGCAGCCAGATTTATTTCTTATATACAGTGGTGGACTTATTAAACTTCCAAAGGAGCTCTTTAAGCTGTCATTTGGGGTTTAATTGCTGAATATAACTACCTGCTTCTAAAAGGCTGCTGTGGAACAGCCCTCCTTCCATGCACCGTCTTCTGCTCGGAAAGAGAAGATTCCCCCCCCAAAGCACAAAGGGTTAAAGCTTTGGCCTGCCTCATCCAGTCCACCTCCTCCTCCCCCAGCTTGCAAATAGGAGAAAGGAAAGGATTAGAGGGGAGAGATTTATGGACTAGCCCATCACAGAGCCTCAGTTCGCACTTTGATGATGGGGGAACAGCCCCACTCTAACAAAGGGGCTGTAAAGCTTGCCCACCAGTAAACTATCTATTGAGGGGAACCAAATCCCTCCTTGGATTATTAAGGGCTCTGCGAGTCCTTGGAAAGAAAGGCTGCACCTTTTTTATTGCTGCATTATTAATAAAGAGCTGGTGAAATACTTACTGCTGCTGTGTAAATCTTCCAAGGGCAGGACTAGGTTGCACAGACGCTTGGACTAGAAGGAAACGGAGGGGCAGGGGGGCTTGACCTACATCCTCCATCCCGACGATGGTGAGTGTCTCTGAAGCAGGGACACGGCAGGAGCCCATTTCTTCTCCCAGCACATCACAGCACACACTTGCCTGTGTGGAGAGGTCTGTGTCCTGAAGTCCCCTGAGATGTCCTCTGGCTGCTCCATCCCCAAGGTGCTGCAGCAGCAGCTCTGCAGGGAGAGGTCTCCAGCCTTGAGTCACAGCTGGACTGGGTGGGACGGCCCCATGTTGCTGTCCCCACCAACCCAGGGGTCTTTCAGTATGTCCCAAGGGCTGGGAAGTAACAGAGGCTGCAGGGACAGATGCTGGATATACAAACCACGTTGCCAAGGTCCCCCAAGAAACCAATGCTGTAATTCATAGCTGTAAGTTTCATCTTACTCCATGCAACCCTTCTTTTAACACCTTCAGATGTAGTAACTCCGTAGGCTCACTATGGCTCACCCAACAAGGAAGGACTGAATGGCCTTTTAAAACTTTTTTCACTCTTCCATTTTTTTTTATTTTATTTTTTTTTTTAGCAGGGGAGGGAAGAATGAATGGAAAACCAGAAGTACTACATTTAAAGTGAGAGATGGCATAATAAAGGTCTGATGGCACTACCCAGCCAAGGGGCAGCTGGTGTTGAATACGGACTCAGACCAAGCTATCATCCATCAGATCTGGATTTACAGGGGAGGCTGAGAGGAGGGAACAGCTCCTGCTTTTGCCTGGTTACTTTGCTGACAACATGAGACTGTTCCAGGCCAAACACCCAGGACGTGTCCCCCATGCAATGAAATACATTTGCTCTCCCACGCATATGTCCTGGTCTGAAACAGCCATGAAAACCCTGCTCGCTTGGAGGCAACCCCAGTAGCGGAGGGAGAATGTCACCCAATCCCCTTGCTCTGCCCAGGGTTCAGCTTCCCCCACGTTAGCACCTGTTTGGAACAAGCATCTCCTCAAAAAGCCCAGAGTGCCGAGACTCAGAGGAGTTGGCTGTGCTTTAGAAAAAGCAAAAATAAACAAACTCCCCTGACTACCAACAAAATCCAACCCACAACAACAACAACAACAACAAGTTTCTTTCCTAATTTCAGCTTCTGGTCATAAAATTTTACTTTCATGTAACAGCATGAAATCTGCACAACCGGAGCAGGGGTTTTTAATAAAAGGCAGAGTTGATGTAATATCTGAGCCAAGGTGTTTTTATAAGCCAGAAGAAGAGAGACAGAAACACAGAAGGAAAATAATTTTCTTGAATTCCTTCCAGAAAGGAATTTTATTTAGGTTTCCTTTAACCATGCTGAAATTCTCCTTCCTCTTCTCGCATGGGTTTTCCCCCCTAAAAGCTGTCCCTTTTAACCTCTGTGTTAACGCCAGCAAATCCAAGTCACTTATTTCTTTTTGCATCTCAGCCCCAAAGCATTTAAAACCTTTGCACACCATGGAACACAGCAATTTTCAAAGTGCATTAGGCTCCATCTTTCCCCAAAGCCCAAACCACCGTGGGCCCTGGCCTTGGAGGAAGGTGCAAAGTGTCTTGCACCCAGGATAATGCTCCTCTCCCAACATCCACAAGGATGGAGGGAAAGCTCTTCCCCGTGTCCCAAACTATGAGGTTTGAGAAGAAAATAGTCTCTGCTAAAGGGCCAGAAAGAGCTCTCAGCTCAGTGAAAAATGACTTCCAAATGCCCCCTGCTCTGGGGATTTTATAAGGGAAGATGGATCTTTCTATCTGTTTTCTTTTCTTCTTCATTTTTCAACTCTTGACCTACACCGTGAGCAGAAACCTCCCGGGTGTGAGCCTTCGGCAGAGGAAATGCTTCCTCCAGTTCATTTGTCTTCGGTGGTCTGTGCAGCTGAAGAGACGCATGTGGCTGAAGAGATGCCATTCCCAGCCCTGCCCATCCTGCCTCCTCTGTCCTGGGTGCCGCAGGGTTGGATGTGCAGCTCCGTTAGCAGGGACGGTACCAGCCATCCCTCACTGGCCCTTTGCAAGTAGGAAAACAAGAGTCAGAGCAGCCTCAGCCTCACTTATGGGCAGACATGCAGCCCAAGACAAAGGGAGGCTGATCTATTTCAAAAAACAAGAAGGTTTTGGTATTTACCTGGGCATGAAGGAGCAGATCTTAGAGCTGGGAAGGGTATCTTCGGGCGCTGCCTCCCAACTGCTGTCCCCAGGCAGTGGTGTGGGTCCCAGGAGAGCTGGTCTGGTTAACTCATGCAGCCACATCCTTCTCTCAGGTCAGAGCATGACATGAGTCACAGATTTTAGATACAGATTTCAAATGCCTTAAAATCCCTGATTCCCAACTCGGAGTTCAATGGCAACATACTGCCACAAGCTGTGCTTGCTTCCAGCATCACTCATGGTCTTTGGAAACCATCACCACAGCAATAGAGCCAACAGGGAAAGGCTGGTGTGGCTTGCAGCACTCAGTTTGGGAGATAATCCAAGTTGGATGACTGGGAACCAGTGCCTAAAGGTTTCTGCATAAGCACATTGTTGCTTAGCCCATTATTTATGTTCAGGGTGGAAATAATTAAACCAGGAGGATCCTGTATAATTCAGGCCTGTCGGAGGTTCTTTGTTGCACCTTAGACAACCTCAAACACACACGGCCCTGGACATTGTCCACCGCCAGGAACAGAACAAGAAGCAGGAGGAGAGAGGAAGAAGGAGTGAAAAAGGGGTGCTCAGGTCTCCCCTAGGACCTATTCCCTCTCTTGGTTTTCATGTGGGGCCCTTATTTTCTTACTGTTTCCCAGAGTGTCTCAAGCATGACCACAGGTGGGGACCTCTCCCCAGTGTCCGGCAGAGCCATTCTGTGCAGGCAGCCCAGGCGTTCTGCACGGCAAAGAGGAAGTGATTGATCTCCAGGAAAGCCATTTATCAGCAGCTGGTGACCTGTGGAGCCAAAACCCCGGCTGCACTTGTTCCTGGGCCACACCGCAGAGCTAATGGCATAAGCAGGGGGAAGCACACATGTGAGCAGCACAGACACGGACAGCAAGATGGATGGTACCTTGGGACAGGGCTGATGGACCTCTGGCTCTCTGGGACACATGCAGCATGACTTTCAAGCTGGCTGTGGAGAGGAAGAGGCTGGGGGTAGCAGTTCCCATCCTCATCCCAAATTACCTTCATGGTAAGATGGAGGTGAGGTTGAACGACATCCTTCAAGTCTGGCATGTGGGCTAGCAGCTCTTGCTCCTCCTCAAATGTCCTTGCAAGATCTTCTCCTTTATGGCAGTGTCTGAGAGCTTGTAAGAGATGGGGCTTGGCTAACCCTGAAATGGACTTTGCGCAGCCAGGAAAAGGAAACTTCATATGCAAATTTAGGGAGGGTGAAAGGCAGGCTCCATACGCTGCCATCATTTCTATCTTGGACTTTGCTGTCCATTTAAGAAACAGGAGACTTTAGTCCCCAGTTTACAAGTTGGGCCTGTCTTCTTAGCAAAATAAAATTCAAGAAAAGAATTTTTATAGGACAATTTGTTGCTCTCCGTGAAGGCTTGAGAAAGCCAAACTGCGCAGCCTGCCGGGCTTCAGCTCGGGTGTGGAAATGGATATGGCAGCGTCCCGCCTGCCCTCTGCCTCTTTCAGCAAGAAGTTTCCCTTTGGTTTACAGCAGCCCATGCTTCAGGGGAAAAAACAACAACCGCCGCTGTTATTCTTTATGAAGGCAGCAAGAGAGCTGAATAAAAGAGGCTGCATCCAAGGCACAATATGAGATGAAAAAGACATCCAAGCTCCATGGCGCTAGATAAAACAAAGCACACACAAAAAGAATCAAATGCTGAAATATGTATTTCTTGTGGGTATGAATAGAACTGTCTATGTTTGCCTTGGAGACAGGGGGAAGGAGACCAAACGGTTTAATCTCAGCAGGTATTGCTTTTCAGTACAGAGACATCGAGCAATCTAAAGACCTCCTGCCAGGCCATGTCAGCAGTTGCACAGCCCTGCTCTCTCTGAGCTGCTCAGCACTGGCCCGTGGAAAGGTCACCTCTACTCTGCACCCTACGGACAGGTAGATGGTCACACACCTCCTGCCCTAGCACAGATGTTAGCAATAAGAAAAGTCCAGCAAGTTCAAGGCAGCAAATCAGCCATCTCCATGAGCTTTATCCAGCCTCTGCCCCACTCTCCACAGGCTGTCTCCCATCACTGGGCCATGCCAGACCATCTGGTGTTTCCTCACTTCTCTTAACCGGGGGACTTTGGACCGCAGGGCAGGTAAGTGGGGTTTGTTCTGGTGGGCTGTAAAGCACCAGAGCTGGAGAGCAAATAGCTGTTGTCACTGGAGCACGCTGATATCTCTGAGTCCACAGATATCTCCACGAGTACACTGATATCTCCACCTCGCCCACTGCCATCCCAGGGCTGTGTGTGAGCACATTTTCCTTCACAGCTCTGATCTTGCCCTTCCATGCACACAAGTGTGTGCCAGCAGGCCCAGCACCAGCAGGTACTCGAGCATTTTCCAGGCAGGTGCACACAGTGCACACACCAGTGCAGCCATGAAACCGGTCGCTGATCTCGTCTACTTAAAAGGCAGGAGGGACCCATCTGGTGTGGTGTGATGAGCGGGTCCAGAGGAGCAGGGCCAGGTTCTGGAGGTGATGAGTGAGCGCAGCCAATCGTTCAAAGAAGTGAAGGTAGAAGGTCTCCAGGTGTAAGGGTGGGGGAGCAGGTGCCCTGCAAATGTTTTCCACATACATACCTGGAAACTGTGATGAGCTCATCTGAGAAGAGCCCTGCAGATGCTGAGCACACCTAGACACTCACTGGCAGTTCGGGCATGTCAGGAACTCTGATGTGCTGTGCCCTCACAGAAGGTGCATGGTTGGATCAGTTCACCATCATTTGCATCCTCTTTCTTCACCTCAGACCATGTTACCATCTCCTCTGTTTCTGAGCAGCCCATCCACGTGCAGAAATTCAGTGCCTGACAGTGATGGAGAGCAGAAGCAGATGATGAATGATGTTAAGCGCAGGAGGAGGTGGGAGATGTTTCCTAGCTAATCTGTTCCTCCTGAGTGATGCTAGACCTGCTTCAACATCTCTCTGGTGGTTTGGCCCAGGCTGTTACCCTGCCCTGTTGCTGTTCATCTCCATTGAGAAGCCAGGTGGTCTGAGGAGCACCCCCATTCTTTGTGGGCATGTTGTCTCCAGTACCACCCACTGGTTCCCTCATGCTCTGAGGCTGAAAATATGGTTCTAATAATGTGTCCATAAATCATTCTGTCTGTAGCAGCTGACGTGAGCAGTGGTGCTGGGAATGGGCCCAAACTTCCCAGGTGCAGGAAAGTCTACACAGTCAACCCCAGCTCTGATGCCGTGAACATTGGCCCCTGTCAGCCCACGTCTCACAGCATGAAGCTGGCCACCAAGACAACTCAAGGGCAGTGGTCACCACCAAGTAAAACCCGCCCTCCAGGGAATCAGGGGTGGGGTTCAACGCCCTATACAGAAGTATCTGGTGCTATGTGAGATGCTCTGGGGTCTCAGAGCAAACCTCTGTGAGGAGCTACAAGGACCCTTGAGCCTGCTGGAAGAGCAGCTGGAAGCCAGCTGGGATCCTGCAGGGCACCTAAATGGCACCAAGCACCTACCTGCAGGCACGCAAAATGTGTCCAAGGTCATGGAACCTGGGTGTTGGCTGGGGTGCTGGCCATTAATACCACACAGGGATCACCCTGCTGCAGTGACTCTACCTGTGCCTCCTCGGCCATCAACAGACCAGTGCTCATGGGTGTCTGGGAGAATCAGCACTGTTATAACCCCTTTCCTGCAGCTGAGGAACTGGAGTGCATGGAGATGAAGTAATCCAGCTACATTCCTGGGGATCTGGGCTGTCTGCGGTGTGCACCAACAACGTCTCGTCTCCGTTCACAGGACCATGGGACAATTCTGCTTTACCAGCAGCTGTGAGAGCCACTGGGGAGATGCTGGTTAGCAGAGATAGCACAGGCTACCTGCGGTGGCTGCAGAACTCACTTAAGGCTGCCTAAAAAGAAATGTCATGTCAAAAACGACAGCATCAACATGCATTTTTTACAGCCCTCCCTAGGCTTTTGTCACGGATTCCTCCAACAGAGCCACGCTGGCCTCTGACAGATACAGGATACGTCTCATGACAGATTGGTTGTTTTAAAAGTATCCTGTTCTCCAGCTCTAATAATTTGGGAAGCTCATTTGCAGCCTTGAAAGCCGTTAGCCAGCAATCCTTCGAGCCTGCACAGAGTTTGCAGCCTGTCAGGCTCCCCTGTCCCCGGGCATCCATCACTCTCACACTTCACTCCTGCACCGACACTGAAATAACAAGCGAGACCCCGCAAGGCTGCAGAGCACCCTCTGGAGCCAGCAGGTAGCCCTGGCTGGACGTGAGGACAGTTCTCCAGCAAATACACTGGTTGGGATTGACTGTTTTCCTGATCTCGGGATGGATGATTTCAGGTTTTGAGCGTGGGTTGAAGGTTCATGGCAAGGGCTGCTGTGAAGAGCGACACCCCATTGCTGCTGCCCAGACTTTCCCATTCACCCTGTTCTTCCCATCACATCCTTGTACTCGGCAACGATGAGATTTTTCTAGCACGAAAACTAATAAATAATGATTAAAAATTAATAAAAATCACATGAAAGACATATACCTGAGCCACAGTTTTGGGGCACAAGGCCCATTTGTGGCTTGTACAGACATTTGAAGGGAAGAAAACCTTACCAGATTATGGGCTTTGGGTCTTCCCAGCCTGTTTCTTTGTCTCTGCCCCTCAGAGGAGTGACGGGAAAAGCAGCTGGCCGGGCACGGGGTCTTCGCAGCAGGACTGTGCCTGATATCAAGGCAACAAGAGGGGTTTTCACCTGATGCTGGAAACAATGGCATCCATAGAAGCCCGCATTGTTACCTTGACATTTGGAAGCAATTACCTGCATGTTATGTAAAACTTTTATTAAACGACGGGAGAAATTCGGTAATGTGTTAATCATTGGTTGAATGACATCTGCTTAATACCAGAGATTTTTGAACTGCAGGAGAAGGGTTCAGCAGTTCAGAATGATTACCAAAACATATTGCTCCTTTTTTCATTCTCCTATGTGTTAATTTTTCAGATTTATTATCTTAGGCTCCTGCGTCTAGTATTTTCACTACATGTCAACATCTGTTACATCTCTGCATTTCACAGCTCCTTAGTCTTTGCCCCATGAAGCCTTAGGCACTCGGATGGGAGATGCAGCCGGCTCTAACCCAGGGCTTATGCAATTTTCCAAACTAATCCAAAGGACAATTACCAGGGAAATTTGGCTTGTGGAGGCATTTCTAGCATCAAAAAAAAAAAGGGATCGGTAGGTGGACTCCAATCCAGAGAAACCAGGCAGGTTTAGAGGCAAACTTGGCTGTCAGGACAAGACTTGGAAAGTCTGGGGCACTGTGAGTCTGCTGCTCTTTGAGAAACATGTGGTGGGTGGAAACGCTTCATGGAAAGATGCTCAGTTCCTTCCCACTCCTCTTATTTGCTCATGCAAACCTGGAGTCACTCTGTTCCTATGGCAAGGCATAGAATACTCCTGGGACCGCTCATCCTTTCGAAATGCACAGCAAGGAATGAAGGGATGTTCTGCACAAGCTGTTGCAGCCAAGGAGCTCTGGGAGCCCTTGGTGCAGACACATCCACGGAGATCTGAGACCTGAGCTGGGACCTTGGGCTCCAGACTGGTCACAACATGTATAGCACGTGGGCAGAGGTGGGGGATTGGGCAGTGCCCATAATAAACTCACAGTCCGTTAGGGCTAGGATTCATCCTGCTTTCTCCTTTTTTTTTTTCTATCCTGTACTGGTATTCCCTTTACTGGGTAAAAGTCAGTGGCCCTGAGGTACAGTGCATTAATGGCCCCATATCCTGGGAACCAACACCCAGGGCTGCCAGATGGGTGCAGAAGAGGCAGCAAAGCCTCTCCTAAAGCCATTAGGAGAGATATGGAGCATCCCCTCAGTCTTGTATTGGGCTTAAATTGTGCACTGGCCCTGCACAATGGGTTTCATCCTGTATATATAAAACATGTGGACAGGTTAACCCGGGGCAGCTCAGCGTGGGACAGCTGAGTGCAGGTAGGAGCTGTGGGATGGCTTTGGGGGCGGTGGGAGGCAAAGCGCAGGCGCCCCTCTCGGGGCATCGGTCGATGGAGCCCTGATAGAAAAAGTCAACCCTAAGAGGACTTATTAGAAAATCTTTTTGCAGGTAATTTCCAGCACTGCTCTGGATCGTGTTCCAGAAGAAACTCACATTATATATGAGCCAAATGCTTTCTACTCCCAACCGTCAAGCCACGCTTCTAATTTATGCTTTTTTTATTATTTCATTCCCTCACCCATGATCTGCCCACCCCTCCCCAATAAAAATTACAGCTTCCATTTATCTTTTTTTTTTCTTTTTTTTTTTTTTTCTGAGGGTTGCTATAAATTCAGCTATGTCCCATCTCTCCTGCTTAACGCAACACAAACTTTCCATCCACCTCCCTTTGTAGGTTGTGTTATTTCTGTAACCTTACACATCTCCTTTCCGCATCCCCTTTTGCATGGTAGGGGAAAATTAAAAATAAAATAACCCCCCCTGCCTTTAAAGGCCGTCTCCAAAACCACAGAATGGCCGGTATTACATGCAAATAAAACTTGCAGTTTTTAATGGAGAAACTTTCTGCTTTTATTTTAATTTTTCTTTAGATAAACTGCTTTCAATAATTAGCAACAGCTTGGAAAGGCAGGCAGTGACACTCGCTGCCCTCTGAGCCCGTGGGACCAGGGGTCACTTCAGGAGGGCTCCTGCTTGTTTTGCTCCCGAGCTGTTTTGCAGATTGAACTTGCAGAGGCTTTGTGTCTGATTTTGGGAGGTTTCGGAGAAACGAGCATGCGATGCTCCTCTTCCCACCACTGCAGTGCCATGAGCCCGAAAACACTTACTGCTTCTAAACTCCCGCCCAAAGTAATTAAAAGCAATCATAAAAATGTGGGAATGGTTGTATCTCCCCCAGGCTTGTGGTCCAGTATCCATCCTCTGCTGGTGGCCAGCGCGCTTCAGAGGGAAGCGGAGACGACCCCCTGCCTGGGGCCATTCTGGGATGAGCTTCTCCACGGGAACTTCTGCCTCCCCTCGAGCAGAGCCTGGCTGGGGTTTTATGCTAAGAATTGGCCAGGAACCATTCCTGCTCTCTGAAAACTGCTGATGGAAACAAAAGATTTTCCTGCTTGTTGGGATTTGTTGCATTTTGTCAAAAAATCCCCCTTTTTCTCCATTGCAGAGCACAACTTCTAAAAAGTTTTTCCATGCACAGGAGAAAAAGGTCAAATCTAGAGCAGTCGGTACCCATCATGGGAGTTTTCAGGCCTGATTTCAAGAAGGAAAACGAGGAATTTTGCAGAAGATCATGGCAAGCAAAGAAGATTAACGCTGACAGGAAAATTTAACCAATGGGCAACAATTTTGGGGAGACTCTACTTCAGTCTTTCTTTTGAAATCTACTACTTAAAAATGCTGTTCTTTACTTAAACATGATTTTAAAGCGCTAAGCTCTGGCAGTAGTTCTCCTACTGCACAAATGTGTGACCTTGGATGACACCGATCTGCCAAAAAAGAAGGGAAAAAAAAGGTGTTGCTGATATTTATTTATTTTATGCTCCGGTTACTCATTCATCATCAGGTAAATTTGCTCTTGGCAGCACCAGCGACTTCCTCAAACGCAGCCAAGGTGACCACTAAAATTAGCATCAAATCCCAATAACACTTTATATCACATACACGTTATTTTTCACTGGGCATAAATTGTGAAGTGTTTCACTTTTGTTTTGAATCCCCAGGGGGGGAAGGTCGTTGTGCCGGGCACTGGCCCATGCCGGGGACGGAACTGGCCGATGCAACTGACTCCAAATGTGGAAGTTGAATTTTTTGTTTCGCTGGAGAAATTTTCTCAGTCCTTGCCAAGATGAATTACTTTAAACGTCTGAAGAAACAGCACTGACCAAGACCTCAGACAGTAAAACACAATTTTCATCCCCTCTCATAAATTTTTTGCTTAATGAAAAGTCCTCGAGGAGCACATTTCTCTGTCAGAGCCAAGGAAAATAAACGTGTGCGTGGTTAAACAGTGCCGAGAGCCGTGAACGCTAATGACCCTACCCGTGTCCTGGTGCTATTAAACATCTGCATCTACATCCCTGCTGGAGACTCCCCCTCCTCCATCATGCCCAGGTAGGAGAGCAGAGGGATGCTCTGGCAAAGGGATTTTTTGCATCATGCCCCTGCCAAGCCGGGAGCGTTCGGTCCCCACTCCCAAACTGCTTTAATAGAGAGCAAGGCATGAAACACAGACTTACCCTCAGCAGAATATAATGCTCCTTGGCTGAGGTTATTGTGAAAGTCCTGCAGTGAGTAGACAGCATGGAGTGGGGTGGCTGTGGGTAGCTGGAGGTCCTGGACAGACAACCATGTCCCTTCTCATCCCCAGGCAAGGTGTGGAGCTAGAGAACTGAAGAAAGGCAGGTAGTGCTAGTGGGAAGTGTAATTAATTAAATCCTTGTAAAGGCATCATCCATGGATGCTCACAGTTCACCAGGCCAGTATCCTCCTCCCCAGAGTTTGGAAACCAAAGGTCGAGGGCGAGGGTGAGGGCAGGTAATGGGGCATCTTGGTAGTGCCTGAGCCCGAAGAAGGGAGGCTGGGACTTGCTCCATGACTGTGCAGGATCTGACAGGCCACAGATCTTGTCCATCTAATCCTTCTTGTCCTGCAAGGAAGCCACAAGCAGAAGAGTGGGGAATAAAACCTATCAGCAATGGGAAGATGGAAATTCCCTGCAGGGGTAGCCAGCTGGGATAACACCCAAGAGTGAGAGTACCTGACATCTCCATGCATCTTCCAGAATGATGGGTTAAGATCATAAAATCATAGAATTGTTGGAAAAGACCTTTAAGATTGCGTCCAGCCATTAACTGCCAAGTCCACCACTAAACCATGTCCCTGAGCACCACATCTACAGATCTTTGAAATACCTCCAGGGATGGTGACTCAACCACTTCTCTGGGCAGCCTGTTCCAATGCTTGACAACCCTTTCAATCAAGACTTTTTTTTCCTTAAAAAGCCAATCTAAACCTCCCCTGGCACAACTTGAGGCTGTTTCCTCTTGTCCTATCACCTGTTACTTGGGAGAAGAGACTGACCCCCACCTGGCTACACCTTCCTTTCAGGTAGTTGCAGAGAATGAGAAGGTCTCCCCTGGCCTCCTGTTCTCCAGGCTTAAACCACCCCAGTACCCTCAGTGGCTCCTCCTAAGACTTGTGCTCTAGAACCTTCACTGGTTCCCAAGACTTGTGCTCTAGACCCTTCACCAGCTCCATTGCTCTTCTAAAGGAAATTCTGCAGATCTTCTTCTAGAAGATCATCAAGTCCAACCATAAACCTAAACAATTTTAAGAGGCACCTCAGCAGGTGCCTTTAGCTGGGCAGGAACACTGGTGCCGGCTGCAGAGGGGTCAGGATTTTATAAAAAATGAAGTGTGATGCTGAGGATCCTAATTTTTTCCAAACAAAAGATGAACCCCCCAGACAGCAGAGGAGGGTGCTGCCAACCTAGACGCAAAGATAGGGGTCTGCCGTGCACACGGGGCTGCCGATTTCATGGGGCTAAAGGGGGCCGGGAGGGGGGGACGACGGGTCGCGCTAGAGGGCACTGTCGCCTGCAGATCGCGACAGGGGAGACATGGAGGGTTTTTAAAGCCGCTGTGATATCCCACCTTTGCATGGCGACCTTTGCTGGAGTGAGCAACTGGCCACTGTGTTGTTTTTTTTAAAAAAAACCAACCAAATATATACTGCATCTGCTGAGGCTGCTGTGTGAGAACTGCTGTGTGCAATATTCAAACATTCGCTCTCTGAACATTGCCATGGTTTGGGGTTTTTTGGGTTTTTTTAACATGTTTTAACTCAGAGACACTCAGCCTTGCTCTGGGTCCCAACGTCACCAGGGAATTTCCTGGGCTTGAGATGGGCAGACCTTTGGAGGGTGCAGCAGAGCTGCATGTCTGCCTCTGGATTCCTCCTTTACAGGTGGGATTTTGTTTGGGATTTTGCATCAGGGCGACAGGTAGCACCCTGGGAGGGGAGGGAGGCAGCTCAGGGGCTGCTTGCGGAAAAGCAGTGGAGTGTGTGCTCACAGGCAAAAAAAAAATCACTTGTTAAATAAAATAAATGAGCAAAAAAGCAAGACCTACCCTGGCAGCGCATCTTTCCCTGGGGCAGGTTGTGGAGGCTGTTTCGGTGAGCGCTGTGGTGCGGCGGGAGCTGCCGGGATGGGATGGGAGCAGCTCTGATTTCCAGGGATGGAGCTGCAGGGGGATGCGGAGACGGAACACAAACTCCCCGGCTGGAGTTTGGCCAGGACCCCAGGGCTTGCACTCCTGGCTCCGGCTGCAAATGCCACAAGACTCCTAACCACAAGGCGGTCAGGATTTGGGTTTTACATCATACCTATTTGTAGAGGAAAAGATTAAAGGCCTTGTGGACTCTTACAAAATCCCTGGTAGCGGCAGCTCTGGTGACTGGAGTCAAATCAGTTCCAGACTGAGACTTTCCATTAGGGGAGACCATTTAGGAAAAAAAAAAGGGAGAATATTTCATTTGCCTCCCTGAAGCAGTGATTTCTGAGTTCCCAGCACCATTGGTGAGAGATGGAGAGGAGTCCATGGGCTCAGAAACATTTCTGAGTGACGTCTCACATGTCTTTCACACCTATCCACAGTAGTTGCCATAAAAGGTAAAGGGACAGAAAAAATCCTGACTTGCACCACATAGGCATCCTGTCTCACCTGTGCTGCACATCTGGAGTGTGGAGCCATCAGGAATACTGTAGCTCAGGCTGATCCAAATTCAAAGTCTCCCTGGAGAGCTTGCAGCACAGGCAAGGACCTGCTCACATGTGGACCCAATGGTGGAGCATCCATTGGGAGACCACTGCTGGTCCCGTGCACCTCACCATCCCCAGCGAGAAGACATTATCTACTAGGGATTTATTTCCAGTCTTCTTTTCAAGACATGATGTCAGGATTATAATAACCTGACTAAGGCAAACCCTGGATGGAATTACTATTGTGTTTATCAATTTCCCTTTTCTTTTCTTTTCTTGTCTCGATTAATCATGGAACAGCATGATGGAAAAGTCCTGTTAGACCAACCTGCCTCCCAGCCAAGGCAGGACTGATCCCTACATCCACCGTCTTCTGTTTCATCCAGTCTATTTTTAAAAAATCCCTAGCGACAAGACTTCTTGAATCACAGGAGCGAGAAATGGAAAAGACCTATTAGATCATGCAGTCTGTCTCCTGGCCAGTGCAGGCTGTTCCCTGCAGCCCAGTTTTTAGTGTTTTAGCTTCCACCTTTCTTTCCCTTGGGATATTATCCTGCTGGCTAACAGTGCTCACACTCAGGTTTGCTTGATGTCATGCTGGAAAGCAAAAAATGTCCAGCACCGGCCTCAGCTGACTGGAAGCACTTTAAGACTGGTCTGTGGGATGGGAAGAGCGAACAACTGGGCTCTGCCCTGCTTGAACCCCTGCAATGCTCCCCTGGGCAGGGACATGTGGGATCATGCAACCACTGCTGTGTCCACCAGTCCTGGCATTGCTTGGTTTGGCTGCTGGGAAGGGACCTGTCCCGCTCTAAACCCTCATGTTTCCCTACCCTGGTGCCGTGCCACCTCTGGGGCTTATGAACAAGATGGGCAGACCAACCTTGAACAGGCTAATTACCTCTGCAGCATCACTGTTAATTGGTTTTTCGGCAGCAATGGCACATATCCACCTGCAAATATTCCCCCCAGCCTGCCCGCAGTGCAGATGTGAACCCCTGGTGAAAATCCCCAACCTGCTGCGTTTCCCCCAGCACCACCCCTCAGCACCAGGCAGGGGGCTTGGATAGGTGCTGGGGGTTCCTGTGGGTGCCTGGGGCTCCCATGGGTGCTGGGTGCCCGTGGCCTGCCAGGGAGCAGCGCAGCCGACGTGCCCAAGCCACAAGATGCCCTCGATCCCTCGCGATGCGGGGTTTTCGGCTCTATCCCAGCCTTATCTGCCTCGAGTAATCAAAAATAATTGGTTGCTCCCCAGTGGACTGATCTAATAGCACTACGAATAAAGTTATTTTGAACAGTTGTTCATGAGTTCATCTCCTGGAAAGCCTCAGCCCCAGCTGTTGCTGTGCTTTTGATTTAAAAAATAAAATAATAAATGAAAAAAAAAAAAAAATTAAACTCAAACTGGGGATTATCAGGGCTAAGCACGTCTCAGCCCTCCCTCCTCCCTGTGTCAGGTGCCCGGCCGGGCTATAAACCGCTCTTTGTGTGCAGCTCCCTCGCCCCTTTCTCTCTGGATTGGCACCAGCGCGGCTGCGATTTGGCAGCACTCCGGGGCGCGCCGAGCGCGGGATGCTGGCAGCGCCGGCGCGGCTCGCGGGTGCCCGGCTGGCAGGCAGCGGCGGCAGCAGGTTCAGCATGCAAATGGTCGCCCAGGCCTCCAGCCAAGTCCATTTGTTAATGGTCAAGCTATGGGGAGCCATTTGGGGAGAAGCAAATTGAATGAGGCACGAGCGGGGAAGAAGGGAGGGTGGGAGTGGGGATGGGGAGGAACTCCGAGGGTCTCTGATCAACCTCCAGTCTGGCAAAGTGCAGATGTTGGGGATGGAGAGGAGGGTGACTGGGGACAGTATGATGGCAAGTAACCCACAGCAAACATGAGCACAAGTTTGGCCCCGTGCAAGCCTAGGACAGTGGTTGGGGTGTCCTCTTGGGGACAGCTGAGCCTCCCACACTGCACCCATCCACCCACCACAGGCCGCCTGTAGAGGAACCGGGCAGTGGGATTTTCCCTGCAACCACTGACCCACAGCTCATCCCTCCAAAGCAATAATCACCACTCGTGCTCTGGGGACAGGTCTCAGAAGGCTGATCTCAAGGGACCTGCAGGCTCCCTGGACATGTCATCCCACACATAGCACCTGGGGACCCTCGTGTGACATATTCCTGGGGTCTGCAGACAAGCACGGAGCCCAGCTCCTCCTCCCACCCAGCTCCACCATATGGTTTGCTGCTCCATGGCTGGTGGCCACCGCAGACGGTGAATCAGCTTTGTCGCTCCAGCAGCACAACCTTTGCAGGCTTGAGCCTTTGTTTTTAAAGCATCCCCATCTCTGCCCTAATCCCTGGGAGAAGGCAGGAGAATGCAGGATGGAAATGTCCCCTCTCCCCTCCACAGCGGTGGCCACAAGGCCCCGCCACCGGGATGAGCCCATAGCCAGGCATGCAGTGACAGCCAGGGCTCAGGCTCCCGAATGTCAGTGCCTGAATGGCTCATCTCACTCGTCTGCCTGCCAGAGCAGAGATGAGATCAGCTCCTACCTCCTGCTCCAGAGTTTGGCCAGGACAACCTGTGCCCTGGCAGCAGTGGGTTTAGGATGGGTGAGAGACAGTGCCTTGACCCCCTTTAACTTCCCTCTGCCCAGGACAGCTGGCAGGGCAGGGGGACAGCAGCGCTGCAGCCTTTCCCCTGCTGCCATCAACATCTGGGTGCACTCAGCCTCGTCCCAGCCCCTCTCTCCAGCACAAAATCCAGCTGGACACACGTCCCAGCAGCTGGACGGACACCGACGCAGTGGGGATGTGCAGGCAGGGAAAGGCGGGGGGTCACATCCTTCCCACATCAGCATGGGCTTTGCTCGGCTCGAGCTGACTGTGAAACCCCACGCCGAGAGCCCTCTGGAAGGGATGGATTAGCAGCTTAGACATTTGGAGAAATTCTTGCTGAGGCAGAACAATTCGAGAGCGACTATGGACCGGACATTTGGGGACGTTCTTGCTGAGACAGGATAATTAGAGAGAGGATACGGACCATAAAGAGGAGTTTCACGCTTAACTTTCCTTGTCCAATCAATTAGGTAATAACAGAGTTATTCCATACATCCGCCTAAGGAGGTCCCTCCTCCTTCTGAATAAAGATAATTTTAAAAGCAGACCGATGAACTCACACCAATAATTATCACAAGGTTGGGAAAAATGGGGAGCAGTGAGGGAAAAAGGGTGAATCAGATCGAAAGGCAGAAAAATTGCTTGATAGTAACAAATCCTGAGTTGCACTTGAGCCTGAACGGGCATATTGTCTTAAAACTAAACTGTTTGGACATAAGGAGCTAGGCAGTTGGACTAATAGCCATCACTATACCTACTGAATTAAGATATTAATTCACAGTGTCTGAATCTCTTTCATTAATGCTCTTCCCTGCCTCGAAAAGAAAGGCACTGTACCCAAAGCAGGGCAGGTTTCTAGAAGCAAGTTTCACACAGCATCCCCACTCTCTTGGCTTTCTCGCCACGGCTCTTCTTTTCCTTTTCAGCATCAGCATCTAAACATCTGGGTCGTGGTGGAGCTTAGAGCTGGAAGCGACACAATATAGTGAGAAAGGATGTTTTTGTGCTATTTCCAACCTTCTCTAGAACAGAGAACCTCAGAAAGCCCCTTACAAAGGCTGCTTTCTTCCTCCACGCCACTTTGAAAAGCTGGGTGAAATCCTCAGTTATCTGCCTATACCAGGGTTGTACAAGACACAGACGATCAAAAAGCAGGGGGGAGGGGACGACGAAAACTGTGGCCAAGTGTTGTTTTGTTTGTTTGTTTTAGCTTCTTTTGGCTAAAACTGCAGTTTTGGAGCGACTCCAGCCCGCGCTGTACTTGGGGAGGATGGAGGATCTGAAGGATTTACTAAGATCCCTACTAACATTTTTTCTCCTGTTTTTTACCCCCACTAAATTTTCAGTTTCTTGATGAAATGTTAAATTTGAACCAATTTTCAAGGGTTTTAAAGAAGCTTCACTCCTCAGCACACCCCAGGCTCAGCTGGCTAGTAATGCTGGTTAGAAAAACCAGTCCCTCTGAGCATCCCTGCCCAGCAGGTGATAGCCCTGGGAGGGCTCAGTGGTCACCAAGGCTGGGTCAAGAACAAGGAGTTGTCCCGACTTCCCTCCTGCGTCTGGAAAGGCTTGTGAAGGAGCATTAAGGATCGCACTATGGTTTCCTTGAACTCTGCACCCAAGAGCAAGGGTGATGCTCAGCTTGATCCCCCTTCTCCCACCCATCTGGGTGCTCCTGGGGGTGTTGCACCTGCGGCACAGACCCAGTGCTGACACCAAAAATGATGTGGGTCCTGCTCCCCTCCTCTTGTCCCTTCCTGGGGCGAGAGGTTATTCTGGCTCCATATGAGCTCAGTTTTGAGCCTGTTCAGGAGGGGGTTGCCAGATGGAGGAGGGCTGCCAAGCCCAATGCAATGTGGTTGTTTCAGGAGGTGGAGTCTGTCTGCGGAGCGCTGGCCTGCGAGATGCATTGGCCAGTGCTCAACTATGTCCCTGTGATCTTGACCGAAGGAAACCTGACGTTTTACCCCCTTCCCCATATCCCCACAGCTAATCCCCAGCTGCCTGGGGGCAGACCTCCATTTTCCAGCTAGCCTACAATTTAGGAACTGGATCCTCTTTGCCTTCCCCCAGCCCACTGGCAAACACTTGTGCAAAGCAGCTTGTCCCCAGAGTGACAGCCCCTGGCCTGCTCTCTTCCCCCATTTTTGCTCCTGCATTGCACTCAGGAGCCAGTGTGGAGCTCATCAGTGAAGTCCTCTCTGCCTTCCTCCTCCCTGCACTCGCCAGTCTACATGGGGCTCTGGGTCACTCCCCCCATCCTCGGTACATGAGGCACTGAGCTCCGTCTGCTCCTCCAGCCTAGGGTGCTTCCAGCTGCACCCTCCTCCCCTGCTTCTCCCACCTTGCTCTTTCTTTCAGGGTACAATCCCCTGTAAAGAATGCTTGAAAATGCTCGGTTTTATCGCCATACAAAGCTGCATCCCACAGCTACATAAACCATCACCCAAACAGCATGAGCAGCCCTAAGGAGATACAGACAACATGGAGAAAGCCATCCTGGCAGAGCTTCTTACTGTTCAGAGCATCCTCATAGTGGTACACACATGTGTAGAGCCAGCCAAGCATCCCCCTTGCTCCCCAGCCCCTGCCATAGCCACGGGACAGTTTCTGAGGGTGCGAGACCCCCCAGCACATCCTTAGAGCAGCAGCTCGGTGAACCCAAGTGGGGTGGTTTTGACTGTCTTCTACTAAATGTAGAAGACAGTCGTGCACACACCTCCTGGCCAGAGCCAGAGCCAGAGCCAGAGTGGCTGCGCAGTCCCTGCTTGCAGCAGCACTAGGTACCAGGGATGCGGAGAAGGGGAGCGAGCCCCAACCCGGCCCTGTGGCTGCCTCAGTACAGAGAGCTGCCAGTTCCCAGGTACTGGAAAATCAGGCAACGTCGCTTTTGCAGCACATCCCGAGAGTCAGAAGAACATATTTTATCATATACATAATCTCAAAGGAAAAAAAACAAACCAAAACAAAACAACCCTCCCTCTCCCTCGTCTTCTAGATTCCCAGACAGTACACTCAGCATCCTCATGCTACTGATGTAATCCTGGAGGAAGGTCCCCTGGGCCCAACCTCGCTAAGCTGAAGCTGCACCGAGCCCTCGGCATCAGGCCCTCTCTGGCGCACGGAGGTGGGCTAGTCTCCCTGCAGCCTCTTGATCCTCCGCCACTGAGATACCTCGGGCACGTTTTATGGACCCACTTATACACTTGTTGAGTCTCTAAGTTCACTCTGCACCCAGGGGGAACATTAATAGCTCAGTAAAGCTCGTTGCTAATGCTATTCTTGCTGTCTTTTGTGTTCAGCTGCAGTAAAA
>VZTM01012465.1:0-104629 GCA_013400555.1 Jacana jacana | reverse complement strand
TCCCCATCTCTGCCCTAATCCCTGGGAGAAGGCAGGAGAATGCAGGATGGAAATGTCCCCTCTCCCCTCCACAGCGGTGGCCACAAGGCCCCGCCACCGGGATGAGCCCATAGCCAGGCATGCAGTGACAGCCAGGGCTCAGGCTCCCGAATGTCAGTGCCTGAATGGCTCATCTCACTCGTCTGCCTGCCAGAGCAGAGATGAGATCAGCTCCTACCTCCTGCTCCAGAGTTTGGCCAGGACAACCTGTGCCCTGGCAGCAGTGGGTTTAGGATGGGTGAGAGACAGTGCCTTGACCCCCTTTAACTTCCCTCTGCCCAGGACAGCTGGCAGGGCAGGGGGACAGCAGCGCTGCAGCCTTTCCCCTGCTGCCATCAACATCTGGGTGCACTCAGCCTCGTCCCAGCCCCTCTCTCCAGCACAAAATCCAGCTGGACACACGTCCCAGCAGCTGGACGGACACCGACGCAGTGGGGATGTGCAGGCAGGGAAAGGCGGGGGGTCACATCCTTCCCACATCAGCATGGGCTTTGCTCGGCTCGAGCTGACTGTGAAACCCCACGCCGAGAGCCCTCTGGAAGGGATGGATTAGCAGCTTGGACATTTGGAGAAATTCTTGCTGAGGCAGAACAATTCGAGAGCGACTATGGACCGGACATTTGGGGACGTTCTTGCTGAGACAGGATAATTAGAGAGAGGATACGGACCATAAAGAGGAGTTTCACGCTTAACTTTCCTTGTCCAATCAATTAGGTAATAACAGAGTTATTCCATACATCCGCCTAAGGAGGTCCCTCCTCCTTCTGAATAAAGATAATTTTAAAAGCAGACCGATGAACTCACACCAATAATTATCACAAGGTTGGGAAAAATGGGGAGCAGTGAGGGAAAAAGGGTGAATCAGATCGAAAGGCAGAAAAATTGCTTGATAGTAACAAATCCTGAGTTGCACTTGAGCCTGAACGGGCATATTGTCTTAAAACTAAACTGTTTGGACATAAGGAGCTAGGCAGTTGGACTAATAGCCATCACTATACCTACTGAATTAAGATATTAATTCACAGTGTCTGAATCTCTTTCATTAATGCTCTTCCCTGCCTCGAAAAGAAAGGCACTGTACCCAAAGCAGGGCAGGTTTCTAGAAGCAAGTTTCACACAGCATCCCCACTCTCTTGGCTTTCTCGCCACGGCTCTTCTTTTCCTTTTCAGCATCAGCATCTAAACATCTGGGTCGTGGTGGAGCTTAGAGCTGGAAGCGACACAATATAGTGAGAAAGGATGTTTTTGTGCTATTTCCAACCTTCTCTAGAACAGAGAACCTCAGAAAGCCCCTTACAAAGGCTGCTTTCTTCCTCCACGCCACTTTGAAAAGCTGGGTGAAATCCTCAGTTATCTGCCTATACCAGGGTTGTACAAGACACAGACGATCAAAAAGCAGGGGGGAGGGGACGACGAAAACTGTGGCCAAGTGTTGTTTTGTTTGTTTGTTTTAGCTTCTTTTGGCTAAAACTGCAGTTTTGGAGCGACTCCAGCCCGCGCTGTACTTGGGGAGGATGGAGGATCTGAAGGATTTACTAAGATCCCTACTAACATTTTTTCTCCTGTTTTTTACCCCCACTAAATTTTCAGTTTCTTGATGAAATGTTAAATTTGAACCAATTTTCAAGGGTTTTAAAGAAGCTTCACTCCTCAGCACACCCCAGGCTCAGCTGGCTAGTAATGCTGGTTAGAAAAACCAGTCCCTCTGAGCATCCCTGCCCAGCAGGTGATAGCCCTGGGAGGGCTCAGTGGTCACCAAGGCTGGGTCAAGAACAAGGAGTTGTCCCGACTTCCCTCCTGCGTCTGGAAAGGCTTGTGAAGGAGCATTAAGGATCGCACTATGGTTTCCTTGAACTCTGCACCCAAGAGCAAGGGTGATGCTCAGCTTGATCCCCCTTCTCCCACCCATCTGGGTGCTCCTGGGGGTGTTGCACCTGCGGCACAGACCCAGTGCTGACACCAAAAATGATGTGGGTCCTGCTCCCCTCCTCTTGTCCCTTCCTGGGGCGAGAGGTTATTCTGGCTCCATATGAGCTCAGTTTTGAGCCTGTTCAGGAGGGGGTTGCCAGATGGAGGAGGGCTGCCAAGCCCAATGCAATGTGGTTGTTTCAGGAGGTGGAGTCTGTCTGCGGAGCGCTGGCCTGCGAGATGCATTGGCCAGCGCTCAACTATGTCCCTGTGATCTTGACCGAAGGAAACCTGACGTTTTACCCCCTTCCCCATATCCCCACAGCTAATCCCCAGCTGCCTGGGGGCAGACCTCCATTTTCCAGCTAGCCTACAATTTAGGAACTGGATCCTCTTTGCCTTCCCCCAGCCCACTGGCAAACACTTGTGCAAAGCAGCTTGTCCCCAGAGTGACAGCCCCTGGCCTGCTCTCTTCCCCCATTTTTGCTCCTGCATTGCACTCAGGAGCCAGTGTGGAGCTCATCAGTGAAGTCCTCTCTGCCTTCCTCCTCCCTGCACTCGCCAGTCTACATGGGGCTCTGGGTCACTCCCCCCATCCTCGGTACATGAGGCACTGAGCTCCGTCTGCTCCTCCAGCCTAGGGTGCTTCCAGCTGCACCCTCCTCCCCTGCTTCTCCCACCTTGCTCTTTCTTTCAGGGTACAATCCCCTGTAAAGAATGCTTGAAAATGCTCGGTTTTATCGCCATACAAAGCTGCATCCCACAGCTACATAAACCATCACCCAAACAGCATGAGCAGCCCTAAGGAGATACAGACAACATGGAGAAAGCCATCCTGGCAGAGCTTCTTACTGTTCAGAGCATCCTCATAGTGGTACACACATGTGTAGAGCCAGCCAAGCATCCCCCTTGCTCCCCAGCCCCTGCCATAGCCACGGGACAGTTTCTGAGGGTGCGAGACCCCCCAGCACATCCTTAGAGCAGCAGCTCGGTGAACCCAAGTGGGGTGGTTTTGACTGTCTTCTACTAAATGTAGAAGACAGTCGTGCACACACCTCCTGGCCAGAGCCAGAGCCAGAGCCAGAGTGGCTGCGCAGTCCCTGCTTGCAGCAGCACTAGGTACCAGGGATGCGGAGAAGGGGAGCGAGCCCCAACCCGGCCCTGTGGCTGCCTCAGTACAGAGAGCTGCCAGTTCCCAGGTACTGGAAAATCAGGCAACGTCGCTTTTGCAGCACATCCCGAGAGTCAGAAGAACATATTTTATCATATACATAATCTCAAAGGAAAAAAAACAAACCAAAACAAAACAACCCTCCCTCTCCCTCGTCTTCTAGATTCCCAGACAGTACACTCAGCATCCTCATGCTACTGATGTAATCCTGGAGGAAGGTCCCCTGGGCCCAACCTCGCTAAGCTGAAGCTGCACCGAGCCCTCGGCATCAGGCCCTCTCTGGCGCACGGAGGTGGGCTAGTCTCCCTGCAGCCTCTTGATCCTCCGCCACTGAGATACCTCGGGCACGTTTTATGGACCCACTTATACACTTGTTGAGTCTCTAAGTTCACTCTGCACCCAGGGGGAACATTAATAGCTCAGTAAAGCTCGTTGCTAATGCTATTCTTGCTGTCTTTTGTGTTCAGCTGCAGTAAAAATTAGCCAGGAATAAAACTGACATCATAATAAATATGAATAAAACCAACACAGCAGATTCCTTGGGTAACTCTGCATAAGCAGGTACCCACCGTCAACCTTGAAGACTTTACTGTTAACTAAAAGCAACTGCAAGGCAAACCCTGAGCTGAGGTATAACGAGTGAAATGCAAGATAAGTTGGTGGCATGATGCCAGGGTGCATATTTGACCCAAATTGCTCAAACTACAGCTGGTTGAGTGATTCACTGCATCCAGCTCAATCAATGGGCCTGGCCAGGCTCTCTGTTTGTGACTTGTCTCCGGAGAGACGGAGGGTTTCTTTGTTTTGTTTGTATGAACGCCTTGGTTATTCAGGGAACCGTGACACACGCTGTGGGAACATTGGCTGGCTGCTCCTGGAGAAGATGCACATGGCGGATCCATATTTGGACCTGGTGTCTCAGCTCCCCTGGGATCCACTCCTGCTCTTGCTTGACCTCAGGAGCATCACTCATGTCTTCGTGTGACCCATAGCTCTGTCCTGCTCCCCAGCTCACCTGGCTCAAAGAGGGCTATGGCCAAGAGAGGTCTATGTGATGCATGGGGTGTGTAAATGGTGGAAAATGTAAGGACTTTGCTGGATCCCAAGCATCCCTCTAGCCCAGTGTCCGGTCTTTGATGGACAGGTACCACTGGAGCATCAAGGAGGGATCAGACATTGTCAGAGATGCCCAAAGCTGGAGAACACCTCTGTGTGTTTAACAGTCCTTGGTGCTTTCTCTCCCTTGAACTCCTTGTGCCCACCCTGAAGGAGGTGGGTAGCACAGATTAGACCACCTGCCCCACATGGGCAGGCAGAATGGGGACACAGAAGGGGCTCTGCACCCAGAAACATGCACCCTAAGGCAGGTTAGCCCCATATGGATTCAGACAAAGGAATCTCCCCCCATTCCCCACCCGCACAATGCACAGAGTCTCCTGCCACCCTGCCTGGTTGTGCCATCCTTAAGCCACTTGAGTTGGAAAGGGGAACATTAAATAAACAGAGCGAGGCCCTTGGCTGCGATGATCCCCTTGTGCTAAAGAGAAGCACACTCCAAATACTTGAAATATAAAAATCTCAACCTGGGATCAATTTTTTTTTCCCTTTTGAGCCAATTTGTGAGAAGAAAAATCCGCCCATCTTTAGGAGCAGAGGGAGGAAGGAGATGAAAACAATTAGATACCATCTGAGCAGCCATTTCATGCCCTTCCAGGCTGAAATTAGCCCCTTTCTCCCAATGAAGTTTACAAAGTACTGCCTTGAAGAAGTTTGGAAATACCAAATGCAAATATATTCAGAGCTGCTGGAGTTTCCCTCTGTCAGTAACACCATTCCCAGCCTGTGGGATTCCTGCCCCCAGCAACACGAAATGTCCTAAGTGATAGATTTACACCTGGACCATCTGCAGTCCCTCCTGGGGGTAAGGCAGAGACCAAGGCATCCTTGCTCCTTCTTTTTCCAAGCATGTTTTCCAACAGAAAACCATCTTTTTTCCTCAAAATGGGAATTTCCCCAGGAAGGAGTCAAGGTCAGTGGAACGCTTCCTTTCTGCTTTGCCATTCAAAGCACCTAAAAACACACATTTCATTTTCATGGCCAGTAAAACCAGAAGCCAGCCCAGCATCTGTGCTGTCATGATGGCCACAGTGGCAAAGCCTCATCCAGCCCATGGCCACCACGGAGCCGCCCTGACAACTTTGAAGCTATTTGGGCTTTGCCATTTCCACAGACATTGGGGTTAAGTCCCAACAGATGGGGATGGAGGAGAAACCCAAGATGCTCTTCCCATCCAAGCATGACCAGAGTTAGAATTTCGGACCCATGAGTGGGGCTTGTGGCTGTGGGTTGAGCGGAGAAGCTGAGGGGGAGGTGGGGATGATGGTAAGCATCAGCCCAACCCCAACTCCACATAATTTTTTGGGGACACGCACCCTAAACCCTCCCTCACTTCGAGACAGGCTCAGCCTTGCCCCTGTCAGAGCACAGCCACCTTCCAGCCACGGGGCAGCAGATGGCAAACTGACATGAAAAAATGCTGAAAATGAAAATACAACAAAATGTTACACAGTTGCCTGTCCCTTTCGATTCAGTTTTTGGTCAACTAAATTGTTATTGAATAAGGCAAGCTGCGTCAAAAATGTACTTTAATGAAGTGCAGCAGGGGCTCTGGCATTATTTCCCAAGCTCCACTAAGGTTTTAATCCCGCGGCTCTCTAAGCCACTGCGTGACATATGCTTTAAAGAGGATATTTTTTGCTCCCTGGTATTTCATGCATGTTATATTTTAAAGACTGCTGCCAGTTTAGTTTAGGCCTGAAACGCTGGTGTCACTTGGGGGATGGAGGAGGGGGGAGATACTTCAACCAAAGTGATTAAAAATAATCCCAGAGCAACCTGGGAGGAGGGTGACCCGCCACTGCCACGTGGCACACAGCTCCAACTCCCCTTGTGTCCCTGCCAAGAAGTCTGGAGGTGTCCAAAAGAATTTGGGAGGGGTCTGAAAATGTTGTTGTTGGGGTGTGGGGGGTATCTCCACACCCAACCTCACCTTCCAGCCCAGCGCTGGTCCCGGCCACAGAGGATAATCCCAGGGGATTCTCCAGGCACCAAGAACGGACTTTGCTAATTAGTCCTGGTTTATCTCAAGCAAACTTTCTGCTCTGTTTGGTTAAGACCGGCCTGGAGTGACTAATATCTGTAGCAGGGAAGAAAAGCCCTCCTGGCATCTCTCTTCTTGCCTGGGAGAGCCTCGCTTGGGGAGATATTAAAGGCTTTTGTTTCCAGGGGCTGTCAAACCCCTCACCTTTCACAAGCACTAAAACGGCCAAGGGAAAAAATATATGCGAGTGGAATAATAATTTTTAACTCATAAATTTGAGCTTGTAAATCAAGGATTGACGGAGCAGTCGTTGTAACGTCTCGTGAGTTAACATTTGAGGTTTTCTTTCACCTGAGGAAAAGGAAAAAAATACCCAAGTCTCTGCCCTTCCACTCCAGAGATTGCTATAAATCACCTTAATGTTACACTCTTGCTCTTAAATAGACCAAAAGCATGAACACAGGGAACAGATAGCGAAACTGGGTAATTTAAAAAGTACAGTATGGGGGAAAAAAGCTTCTCTTTAAAAAAAAACCCAACACAAATTACCAACGGACCCAAACCAATCCCTGTCTGCTTTTAAAAGCAGAAGGCAAATCCTGCACTCCAAGAAACACACCCCTGGGAACCGAGGCCAAGCCTTGGTCCCGGTCCTGCTGCGGTGCTGAGCTCAGCAAGGGCACGGGGACAACTTGGCTGCTGCTGGCAAACGTCAGAACGGGGTATCTGTCTCTGTGGGTTTGAATTTGGGATTGAGGAAAACAAGAGAAAATACAGGAATGAGGAGAGAGGTGTCACACACATGTGTAAGGGAGGGTTGGAAAGGAGTAGGTGTGGTGCTTGGGTTGAATGGAGAATCTGGCTACCCAATGTCCCCATCTGTCCTCCGCCAAGGTGGGAACATCACCACAACACACGCCATGCATGCACATCGCGGCCACCCACCACGAGCCACGTTCTACTGTCACCATGAAAGGGAGAACAGCATGTACCCAAACTGAGACACTCAACACCCCCCAACTGGAGATGCAGCAGCTACACAAAATGGGAGGCAACTTGAAGAGGAGTCCACCACAGCCACCCTGCAGAGGGGACATCTGCAGAGCTGGGGCCATCACCCACCTGCTAATGATGTCCCACCACCCCAGCTCCTCTCCTGGGGAGGCTATGTGGGAAGTAGCAAACATGATGGGAAAAGATGCCTAAGGAAACAAATGTCCAGTTGGACAGTGGGCTGTATCTACATGCAGATTCTGGCTCTCCCAAAGTTAAAAGATGTTGGGGTTCCCCCTCACACTAGGGATTTCCTACAGCGTTATCTGTTCTGGATAAGAAGGATGAAGCTTAGCAGGTTTGAACCTTGTGTCCCAAATGCTGAAGTTGCTTTGACTCAGAGGTCCTCCCACCTCCATCACTGCTGTGCCCAGTCCAGCTGAGACCAATCCCCGCTGCTCCCACCCCAGGGCTCTGCAGGAGCAGCAGCCGCTGGCTCATGGGGCTCCCACACCCAGGGCCCAAAGGGTTGTTGCCACCTGCCACCCTTGGGGCTGTCCCCCAGCCAGTGAAGCAGTGAGGAGCTGGCCCAGAAGTAGCTGAATGGACGAGATGTCGGGTTGGGGCTGCTGTGGCCACATGGCCAGCAGAGTGCCGGGAGGAGGAGGAAGAGGAGGAAGGCATTGGCATGCGGAGCACAAGTGCGTGCATGGCACTCACTCTCCAATGCCTAATCCGGCGGGTTCAAAGCAGCCGGGTGCTGCCGGCTGCAGCTGCAGTGTCTGAGCTCCAACAGGTGACGGCTCAGCTGTTCCCACCCCCTCCAAGGGGCTGTTTGCACTGGAGGGGGGCCGACCTAGGGGCCAGTGGGTCCCAAGCGCTTCAGCTGGCTCCATCCTGCCCTCAGGAAACTGCCTGTACGTCCTCGGCGTCTGCGTGCAGCTTCCTATGGCTCCCTCCCCTCCATGCCCAGTGGGGCAGTACCTCACAGTGGGATGGGGCACGGCTGCCGGGAGGCATTAATTGTGCAAAATCCTCCTAAAAATTTGATCCCATCCCTTTTGAAAACCCCTTTGCAAACAGCATCCCTCCGTGTGACTGACCCCAGGCCCACTGCCTCCAGCAGCAAGCCTGGGAAATGCCTTTTGGGCAAATCCAGCCAAACATCCAGTGAAGCTGGAGGGATTTTTATTTCTGCTCCCAACTGCCTGGTTCCTCTCCAAAGGCTGCACCAGCAGAAGAGATCATCTGCCACCAGCTGGGTCAAAACATGATGGGCAGGGGAACGTGGCAGAAACACTTGGACCTGCCCAGGGCATCCTGGCTAAAATCCGCATCTGTAGTGGCCAGAGGTCACTGCTGGGCTTGGGCTGGGACAGTGGTGCAGGCAGAGGGGCACCGTGTCTGTACTTGGCCTCAGGAGAACGGCAGCACCCCGGTGATCCCATCCCCACTGTGAAGGGACACACTGATTGCCCTCGGCCGGGTACGAAAATAACAAAGCGTGACCTGAAATATTTCCCCACCACCCAGCTGCAGCTGGGCACGACGGCTCCGATAAAACAGCTTGCTCACCTCCTGTGCCCAAGAAATATCGATTAAAATACTAAAAAAGTGCCCCGAGCCCTCGAGCTTCTGCAGGCTGCCACGCAGGTGTGTGGGGGCAGGTCCGTGCAGCGGCCCCCCCAGGCCCCGCAGCGCCGCCAAGGTCCCGCTCGAACCCTCATTAAGTCACTCGAGCTGCCATCATCTGAGCAGCACCATTATTCATGCAGGCTCCAGACCCCGCTCCCCACTGTTAATTTCTACTTATCTGCATATTTTATTGAAAATTAAAATCCTTTCGCATTTTTCCCAGGGCTCCGTCGCGAACAATCTTTTCTCGCCGCCCTACTTGACTCCAATTAGTTGGGATAACAAAGCTGCCGCTGTTGGAGGATTATTGACAAATGCTCAAGGAAGGAAAAAAAAATGGCAAGAGAATAGTCTATTAAAATGACAGCTTTTTAAGCCTGGAAACAAAACTGCCTGGCAATTAATAGCACTGGGGAGGCACAGAAATTACCAATTCTTAGGTTTTTGATGGCATTTCAATTGATTAGCCTGCTCGAGCCATTACTGTGTGTCTCGCTTCTCGTTAACTGGTGGGTCACCGTCAGCATCTCTCACCCAGCGCTAGGCCGCTGCCTCCATTCCCCCCTGGGGACTGCAGGGGCATCGGCACAAGCCATGGCTCCGTGACAGGAGCCTGGGGAAGCTGGGGGCATGGAAATACATCCCATACAGGAGAGGCAGCCCCTGCCCTGCCCGCCTGTGGGGACGCTGCCTGTTTCCCAGGCCTCCTGCTCATGCTGAGCTGCCTGTAGATGCAGTTCCCATGGGCACCCATTGGCGCTGGGCTCCTGCCCCTAAAAACCTGCTGGATGCAGCTGCAACTATGGCACAAAGGGACTGAGGAGCATTGAGAGCAGCGCAACTCATTCACTGATACCTCATTAATGGCGTTTCATATTTTTTCCCCCAGCATTTTCACTTTTTTAAAATAAAAGAATAGGGGGGAGGGTAAAAATGAAGCATACTTGATAAAGGGCAGTAAGTGTTATCCCTTAAAAAAAAAATAAATAAAAACCTCACAGAGCTTTTTTTCTTTCATAGGTGGCTTGGACAGCTGGCTCTTTAAATATTAATCAGGGGCTCATTGATATGCAAATACGGTAAGAGGGAATAATGCTCCTGCAGCTGCACAGCCCCCAGCAGCCCCGGCCGAGTGTTGGCCTCCTCTCCACCATGAATGGAAATATCTGAGGACACAGGTGCAGGGAGCCGACTGCGAGCAAGATCCTGCTTAATAAGGTAATTTGTGAGCGATGCTCTATAGAGACGAACCGGAGCAATCTTTTACCACTTGACAGTATCTGACCACTAAACAAGGTGTTAATCTTATAATTGTGGTGTTGACTGTTCCCTAGCACAGCGTTCCTGGCCTTTTGCCCTGACACTTGGCCAGTTAAAATCAACTTAACTGACAGGTCGGACGCGCGCCAACCAATTGGCGATAAATTATGTATTGTTCTATTTCCAGAATAACAAGTAAACAGGAAAGATGGGGCATCCCACAGAGTGAAAACCAATTTGGATGCGCATCATTGGACCAAGTCACGTTGCTCCACGTGGGCACCCCTGACCCTCCATCCCCCAAGAGCCCACACTCTCCAGTTCTCACCTCTTTCTGCTGGGAAGGTGACCACATCCCATCTTGCAGGAGCAAAGCCATCTCCACTAACAGGTCCAGTGATGGCATCCATGTCCAGGGATGTGCAGATGGGATTCTGGGTTCTCCTCTTCAGGGCCAAGAAGAGAGACCAGAGGCAATATCAGTCTGCTGTGGACATCACTGTTGGGTGTCTGCTGGCTCCCTCTGCCAGATCAAGTGATGACTGGGGCGGTTGACCAGCTCATAGGTAGTCAACTTAAACTCTGTAGCCAGGGGATCTTGGCCCATCACTGTGTCCTTGCCCCAAGGCCGTCCATGTTGCTGTGGTACCCATGATGGAGACCTTGCTGCAGGAGAGACAAAGGGGACAGCGGGTCAGAGCCTTCAGCAGCATTTCACATAGCCAGAGCCAGTGGAGTTGGATGTCCATAAGCACCCGTAGTGCTCAGCTCACATAATTTGCTTTCTCCTGACATTTGCCATTAGCATAGGTGAGTTTACAAACCAGGGAAAGATTGTAAGGAAATGACTCTGTGAAAGTACCAAGAAAGGCACCCTCCATCACCACCCAACATAACCCAACATGCTGCATTGCTGATTTAAACACTCATAGCCCCTTGCTACCTTTCTTGGTTAGGAATGCCCTTGCCACTTCCCGCTCCCACCTCCTGGGGCAGAGATGGCCCTGGGGCACAGCCCATTCTTCCTGCTGACGGGCAGGACCAGCTCGATGGAGGCACATTGGGGCATCTCCATCCCACTTGGGACACAATGGACGCATCCTGCCCTTCTATAACAGCAAGAGGAAACAAGCTCCAAGGCTGCAGATACAATACCCGCTGTCGCAGAGTATTTTTAAGATTTGCCTCCTGTGGTTGCTGTCCTCCTTTTCCATGCCAAGCTTCCTTGCCCGGGCTCCTGGTGATGAATGACCTCGTCCGGGTACCGCCGGTACCAGGCGCACGCAGCTGCGAGCCTTTTTTCCCCGGGCGGGCGCTGCAGATGGCTGCTCCGCCGCCGAGCCCACAGCTGCACACTCCCCACTCGCCCGCCCCACAAAGGGACAGAAAACGCAATTAATTAGAGAAAAGGAATGAGCAGGAATGGATGCTGGGATGTCTCAAGGAGCCGACTAAACCACCCGCGGCTCACCCTGCCACCGGCACGTCCGGCCTCACCACGGCTGGCTCCGGCTTTGGCAAGTCTCCGGCTGGGTGAGCGATCGGATCAGCAGAGGGGTCTCAGAACAAGGGTTGTCCACATGGTGCGGTCATTTCCAAAGGAGCTGAAGGCCTTCCTGAAGACAGGGAGAAGCACAACTTCTCATCCTTGTCCTCTGGCCCAACTTTTGACTTTTCCAGTGTTGGTTCTTGGCCTCCAGGTCCTGCTCCAGGCTGGGCTCCCGCTGGGCTCCCTTGCAGGCAAGGCTGGATGTGGCCACCACAGCCTGTGTATGTATGTGGGTGCTACAACATGGACGGTGCGGGCAGCATCTCCCCTCCCTTTGGGGATAATGGAGATCATATCAGAGACTGAAGTCATATAAATTCAACCACCTTCAGATTTGTTTAAAGGTTTACAAAACCTTCTTAGCCTGTGTAAAAGTTACTTTATTCCAGGAGATAGGAACAATTCTACCTACCCTTACAGACTGGTCTTTTCTTTCCGAAGTATGTTTATCTGCCTTAGTATCTCAGCACACTTGTGTTATTATTATTAAATAAGAATGCTTAACAAGAAATTATTAGTAATTGTTATTGTTATTTTATCTACAAGGGACTTGACTCTTTCAACACTTTATTGGGAGCAAAACTGGACTGAGAACCTGGAGCGTGGAGATCTCCTTTCCCACTAACACCCCACCTTCCATCACTTCAGGGCAGCACCTGGCTCCCAAATGTGGCCCAGGAGACAAAGATTAACTTGCCAATTGAATGTCCCAGCCCGGGGGCAGCACCCGGGGTTCCTGATGCCGTACTGGAGGGGTTAACACACCCAGCGCAAGAGCCTTGCATTGGCTGCCAGAGCTCACCCCACAGACACAACTCCCATCCTTCCCAGTTGCTGCCGCTTTCTTAAAAGCATAAACCCTTTATCTGAGTTGATGAGCAGCAGGGCTGTGCCGTGGTCCTCAGCTGAAATAACCCCAAAGGAGCCGAACCCTGCCAACCTGGAGCTGCTGTGGGAGGATGGAGTTTGCGCTGCCGGGCCGGAGGAGGATGCGGCTGTGCCGGCACCAACCGCCCCTCCGGCTGTGCCGGGACCACGCGCCGGCCCTGCAGACAGCTGCCGCAGAGGTATCTTTTTACCCTGGACCTTGTTAATGAACAAAAGCTTAGGAGAATGTGGGCGGCTGGGCTAGACAGAGAATAAACAGGGGATTAGCAGTGCATAGCCCCCAAGCGAGGATCGGGCTCTTTTTCCCCCTGCACTTGAAACTCAACTCCCCGCCACGGCACCAGCCGGGAGTGTTTCTTCCCCTCCCAATGCCGCCGCCATCCATCGTTAGCCAGGCAAAATTAGCTTTTGCAAGAGTTTTTATGCCATCTGGGCAAGTTAGCCCTTGGGCTTCTAATTTTGGTTGTGTTTTACTGTGTTTGTGGAAAGTCAGAGGCCGGGTGATGCCTTCGCTGTGGTGCACCTCTGCCCCAACCCGCCTGCACCGAGCCCAGAGCAAACACCTCCCCAGCCAAGCTGGGATAAACTCTCCAGTGTTCCTCAAAGCAAGCCACACGAGGCGACCCGCCTGCAGCCACGGCATGGCCTGTTATATGACCTGTGGAAAGGGAAAAAAACCAAACCCAAAGGGAAAGATTAATTCCCTGTCTCACCCACCCACCCACACATGTACACGGGGAGCAGCACAGTGAGGGCACCCAGCAATAACCACCTTGTTCCCAGCCTGGGCTGAGAGGTGCTGCCAGCCTGGCCGGGACATACATTGTCTGTGCGTTTTATACACACACCATAAAAATAATGCTTTATGAAGGATATATAAGCATCCAGGACCAGCAGGCCAGCCAGGCTGGAAGAAGTGCATCCAGCAGCACCCAGCCAGGCTCCAGCAAAGGGCACACTGGCAGATGCTCTCCCTGTGGCATGTTCTCGTGCCACCTCTGAAGTAACCCCAGGCCCAGAGTGCCTGTGGGATGGCTTGCTTTTTGCTATTTTCACTTGTAAATCTCTCCCTTTTGAGCAGGAAAAGGAGCAAGTGCACCGGCAGAGCAGCCCTTCCAGGGGAGCTGCTCCATCTCAGCATCGATGTTTGCTCGGGACAGGAGCAGTGAAGAGCCAATGCTTCCCATGGGGTGGAAATGACTTAAAAATTCACTCAAAAGCATTATGCTTCCCCTTAAGAAATAGCTCCATACCGAAATTACTTTAAATGTTGCAATCCAACCTTTTTTACCCTTGTGAAACCAAACTTTTCACCTTAATAAAAGAGGAGGAAAAAGAAAAAAAAGAGATAATTCATTTGAACTTTCCACCCTGGGAAATGATCTGGCGAATGTCCTGTTTTGCAGAAACACACAGGCAAAACCAGTGACCCATCCTGCAGCTCATCCCCCAGCGCATCCACAGGGTTTCCGCAGCATCCACATCCCTGGAGCAGCCCCACAGGCACTGGGGATGCTGGGTGGGTGGAATGCTCCGGTTGCTCCTTCCCCAGGAGTCATCACTCGGTGGCAACTCCCTAATTTTGGCCTCAAATGAGGTAAGGTTTTGCACTAGACTAACACTCCACAAATGTTCACATTGATTAGCAGACCACGACGTCGTGCAGCTCAATTCCCCACTACGAGCTGCTGGCACTGCAGGTGTATGCTCCTGAAAAACGCAAGGCCATATGGTAAATACTGGAAAAAAGCCTCTAAAATTTACATCCCTAAATCAAAGTTTGTGTCATAAGAAGCAGAGCCCCACCCTGAGAACATCTCTCCTTACCCTGAACAGAGGTGCCGGCGCAGGTAAGGGAACTCTGGGCTGCCAAACGACTGACCAAACTCCCCTGGACAATTTTCCTAGGACAAAATGATGCTACTTGAAGTAAAGATCAAAAAATGCCCATTCAGCCCTAAAGCGTGGCCTGCCGGACGGTAGAATCTCTTCCTCTATGAAGCTGGGAAAAGTATCCAGTCCAGGTCGCTCCATGCTCTATAACGAGCAATTACTCCTTTCCAAAGTAAGATGAAATAAGAACCATTCCCACAATCGCCTACTGGATTTTATCAGCATGTTTGGGTTACGCTTTTGCCCCTTTGGCTAATACCTAATTGATTCTTTAATCTCTACAACTTTTTTATTGACTGATACAAGAGGTATTTAGCCCATCAGCGGCAGGAAAGCCGCCTGCAAACCCTCCGAGACCCACGACACGGTGCTAGGATGACCTCATCTGAAGCCAGCGCTTTATTTGATAATCTATCACTTATTTATTATTCTAACTAACTGCTTGCAGGTGGTGTGATTTTAGTATAATTGTCCCAGCAACAGGCACACACAGGGAAAAAAACTCAGCAATGTGCTATCTTACCCAGAGCTGCTACTGAGGAGGAAGTGTGTTCCCAGGCTCTGCTGGGGGAAAATGGGGGTGAAACACGGCATTTTGGTGATGTGAAGGGCATGGCAAAATCCCACCAACTGTGGAAAATTGAAGGCAGGGGCTGGTCCTGCACACTGGCACACTGGGAGAAGGAGGAGGCAGAGCAGGAGGGCAAGCCCCAATGCCATTGCGGGGGACAGACCTGCACGGTGTCCAGCATTGTGGCTGGGGCACAACTTGCACAGGGATGATTCTGCACCCCAGCTCAGCTCCTTCCTCCCAACCTGCCTGTGTGCAGTTGAGAAAACTTAGGGATTTTAGGCAGTGACAAGGTACCAGGACATGGATGTCCTCACATAGCCTTGCACAGGGTGGACGGCATGGTCCTGGGTCTCCCAATGTGTCAGCACTGGTATCACCTACGAGGGCAGCATGGATGACACACAGACTCCAGAAGGTTTAGGCCATCACATCCAATTTAAAATCCTGCATATATAAAGAGCACAGTTTTGGGGTTTATTTCTGACTGTCTCTGTACTGTTTTTTTCCCTACCACAGCCCTGGGGTGGGTTCTCATCCCTTCGCCATCCCACCTGCAGCAGTGGGGCAAGGGGGGATTGATACCCCAAGTGCCTTCAACTCAGAGCTGGGGAAGCTTGATGCCAGCTTGTGCCACAAAGCTGCTACTCCTGCCCAAGGGACAGATGCCCCAAGAATGTCCTTGCCAGCACAAAATATGGGGTTTGCTGCCTTCCCACTGCCCTCCCCTCCCCCCTCCCCTCCAAGCCAGGCTCCCCAAACTGGAAGCTGAGCGGTAGTGGCAGAGGGAAACCAGCCTGTGGATTGACAGCAAGACTCTAAGGCATCTAGCAACCGGCTTTTAAGAACAATTAGTCCTGCATTAGTCTCCAAGACTTTTGAGCTAGCAATCCCCCCAGGATTCATGCCACTTACAGCGTCTTCCCAGTGAGGGAAGGGTTTGAGGATGAGGAGGCTGGTACCGGGAAGCGTCGCTGGGAGCAGTGGAGGTGGCTTACTGCGTTTTGTGCCTCCTCCTCCTCTGACCAAGCTCTTTACGCCAAGCCAGCAGCCTCGGCAAAAGAGGAAAATGGCATTTTGAGTGGCAGACCCAGTTGTGGCTTTAGTTTTAACCCCAGCTGGAGAAAAGGAAAAAAAAAAAACAGGGGTTTGAGAGAATAATTTTTTCATTAAAATAAAAATTGATTCATAATGAAAATAGACTTCTAATGGGAAAAGTTTAGCGCAAATGGAAGCTCTTAAAGATTCTTTTGACTGACAATAACCTGAAGACCCTCCAGGAACTCCAGCCCAGAATAATCAGATTAAATGAAAACCAATATACAATCCTGAAATTCATCCCATGCTGGTCTAAACTTATAGCAGCTGGGTAATTTAGCCTACAGGTTTCTGCCTCATGCCCAGCAGTTCACACTGAATTGTTTAGCCAAACTTAATCTACTGGGAAGGAAAAACGCTCTTTCCTTTAATATGTGTTAAAGTAAAGCCAGCTTCTAAAAGCAGCTGGGAGCAGGGAAGGTATACAAATACACATATTTTCTACGGGAACTCCCCCAACTGAAGGTTGGCTACTTTATAACAAATAACTACAATTTATAAATGACCCAGGAGTAAGGAAATCTCTGGGTTGGTGCATTGTAGCTGCTAGAATGGGTAATACCAGCACTGCCCTGTGAGCCCTGCATAAGGACATCGCAGAGGAACCAGCTCATGTTCTCCAGCAGCTCCTCACCGCTGACCCCACTGCAGGGGCCACCAGCCCAAACGCAAACCAAATCCACACTTTTATCCAGAGAAAGGTTTGAAAATACGACCTGGATGGATCTGAAAAAAATCAAATGGAAGGAATGATGTTTCCCCTGTATTTTAGGGGTTTTATACCAACCCTAGGGTTTTATTTTTTTAAAGGAAGGCTGTCATTTCCCGGGGTTTGTCGAGAGGAGATGTCCTCCCAGATCCCAGTGACCACTGTGACAATGACGGAGTTGGGAACCTCTCTGTGTTCCTGCAGCAGGAATACACTCTGATGGGAAAACAGAACTTCCAAATATAAATCCATCCTTAAAGATTTTCCATCTGAATCTTAAATGCCGGTGGGGGAATAAACATTAATACACAGCACAGGTTTCCATCTTGGCACCAGAAGACAGCTCTTCTAGATAGCTTGGGACAGGTCCATACAACCTTGAAAGCCCTTGGAACTTTATAGTCAATGGAGTTTGAGCCAAAGCCTCACACTGGGGGGCAGGGTGATAAAGTAACCAAAGAATCCAGCCCCACTGGGGACCCCTGGATGGTCTGTTCCAGCCTCCCATACCACCTTCTCCTTGGTGTGGGCATCGTCCCTTCCAGCTCACTCCAAAAAGCACTTTGCTGGGTCTTCCCAAATGATGCAAGCACAGATCAATGTGGCCATTCCCTGTGTGTGAGAGATGAGCTAAAATCCATCACTTTGTGTTTCCCAGTAGCAACAGGATTAGACATTTATATGTGGCATTAAAAAAAATAAAAAGCCTGGGAAGCTTCATTTTTTGGGGGGAAGAACAGCCCAGATGAGCTCAGCCAAGGCTGCAGGATCTGACCCCACTGTAGCCAGTGGCCACCATGGGGAAATACAAACCCAGCTGTGCTTGCTAGGGGGTCTCATACTTTCAAAACACTGTAATCTTGGCAAAAGGGAAAAAAAAGTCAGTCCAATCCTGCAGCCTGGACCTCCTGCCAGCTGGCATCACCGGGCCAGTACCTGCCATGGTGGTGGTCACCCCCAGGACTTGCTCTGGGGAGTCCTGGCTTTGGGTGTGCAGTGGAGAGGGTGACCCCAGGACCTGGCAGCGGGTCCGAGGGCTGTAGAAGCAAAAAAAAACAACTTGCAAAGATGTCAGGAAAAATAAAATCCAAGCAAGGAAATTTCTACAGCTACACAAAGCAACGCTGAAGGGGAGAACCTGCCCCAAGGGATCGTCCTCTGGAACTCCTGGGTGGGCTGGGGTTTGGATGCGTAGAAAACTGAACCTGTTGTGTTTGGTCATCTGCAAAAGGAAACTCATCTGCCAGGAGGGCAGGACCCCAGGTGGAAGTGTCCAGTGTGGTCCCCTGCCCAGCATGTCCCCACCACATGCAGGGACAGGAGATCAACCTTCAGCACAGGTTAAACACGAGCATCCTCTAGCCTGTGCCTCCTCTACCCAGGAGAACACCTAGAGGCCACTCCAGCCTTTCCTCTCCCTCCCACCCAGCGTGGCAGCAGGGACCCTCCTAAACCCACAGAGGTCACCTGATCACATCCATTGTCACAAACACGCCCAGGGCTGGGACGAGCCAGCAGGCAGGGAGCTGGGGGCACTTTTCCAAGCTAAGGGCCAAAGAGCAAGTATTAAATGTAGCAGCTCACTTGGGTTTCAATGGGAGGGGTGACAGTGTGGGGGGGAAGGCAGCCTGTTCCAAGCCCCAGCCATCCCCAGCAAACACGTGCAGAATGCATTTGGAGGGGTTGAATGACGCCACCATCCTCCATGTGAGCACTGCAGCATACTCAGTGGGGGCTCCCTTCAGCTTCACCCCAGCATCACCTATTCCCTGCAGGGACCCTGCCCAGGAGTCAGGGAGGAAAGCTGTCAATTAAATTCTGTGCACATGGGGCCCTCTCCCAGCTATTTCCTCCCACCCCAGATTTTGCAGGTGATGCACTCAAGGAAAGCCAGCTGCTGCCCTGTGTTGAGCATCATGGAACACCCAGTGCCACACACATGGACAGGGGAACAAAGCTTGCAGAAGATGGATCTGTAATACCCTGAGGGTCAATAACTTTCATCTAGGAAAAGAAAATGAAAGATAAAGCTACTTATTTTTGGTCCTGAGATGCCCCGGCCATGGGGGGAGCCTGAGTTGCCCATTGCTGATGTGGGGTGGACATTCCCCTGGCCACATCCCTCCCTTTTTGGCACTAGTAGCTCTGGTACCTAGTTGGATCTCACAGAGAAACAGTAGGAGGGAGTGGGATTAGATCAGGCTCAGTGTGGTCACAGGGATGACCCAGGGAAAACACAGCTAAGAGAAGAGAGTTGTCACAGGGAGGGGTTCAGCTGGTCGGTGTTTTGACTGATGGACCCAAACCCTGTGTCCGAGAGCCTGCGGAGTTTGTTGGGACCCTAATCCCCTCTGCCGGGTGCTTGGTGGGTGTCTCCCTCCCGTCTTCAAAGATGGGTGAGGAAGAGGAGCTTGTCTGGAGCAGAACTCAGTTATCTTTCAAACGGATTTACAGTGCGCTGACTTGGGAAAGCCATGAAGTTTTCCTTCCAGTGACCAGCTCAGGGTAAAAAAAAAACCTCTGCAAGAAAACTTCTAGTCAACAGATAATACAATGTGGTTCCGATTTCCTCAGCCCCTCTAAATAGTTGTTTCTTTTCTTTTTTAAATATTTTGTCCCAGGGAAATGTTTCTGATTTAATCCCCTGCATGCACCTTTCTCACTGCCTTTGAATGTGTATTATCTTCCAGCCAGTGTTCCCGAGCGGAGCGAGAATTTTTGATTTAAATAAAAAAAAACAAAAAAACAAAAAACACTAAAATAGGCTCAACAAGCACAATGCGCAGCAAACAGGAATGGAAATGCCAGTCTGGGTTCCATTATCCCTGACCCAGAGGTTGGAAACCAAAAGAAATTAATTAAATTGGAGAGAGGGGAGGCCAGCACCATTTGCTGCTGGTGACCAGCCCATGAGGGATGCCCGGGGGATGTCCGTCACCCGTCACCCGTCACCCATGCAGGGGGGTACCCTCACGCTGCTATTCATACTGTTACTGAAGCTGCCGGCACCCACGGAGCCAGACGGGGCTGCCTGCCTTCACCGGCGTGTTGGTGTTAGAGTTGATGGGGAGCAGATAGTGTGGCTGGGGGGGCAGAGTGGCTTTTAACAGTGACTTAAAACCTCCCCGCTTTGTCTGGAGGATCCCAAGGCACAGGGATGGGTGCAGCCATTGAAGAGGGATCCTAAATGGCCTTTGTTGCAGCAAGCCCCTACCCAGGAACAGGGTCCCAAGCAGGCAGGGTACAGTGCTGGTGGTAGTGGACAGCAGGGCACGGGCTGTCCTGGATGCTGGGAAGGTGAAAAGTACCTTTTTGTAGGAGGCTTCAGAATCCCATCAAGCCAGAGAACACATGGATGCAACTTGCCTCCCAAAAAAATCCTGCCAAAGTCCCTGACTGCTGGGGGTTGCCCAAGGTGGGACAGGGTCATGCAATGGGGTCCAGCCCTTGTTCTGTGGCTCCATTCCCTTGCTCTCCAGGGCTCAATTTCACCTTTGGGAGAAGAAACTAAAAAAAATAGATGAAATGCTTCCAATAACAACTGGCAAAGAGGTACATGCAGGCAGTGCCCATTTTCACATTGATGGAGATGCTTGGTGTGAACCCATGCTGTTATCTCCCATGCCCACGGAGACACGAACCCCCACCCATGAACTACACTGATCTCAAGGGACACAACCTGGTCTCCATCGTCCCCAGCCCCTCTGGCAGGTTGGCCAAGCCAGGAAGGATGATAATGGGAGCGAGATGCGGGATCACAGTGTTTGCCCTCGTCCCTCTGCTGGATAATCGGAACAAAATGTTCTTCCATTGTTCACAGAAGAGCGTTGGTTTCCAACTATGGCAAATATTTAGGAAAACACACTTGAGTCATACACGTTATTTACAATTTGGAGAGCCCTATACATTGCTCCAAGCCCCACAATTAAACTATTTCTCTTGGTTCGAAAAAGACCAGGTAACGTATAGGACTTTCCCAGTCCCTGGCCAAGAGCGTTAACATCTTGCAGAAGCACGGTGGCTCCAAGCGATGGGCTCTGCACCTCCACTGCCATCGTGGCTTTCCTGGGTGCCAACTGCCAGCTGGCTTATTCCCAGCAGAGCTGGGTACCTCCCGGCACACACAGAGCCTACACCACCAGTCCCTTCCCTGGCCCAGGACCTTAGGACAGTGATCAAACCCCCAGACATGACACCGGGCACTCCTTCAAAGACAAATAAGTGCTGTGACACCCAGGACTCACCTTATTTATTGCTTGTTACCTCGCCCCTGTGGAAACTGGCATGTGCCCAAGCGAGCCACATCAGGGCAGGCACTGGGGGACTGCACCCGGGGCTGGGCTGCCCCTCCAGGGCTGCTGCCGTTTTCCCTTAAAACTTCAAGAAAAATTAAAATAAAATGAGTGAAGCTCCCCCCCGTTAGGCAAGAGCTGTTCGCTTTAATCCCTTTCCAGAAATAAACTCCCAGTGTTGCCCATTCGGTACAGGCAGTCAAAAGGGGGGAAGAAAGGTGTGAAATGGCGTTTCTGTGCCCGCATCCACAGCCCGCAGTGCCCCGCGCCAGTGCCGGTGCCAGAGTTACCTGCTGGTTTGCTTTTCCCACTTTGGACTCGGTTTCCTTTCAAAACCCCATTCGGCTGCTTTTGGCACATCTCACACAGGATGGGAGTGACTCAGCTGGATGAGCCCCAGGGGACAGGGGCAGAGACGTGGCCACAGCCTCTGCCTCCCACAGTGCCCAACGGGTCCCCAGCGGGTTGGTGGCCACCGGGCAGGACGGCTCTGCCCCGAGCACTGAGCCAGTTCAGAGCCCAGCACGCAGCAACGCTTCTCCCCTTGCATGCGACTAGGGCTGAATTTGGTCTGGAAGGGTGAAAGCCTTATTGTAAGCTTTCCAGCCACTGGAACTCCTCACAGCACAGACCCAGGTTTGTGCCAAAAGCCCCTTCCTGTGCTTCTCCCTGCCCTCTCCTGCTTGGGTGCATGGCCGTGCAGCCAGTGGTGCTGGACCGTGCCCGTGGGATGCTCGGCTCCTCTGGTCAGACACCTCCAGCACCAAACTCCACCAGCTCCCCAAACAGGCGGATTTCAGCCTATTTCGGGGCCACTGACAAAAAGCACCAGTTATAAAAACCCCAGGTTAAGCAAACAGGAAGGCGCAGCCCCGTGTGTCTGTGCTGCCAGGCCAGGGCCCATTAAAACAAGACCTGTTTAAAGGTGGTGGGGCTGGCGGCAGACTTGTTGACTCCGGCCGCCTTTCCAACCCGGCCGCTGCCTCCCATGCGACCCAGGAGCATCGGCAGCGATGGGACATTGGACGGGGTGGCCACACAGGGCTCTGCTTGTCCTCCAGGCTGAGTCACCGAGCCCACACGGCAGCTCCAGCGAGGAGCTATTTTGGGTTTCTCAGTAAACCTGCGGCTTTCTACAGGCAAGCCCTGATACAACGGGGGTTTATGTGTTACACAGGTTGCTTTGATCTTTTTTCTCCCCCCTTGCAAGAAGAAACATGTGCAGCAGAATGTGCTAACAAGCAATTGATCATTATAAACTACCTCTGCCAGTTGCTGGCTGTTTCAGGCACCGTCCACGTTCTTGGTCTCACTCCCCTCCCATCCCTGCCATTTTGGGCTCACCAAGTGATGGGACAGCTTGGAGTGATTTTAAACACAGACCGAGAAGAGGGAAGGCTTGAAAGCGAACAGAAGGGAAAAAGGAAATTCAGGGTGAGTTCCCAGGGTGCTGACCCATCCTGGGGGCACTGCCCAGCCCCAGTTTGCTGTGCGAGGCAGCCGCACAATGCCCAGCAGGAAGGACACATAACTCAGCCCCATCATTAACCTGTGGTGGGAAGGTGGTGAGTGGGCCCTTCTCGGGGTGACAGTGAGGGCAGTGTGGGGACAGCTATGCTGGGAATAAAGCAGCTTTGATGGCTCAGTGCTGGCAGTGCACATAAGGATGGGGTGGGATGGGATGCGATGGGATGGGATGGAGGCATGGTGCCCCATGTTGCACCAGCATCACCTCTGCGTGAGGCAGCAACAGAGCAGGACCCAGCTGCTCTGCGTGATGCTGGGCTCCAGTGAACCTGAGCACTGGACAAGGCAGAAAACCACCCCAAAATCTCACCTTGCACCTCTACAGCCATCACACAATGCAATGGGTCAGGGAAAGTAACACCAACACTTCCCTAAAACTAATCAAAGTATTTGTTCACCTTTTGCCCAAACTCCAAAGCTGACAATTTCTGAAGGAAGCAGCCTGGCAAAAGAAATCAATCATCAGGCAAGGACGTGGTGAGGAGGTTGAATAGAAAGAAACAGAAAGATGAGAAAAAACAAACCACCACAGCAGGTGAGCAGGTTTGTGGGGAATCTTCTGTAAAATATGCGTATACAAGAATATGGATAAAAAGTACAGAGAAAGACATGTAGTTTCTAAGGGAGCTGACTGCTCTCCCTCTTCCCAGGCTGGTCCCTCTTGATCTTACTCGTCCTCTTCCATCAGTCCCGCATGGGGTATGGCCAGTTCCTGTCTTCATAAAACTTCTTCAGACCCTGGAGGTTGACAGGGGGGAAGTAAGGGCCGATCCTCTTCCGAATCCACCACTTCCCCTCTCTGGCGTGCTTTCCACCTGGTTGGCTGAATTTGTACTTGAAGTGTTCCCCTCGAATCCACCTGCAGAGAAACAAAGCACATCCCGTTCAGGAGGGGCTGGCACCGCTGCTTGGCGGAGGTGAAAAGGCATCAGACCCTATTTATGGTCCCCTGGGAGTGGAGTTCTTGAGCCTTTCCATACATGGGTGGAGAAATCAGAGTATGGGTGCTCAGCCTGGCTGGCTCCTGCATCCTGGTGCTCCATCCATCCCTGGGACCCCCACAGCCGGAAGCAGTGATGCAGCAGTTCCTGCTGGAGTGAGGGAGGCACTGGGGGAGCTCCCAGGCTCCTCTGATGCAATTTTGGAGGGATGCACAAGAGAAGCTTAAACATCCCTGCCCAGTGTGCTCCTCACTGCACCCCACATGTCTCTCTACAGCCAAATTTGAAAGAATAATAATAAAAGCAGGAAAATTATATGTTTTTTTTTTTCTTTTCTGTAAATAACTATGGAGTATTTCTGCTCAGGACATTTTTAGGTACAGAGCCCGACTGCTGCCCCAGCTCCCCCAGCATCCCTCCGCCCCAGCCAGCGGCTGCTCCTTCTGCTCCGCAGCTTATTAGCGGGGCTACGAGCGCATCTGTTTTCTGGCCGCCCTGGGAGTTGACAGAAAAGGAGATTTTAGAACAGTGCAGAAAGAAGCATTCATCAGTGTCGTGAAACACATTCGGAGGCTAACCATGCCGCTGGGTTCGGGAGGTTTGGTCCCGCTTGATGTAGGGCATGCTGACAAGAGAAGGAGTAACACCCCGCTCCTCCAGCGTTGCGGTCCCTGTTTGCAGAGTGCATCGCCGCATTTGCTGGATAAGTTCATAAAATAACCCACAATATAAAAATGTCAAAGTCATGTCAATGCTCATTTAAACCTGCTTTGCTCCGCTACTAAAATACAAACCCTGCTACTGAGCAGGGCACCGCGCTCCCGCAGCTGCTCGCTCCCGGGGCTGCACCTCGGGCAGCCGTAAAGTTCCTTCCTACTGCTAAAATAATTAGGGAGGACTCCTGTAGACTCGCCATTAACGCTCAACTCCGTAACACCCGCACTCCGAGGGGAAGCCGGGGAGATGGCAGACGAGGGGTAAAACTGCACCCAATTAAAAGGTCTGCTGCAATCGCATCTCGCCATCTCAATTTAAATCTCGCTGGGCACCCTCAGGAGCAATACAGCAAGGGTTCTCCCAACAAAACACAGAGCTGTTCATCGCACCCATCGCTTGCTGCTGACTTTTCTGATTGTCTCCTGGCTGGAATGAAAACCAGGACAAATATCTCCGTGTTTTCCCCTCCACTGAGGATGAAGGTGGGATCCAGGGAAGTCCAGACTAAAGCATTTAGAGCTATACTAGGACAGCTCTAATTTAAACTGCTGGTAAGAGCTGGGTGCTGAGGGAAGCGTGGGGATGGAGGTGTCCCCCAATGCCACACTGCTCCATGGCAGAGCATCCTGGGCCACCCCGGCACACTGCCTTGTTGGTGGGAGGCAAGATACCCACCCTCAACTAGGTAAATGGGCAGAGGAGGGGGCAATGCCAGAGCCCCGCTGGGGCTTGAGCTCCACAAACCTGCATCTCATCACCATAAATGCTGCCCTGCAGCTGCTGGCTTCATTACAGTCAGGGCCATTTCTTCACCCTCTCTTCCCCCCACCTTTTCCGAGGCTGGTAAAAGTCAAGCGGGGGCTGAAGTGTTACTCCCACAGTGTTTACTTCGCAGGAGCACAAAATTTCCTGTTAATAATTAGAGCATTACTGAACAGCAACGCTCCCGTGGGTCCAGGTAGCCTGCAGGCTCCAGTCCGGGATGGATAGAGATTTCCAAGCTGTGCTGCTTGATTGCTTTCTTGACTTCGAAAACCATATCCACCTCCCTAAAAAGCTTCAGTGACTACATTTATGTCAGTCCTTCTCCAGCTCTGTCCGCTGCTTCAGGGCTTTTGGGTTTTTATTCCCCCAAAACCCTTGGCCCCATTTCCGCATACACCCACAACATGGGTCTAATGGGGTGCCCCACGCTGAAGGAGTGATCTGCGAACCCCCTCTGGCAAAGTTCCTATTGTCTAGACAGGTACACAGTGCAGAGAGCAGTTGATTTATCCCAGAACAGACCTAGGAGACCTCAGGAGATGCCAGCTCTCTGCTGAGACACAGAAGTGCCTTCTCCCCAGCCTCAAGGACTGTCCTCTAACCCCTCTGGAATGAAAATTCCCTTGTCCGTTTCAAAGGGGCTTGCCTGCTCAGATTAAATAATATCTATCATCTGATTTGGTATGATTTTTCCCATATGTTCTCTGTCTATTAAAATGTTTGCTATCAAAGGGATCGGCATGTAAAACTAGAACCGTGTGAGCATTAAAGCAACCACATGCAATTGAAGATGCATTTTTGTGGCATAAAGTTTGCGTTTCTATCTGACTATGCTTCAGGCTCTTCTCTTCAGAGCCTAAATCAGTCTGAAGAGTCCCCCAAGACCCCCAACCTCTAAATTCAGCGACCCTTTTGTCCCAGCCACGGTCACTCTGCTTCCTCCAGCCTGCTTCACCTTAGCCATGATTTGGAATGTTGGGATGATCAGTCTGTGTCTGGATTACAAGATCGACAGAAGAGGAACCTGCACAGCTTTGTGGGCTGTGGAGTCTGTAAAGTCCATGGATCTGAGCTCTTCCAGGAGCTGAACCACTCACCCAGTGATGAGCTATAAAGCCCACACCACAGCTCACAGCTTTTCACTGTCCTGCACCACCAGCATTTCTCTGGAATGCATGACTTGAAGGTTTTCTTTCTGGTTACTGGAGGTACCAAAGAGCCTTTACCTGGCTGCACCAGGCAACATGTGCTGCAGGATGGAGAAAATGCAGCAGGAATACCTCTGAGCATCAGAGTATCTCTGAGCATCAAGATATGCTGGCAGCATCCAGACTCCAGACTATCAGACTTCTCCATCATTCCTGGGATTAGGGGCTGTGAGAGAAACATGGAAAACCTGGAACCTGTGGGAATCTTTCCTTACAAGGCTCATGGATGTAAAAGCTGCAGAGTTTAATACTCACCAGAGCTCCTCATTTCAGGCCTCGTAGAGTTTACAAGCTACTCCAGTATTTATAATCTACCTGGGTGCCTCAGCCCTGAAGTTACAGGATTTGGAAACTCCTCTGGTGCTGCCTCATTGGACCTGCTCCCTCATCCTGGGATTCGGGAACATGCTCTTGTACAAACAGGGCTGAAGCATTAACCCCCCAGAATCCATCATTTCAGGGCTCACAGAGTTTACAAGCGTTGCTCGGATCCCCGGACAGCTTGTAACTTGGGCGAGACACACATGTGTGGTGGTTGCCTGCAGATTAGGGAACTGCTACGAGCTATGGATCGCCTTATCAGCAATTGCTTGTGATTTTTGCAACTCTGGGGTTCAGGTGAAGACTTTCTGGCTGGTGGGAGGGATTCACTGGTCTCTGAGCCCTCTCTGATGCAGGAAACTGCTGGCATGTGTGAACCATGCTTGCTGCTCTGGAGAAACGGGGACATCTTCAAGGAGGTTGTGAAGCAGCTATCTGACTTCATCTTCACTAAAAGCAGTCTAATCCCACAGGGGGTCACTCACACTTGGAGAAGGATGAGCAAGACCCATGTTTCAGAGAGGACAGACAGGTCAGGAAGGAAAATCCTGGCTGCCAGCAGTTTCCCAGGTTTTGCTGAGCAAATGCAAGCCAGCAGCTTCTCTTGGGAAGCACCGGGCACCAGGTACTGCAGCTGTGTGGGGAAACCAGGTTGGGAAAAGCATCAGGTTGAACCAGCTGAGCCCAGGTTAGGTCCCTTAGGAGACACATGACGGCAAAATAATAACTTGAGAGGCAAGAAACAAGATATGGTCAGATAAAGCAAGTCAGCTATTTCTCCACCAGGAGATGCAAAACCCTCTCTGCTCTAACAACAGGGATGGAGGACAACAGATAGAAGGGACCTTTTGGCAGTTTCTCCTGAGCTCAATGGCAGTGCCCGGAAGATGCTGATCCCGGTGTGGGCGGCTGGAAGAGGGAGGACCACCGAGATGCCCAGAAGGACCCACCACCCTGCACGGGACTCCAGGACCCGCCTGCCACCTGGGCAAGCACCCACCCTCCATCACCACTTGGGTCAGGCAACGCTACAGCCCCAGGGAGGGCAGAAAGGCTAAAAATAATAAGCATTATTTTTTAAATCAATATATTCACCCCACCAGATGCCCGGTAGCAGCTGCGCTGTAGCACTTTTAAGATTCAATCATATATCAGCCCATTATGACATCTTCCAACTGTACGTGTTAAAAATTAGCAGCAATATTGGAGTTGTTGGGATGGAGGACTAAATCTCCCAGACAGCTGTAATTAGTTCCAGAGGGTGCAGCTGTCTCCCTGCAACAGCTGAGGGGTTCGAGGGAAAAAACCAGAGCCGGTGGTTTCTGTTAGAATTAATGGCCTGACAGGGCAAGGCAGGGTGGGAGAGGGAAGAAAGAAACCAAAACACGGGGCGTCTTTTCGATCTGGGTTGGGGTGGGGGTTTTTCTGGTGGTGGTTTGGTTTTTTTTTTTTATCTTAAAAGTTCCCCACTCCGTTGTAAATCAGGGGGCGAGTGGCAGTGGAAAGTACAAATTCATTACAGTAACAGAGCCTCCATCATCGGCTTCCTTGCTTATTCTAGCCCTGTTAGCAGGAGGGATCGTAAATTCATCTTGGCCCAGGTTTGCAGAATAAGGGCAGTTTTATGGGTTGTTTTTCAACGCCGCTGACTTCTCTTTCTCCAAGGCTCCTGCAAGGTCTGGCTCTGCAGAGCCGGAGCATCCTCAAAATTGTCTTGGTAGATGGGAAACTGGGTTTATTCCCCCATGGACAGGTTAGAAAAGGGAGGCTCAGAGGCTGGATCTCTAACGAGGGCAGAGCAAACCTTGGGGGAAAGAAACCTGGCTCTCCCCAGGGCTCACAGCACGGGCCAGGATTACTTTTGGCACAGACAGACCCGGAGTGTGGGTTTTGGTTCAGTGTTTCGCAGGTGTGAAGGGGATGGGGACGATGATCCCAATGGAGCCAAGGCAGGAGCTGCCCTTGCCAAGGGAGATGCCTCCCACGGCTATGGGGCACGGTTTGGCCACAGTGCAACTGCCACATGGCTGCATCTCCCGCCGCTACAGGAGGTGGCTGAAAACCAGATTTTCCACCCTGAGTGAAGTCCTGCCACTTTGAGGTGAGCTCTGCCCTCCCTGACAATGCCGAAAGGCTGAGGATGGTCTTACCAAAAGAAAATCCCATACACTTTCACTCAGAACAGTGAAATAATTTCATTCTGATAACATCACACCTTATAATGTTGATTAGAAACTAAAGGTTTTCTTTTAAATTATTAAAGCACAGGGAAAGACAAAACACAATGAAACATTTCACTATGACAAAACCCAGTGAGAAAAACAAAAGAATGTGTTTCTACTTTTTCACCTCTGAGAATCCTGTGACTTCCCAGGACAGTTTCATTGCTGGCAAAGGCATTTTTCAGTGAGAAAACCATAAGACATATCACAGAATCATTCAGGTTAGAAAAGACCCTTAGGATCATCGAGTCCAACCATCAGTCCTACTCTACCAAGTTCTCTCCTATATCAGATCCCTCAACACCGCATCCAAATGACTCTTAAACACATTCAGGGATGGTGTCTTACTTCTCTGTGCAGAAGACACCAGTGCTCATGGGAGAGGCTTTGGGTACTCTGCGGATTTATATCCCTCCCTTAGGCTGTCACATCATGTGGATGACATGGATACCTGGAGGAGAGTTGTCCCAACAGGAAAATACCTCGGGGTGAGAAGAGGCACTTGGGATTCAGCAAAACTTGACATTAGGAAAAAATTGGGCTAAAGATATGTACGCTGGACAGTAAGAAAAAATTCTTCCCAGGAAGAGTGGTCAGACCCTGGAATGGGCTGCCCAGGAAAGTGGTGGAGTCGCCATCCCTGACTGTGTTCAAGAGTAGATTAGATGTGGTGTTGAGGGACACGGTATAGGAGAGAACTTTGTAGAGTAGAGATGATGGTTGGACTTGACGATCCCAAGGATCTCTTCCAAGCAAAATGATTCTATGATTCTATGAAAACCACATTCAAATCCTGAAGGACTCACATCCCCACAGAGCACCCCATACCCATGAGCACTCACTCCCACATAAGGACTTATGGGGAGAGACCATGAAGAACAGCAATATCATTTCCACCTATATCCCAATGATGCCCATGTTTCCAATAACCCCATAAACCCTGCCTGCTCCCAGCACCGCTCTCAACAGCTACAGAATTACCTTTACCTCTTTCAGGGGTGTCCAAGGGAGCAGCCCCCAAAGTGGCTTCTACACTGTGCAAACACAACAAAGCACTTCCCATGGCGTGGGCTACTTCTCCATGGGCCCGAGGGGAAAACACCTACATCTTCTGCCAGGGTCCATGATGATGCACATGGCCTGGAAATCCAGTCCAACATGCCCCCAGGAACAGACCCCAGTAGCTGTTACACAACTGGGAAACAAATGGGCAATTAAATTAAAAAAATTAAAAATAAAAGAATGCCCAATGCTATATTCTTCTTGCCTTTCTGCAGCCTGGTAGCATCAAATGGGAAGCACTGCCTCCATAAATAACAGCACCACTACAAATCCAAGCCTTCAGCTGCGTGTTGGGGCTTTTTCAACAAAGTGCAACTATAATTGGAATAAAAGTCCTGAAGCGAACATGATTTAATATCAGAGACACCGAACACTTCAGTCAAAAATAAACCTGATTTTGGGGTTGTTTTTTTTTTTCTTCCTTCTGTAGGCAAAATCTGATGTTTGTTTTCTTTCATTGTTGCAGTCTGTTTCCATGACGGTGTGTTAAACACTTATTAATTTCTCAGCCAAAGCCCTACCGTTCAGATTTATGATGGCTGGTGTTTTATGAACTATCCGCTGCACAATAATATTTTGTAAATCCACATTCCACAAACATCACTGTGCTTGAAGTAAAGCTTCACACTCAGCCAGGCTGGGCGCTCAACAATACCCTCATTTTTAATCAGTCACCTGTTTCTCATTTTAAGTTTATCACACTTGAAAAAATACTATAATTTCTAGCGTTGTAAAGAAACCTACAAACTTTGGTCTCAGAAATTTCATTTCGAAGGCATTAACTCATTTTGAAAGTCCCTTGGCTATTTAAGGTGTAGAGTTTCCATTAACAGAATCAACTCCGTGGAGTATGGAGCGTAATGTTCGTAAGGAAAACAGTCCCTTCCCCTAATTATTTAGTCTAGCAGGGAATGAAAATAATTAAGTCTCAAAATTCCCTTCAGAGTGGATGGCGGGGGTGGAATATGGTAGCAAAATTAGCTTTTTTTCCACCCAGCTACCGAAGGGAGCCGAGCAGAGCGCTGGGCACAGCCCTGAGCTGGAAGGTGGGAGCCAAGGTGTCTCCAAGGCTTTGCAGCAGCTGCAGGCGGGCTCGGGATCACGGCTGAGGGTGCAGGGATGCCCTTGGGAAACTATCATAGCTACAGCCATCCTGAATTACCTTTTCTTTCCAGATGTTACCCACCGAGGCTTAAATTTAGGGCTTTTGTTCACAACTAAAATGAAATTATAACAAGGAGGCGATCACTGTCCGTAAGTGGCTGCCAGCACTGCGGATGCCCACATCCAACGCTCAGTTAATAAGGCATCTAGATTTAAAAAGTAGGTATCCTGCTAACTGCCTCTTCTTACACTTCCTGCACCCAGATTGGAGGGCACAGATTGATCCCCCACGTTCTGGCTATGGTTCTACCATGGGAAGGTGCCTGGGGCTGTGCTGTGGGTGCAGGGGGCTTTGCCAGCACCGCCGGCAGCTTCACCATGCAACAAGGGGACGTTTAAAATGAAACAAAAAAATAATGGTTTTGAAATTTAAAGGAAAAAAGACCGCAAAGCTGAGCCGGTGAGCCCACCTCAGCAGAAGTAACGCCGAGTGAAAAGCAGGTGATGGAGCCGCTGTGCTGATGCCGGCTGCAAGCAGGAGTGTAAACCCAGCAGAGCTGGGATGGGGCACAGAAACCGAGCGAAAAAACCCAAAAGGCAAACGATCACGCTCACTTCTGTTTCCTTAGACAGGCCAAGCACTAACAGCAAACAAGCAATAACGGAAGAAACATGAATAGCGACAGGAATGGGTGACTGACGTGAGAGCCCAGTGCAGGATGCGACCCCGGCCCCCAGCCCTCGCCTTCACACCTGGGTGAAAATCCGGACGGTGCCAATGTCCCAGGGGTTTGGATTTGGCTCACTAAAACGCAAAACGTGACCCACAACCTGGGATCCTGCATGAAACCGGGTGTTGGATTTTGGTCTGAGCCAAACCGAGCATTTTTAAACTGTTATTTTTATTTTACGCCACCCAAAAATACACTAGACCCATGAAAAACTTTTAAAGCAAAGCTAATGCCAGAGCAAAGGCAGCTGACACATAAAACCAGCGCTGGATCCTGATCTTTTCCTACTATAAACTAGCTGCTAAAGAGTGAAAACAGAGTCTGTGCTTTGGTTAAACCAAGGTAACGCATGAATCAAGACCCTGTTCAACAAGATCTACAGCTCAACACAGCATCCATGCTGCTGTGGAATTACTTATTGGACCTGCTTCTATTCCTCTCTATGCTCTGCAATCGCTATCCTATAAAAACTAACAAAGATAAGGATTTGATTTTGGTTTCACTTGAAATTCCCGAGCGTTTCACTTCCTCACCTGTTAGAGAATTCAATAAAAAACCTACTCACCACCTGGATCAATGCAGTGTCACCCCAGCCACATCTCCCTTCAGTATTTTCATTTTAAAATGACTTTCTGCGTTCAACTCCTTTATTTTAATTCTTTTACCACCACTGATGCTAGGAAGCACAGAAGAGATGCAGCCTGACTTGGACAAATAGTGGAAGGCAAGACACGATCTGTATTTTCTTGGTTTTTGCTCCGTTATGGTGTCTTGTTCTCAGCCTCAGTGGTGGTGAGTACCAGGAGCAACATTTGCAGCGCTGGGGGACATGTGGTAATAAACAGCTCTGGGATTATCAAATGCTTCTGTCGCTCCGTGAACCACAAGAGCCGTTTATTGCCAGCAGCCACCAGATGGTCATGGCTTCTGGCTGCTGGCACCAGGGGACACCTAATTCAAACTGGTGACTTGGTGTCTAAAGGTCCCAGGTTCTGCTAAAAACCAGGTCAACCTGCACTTAGGGTGGAATGTCTTTCTTCTAGTTTTTTTGTGTTGTTTTTTTTTTTTCAATAAAAAAAGGCCATGCAAAGGAATGCCCCACGATGACTGCCGCTGGTGAATTTACAGCCCTGAGCCTTGGGGACATGAGCAAAGTTTGAAGAGACTCAGTTGATAAATCCACTCCAGATGGAGCTGAGGCAATGCAGGTTCCCCTGTTGCTCTCCCAGCTCAGCCTTGCAAATGATGCCCTGACACCATCTCCCCAAAAGCTCCTGAAGGACCCAGCTCCTGCTGGATCCTGGTGTATGAGCCATTTCTCTGAATTTCTGGCCGCTGTGAGCTCTGGTGTTCGTTAGCACCCTAATGAGGCACCTGCCACATGAGCCATTGCGCAGTCATTGGGGCTGCACCGTGCCCCTTTCCTGGCCATCATAAAGGTGCCACCTCCATGGTGACACCAAGCAGCAGCACCATCAAATACAAAAAACAATCCATCAACAGGAACCATCAGAACTGTTACCAGAAACCTCCATGGGGTCTGAGCAGCCCCCTAAAAGGAGGTAACAGGGAGCAGCAGGGAGATCCATCTCAAGGTCACAAGACGCAGACCCTACGTTGGACAATAAATGCACACGCAGTCAAACAAAGCTCCATAAGAGTAAAGAGAAAACAGGGCCAAAGCAGGAATAGAACCCGTAGCAAGGAGGTTTTGCATGTGATGAGGTGCTCCTCTCAACACCACCGAGCCAGACCAGCTGATCACACAGCATCAACGCGCTGCTCCTTGCATGGAAATCCAAGCCCAGCACAGCTAATCGGAGCTAAAACCCTCTGTAAACGTTATTAAAGCTGTATCTGTCTGTGGCAAGGGCTGTGCCGGTCTAGCCCAGCGTGCCTTTTGTAGCAATAATTAATTGAGGTTCCCCAGAGCCCTCCTGGACCACAGCCAAGGCGTCATTATTTGTGTGCAACAGATCTGCTGCTTGTGTAACCCAACAAACGGTGACACCACCCTGCAACGCGCCCTGAGCTATAAACCACCACTCCAGTGTGGTCCAGTGTGCCTGTGAGTCTCTGGGCCACAGGCAGGATCCTGCCCTGGGTGCCAGAAGCACCTGCTGGCTCGCTCTGTCATGCTGCAATGACAGGAAAACCAGTTCTCAAACGAGAATGTGTGCAAAATCCCCCCAGAAACGTTCTTACAGCAGTCTTGGCTCCCAGGCTTGGAGGGAGTGTGTCCACATCAGCCTGTAGCAATGCCACGATAAGGTGCCTGCACACTACAGCAGGGCTGGACACCTGGGGAACCCCAGAAACACATTTATTAGAAATACTCAAATATCATAGAATCATAGAATCATTTAGGTTGGAAGAGACCCTTGGGATCATCAAGTCCAACCATCAGCCCTACTCTACAAGTTCTCCCCTACACCAGATCCCTCAACACCACATCTAATCGAGTCTTAAACACGTTCAGGGATGGCAACTCCACCACCTCCCTGGGCAGCCGATTCCAGTGTCTGACCACTTTTTCTGGGAAGAATTTTTTCCTCATGTCCAGCCTAAACCTACCCTGCTGCAGCTTGCAGCCATTCCCTCTTGTTCTAATACGGTGGTGGGAAACTCACTTTGGAGTTGTATTCCAAGCTGTGCTTCTGCTCTGTTGATTTCCATACTAGATACAGATACACGGTCAGCTCAGAGCACAAAGCACTTTGGTGGTTTACACATTTAGACCATCTCAGGATGTGTAAACCACCTCAGAGGAAGCGTTTTGGTAAAAGGTGGAAGTTGTTAAGGTCTCATCTGGAAAAGGAGTCTCTCCTCAGAAGATCTGAGGGATGTGCTGTGCTAAAGATGAAAAACATCAGCAGGGTTCAAGGGGAAGTTCATTTCACATGGTGCCATGAACCTTCATCCTTGTTTGCAATGCATCTTGAGAGCCTCAAATGGAAAATATTAGCAAGAGCATAAAATTACTTGAGTTGATCCAAAATTCCCTTAAAATGTTTTCTCAGCTAAAAATAACTTCATCAACAAAATAGACACTTTTGTGAAAAATATTCTTTTGTAGAAAACCTTGGGGTTTTCATCTGTGCCTTTCATTTGTTGATGTTTGCTTTGTCTCTTCATTGAAAATGCAAACACTTCCAAGACAAGTGTCCACAAAAACAATCGTTTTTGCAGGACTGTTTTGTCTTTGAAATACCTCAGTGGGCCGGTAGAAACGGTGATTTTGATCTGAGCTCACAAAGTGATCATGGCAAAAAATCTAAAGCTGTCGGGGCGGAAACCACTTCAGCAGTCACAATTTCTGTCCAAGAGAAGCAACACAGAGCCCTTCACAGACCTGCCTGGGAACGGGCTGGACCAAAGGGTCCTTGTGTCCCCACCAGGAAGGTATTCCTTGTCCCAGAGGACAAGGATGATCAGCTCAAACATGCTCTTCATAAAAGAGGACCTAATTATGCTGAGAGCACCAGCTCTTCACTGTGTCCTCATGTTAAACCATAGTATCATAGAATCATTTAGGTTGGAAAAGACCCTTGGAATCATCAAGTCCAACCATCAGCCCTACTCTACAAAGTTCTCCCCTACACCATATCCCTCAACACCACATCTAAATGACTCTTAAACACATTTACAGGTGGCAACTCAACCATTCCTGGCAACCCTGGGCAGCCGATTCCAGTGTCTGACCATTCTTTCTGGGAAGAATTCTTTCCTAATGTCCAGCCTAACCCTACCCTGCTGCAGCTTGAGGCCATTCCCTCTTGTTCTATCACTAATTACCCGTGAGAAGAGACCAGCACCACCCTCTCTACAATGCTCCTTCAAGTAGTTGTAGACAGCAATGAGGCTTCTTCTCAGCCTCTTCTTCCTCAAACTAAACAGTCCCAGCTCCTTCAATTGCTTTTTGTAAGATTTATGCCCCAGGCCTCTCACCAGCTCCGTTGCCCTCCTCTGCACTTGCTCCAGCACCTCAAGATCTCTCTTGTATTGGGGTGCTCAGAACTAGACACAATACTCTTCCAGGTATCATCAAATACAAAACCCAACCCATCAACAGAAACCATGTGTGCATGGCCAAGATGGGAACAACATGGAACCTGGGTACTTCCAGCTCAAAACTCAAAGCTTACCTTGGGGGTGCTCTGCCCGTGAATGGGTTTGTTGCCATCAAGGACAAGGCTTCCTCTTCCTGGGCCAGCAGCTTCCCAGCCAAGTGGATTATCCATTCATTCTGTTCATAGGTCTGAGGGAAGGAATAAGAAATACAAATGTTAGGCACTGCCGGGCTTGTCATGTTGTGGTTTTAGCATTAAAGACATCTGCATGGTCTCTAGGGATGGATTACAACCCATTCGGAGAGCAAATGATGAATTTCCTGGTGTTGCAAGGAACTGATCCCATGGGATCTAACACCTTGAGGTCCAGACTGAGACCCTCTGGCATCTGCTGGGAGCAGGGAGAACTTTGCTGAGCTTGGCTCATCTGGAAATCATTCCCAAGGGTACGGTCACAACTGAGAGTATGCACGTTGCAAGGGTTTGATAAGCTGTTTGTTTGCTGAGCTGGGATGGCTGCATGCTCCCCCCCAGCCTGCCCCAAGTGTAAAGTACCGTCCTCCATCTCAAGCATCCCCAAAGGTGGGGTGAAGAGCATGCCCACAGCCAGCAGCCACAGTTCAGCTGATGGTCAGAGACTAGATGATGGTCAGGGATTCATCTTCACCTTCCCCCAGCTCAGAAGTGACCTCTGCTCAAGGCATGATACTTGAGGGGGCGTTTCTGCTGGCCCTAAAACCCTGTTGAGCTCATAGCACTGCCTTGTCCCAGTAGCAGGGAGAAGCCTATAACTGGTGCTACCAGGAAAGCCTGGTACATTGCTGGTCCAGGAAATGTGTAGCACACACACAGCCTTTCCCTGGGTACAGGGCACCCACCACCCCCTGTTCTCCCCGCTACTCATCAGCTGTGGTTCCTCCTGCACCTTGGATCACAAATCTCTTTTTTACTTTCCATATACCCACCACAGCTGGAGGTCTTCTTGCCTATTCTGCCCCCTGAACACTTGGTTTTAGTGATTTCTGTCAGCAGCAGGCTCCACAGAGGAATGGTAATGGAACATTTTTAAAGGAAGATCTGCCCATATTTTAAAACAGGTTGCTATCCCTTGTTGATTTGTTAGAAAGAAAACAGAAGTGACTTTATTCTTTCCTTGCATTCTTTTTATTTCCTCTTAGCCGATCCCTCCTCTTTACATCCTGTACCTGTGCCATTCCCTTGATCTTCCTGCCACTGGAAGGGCACAGATCAGCTCGGGGGAGCCACAGCCCAATCTGCAGTGGCAGAACCTGACTCTGCATCTGCCTCCCTCCAGGAATCCGTGCATCTCATGCTTCTCACAGGGATTCTTGCTGAGGCTCCATCAAAAAGCATTTCTCCTTCTGGTGACTTGCCTTATACTTCCACTAAGATATGTTTTTTTCCCCCTCCTTTTTTCATGTGCACCTAAATGGATTTTTTAAGACAAGCAGTAGGGGACACTGTGGGAAAGCGAAACCCGGCAGCTGTACCTGCGGGGCTGTGACTAATGCAGAACATCAAGGCAAAGTTACTCTGCAAATCTTTTCTAAAGCTAAAGTTTGTTATTTCCGTTGCTAAGGGAAACCGAGGAGAGAAACGAGATGGAAAACACCAAACACTGGTGGAAAGGCCCATCAAGCAGCAGCTCTACCTTGCAGGGTTTCTGACCCGAGCTCATCACAATTTGGAGGAAAACCACAGTTATTTACGCCACCAACTTTTAAACAAAGATTATTTTCCCAATCTGCCTGCTTCTGTCCTGCCTCACCACGCAGCTCCTTCCATCTGCGGTCCTGGCTGTACCACCAACAGGGACGGGTGGCAGGGCCAGGGATGCTTCCCACCGCCAGCCCCGTGCCGTGCTCTGCCACCCCAAAGCAGGTGGGAGGGTTCCTGCATGAGAACCGGGAAGAAGAGAAACAGAAATCACCAGATGCCTGGAGCTAGAGCTTTATGGAGAGCCCCAAATCTTCCAAGCCTGATTCAAAACCAGGAGGCTCTGTAATGGTGGAATCGGCTCCCTGGCTCGCACGGCCTCCAAACTGTTAATTAGCAGCTCCATGCACATGAGAGGTGGACTTCTGGTTTGTAAAGTGTTTTTCTTGTAAAATTTACAACATGTCTGGCCCCAGCGAAGTCTGCGGTGAGAAATTTCCACCCGCTCCATCCAGCCCCCCCGCTCCTCCCCAGCACGAAGGCTTGGCCATCGGGCGCTGCCGATGCTCTGAGCGTGATGGAGCAGAGCTGCGCTAACGACCGCGCTGCTTAACTCATTACTTTGTAAAATGATACGGTGGCAAAGGGAGGGGGAACAAAAACCCAAGAGTCCAGGAGATCTGGGCTGTGTCCAGGGAAGCATCCCAGCACAGGGTGGGAAGATGACAGTTCCTCTGTCTGTGGATGCAGTGAGACCTAGACCAAAATGCTCTTTGCAGAGCTGTGATGGTCAGGATGGGAGCTCGGCTTTTGCACAGAAAACAGGAGAGTCAGAGCTTGAACCAACCAGTAGATTAACCAAAAAATAAATAATAATAATCAAACCAGGATAGATGCACACACTTTGCTTTAAGGTGGGCATGCAGACACATACTGGGTTCATAATTTGGTTTTGGATTTTCACCAAGCACAAAGACAGGGATCTGGGGACTGACTGCAGCAGGTCCCAGGGTTTGACTCTGGACCAGCAGGTCCCCAGGCTGCTACGCCTCCCTGCTCCTCCATCAAGAGACACGGTCACAGACCAAGCCTCCCACACCTGCCTCCTGCCCTCCAAAAGCTGGGGCTACAGCTCACCTCATGCCATGCAGGGCCCGTGCCATACCTGTGCTGGGACAACTGGAGAACCAGTGACCAGCACAGTCTACTGCTACAAGCTGCTGGTTAGAGCCAAAACACGTCACAAACTCCAAAGCTCACTGTCCAACCCTGAACACAGCATCCCTGGGGAGGTGCAGCCCACCATGGGTGTGGACATAACTCCCTCCTGTATCTTTTGAGAGATTTCTTGCTGTTTTAACATAGAAAGCAACTAAGGAACCTAAAACCACAAAAAAACCCAACTCATCATCAACACAACTAAAGTGCCTGGAAAGGGCAGCTTGGGCAGAGGTTAAGGTTCCCAAAGCAACACTACCTTCACCACAAAGCCAAAGGCTTTCTGTTTTGATGGACAGTCCATGCAGACCCACAGAATGCAACAGAAGCAGCTCCAGTAAGTCAGATCATCTTAGCATGTCCTTATAGCTGGTACCAGCACCCGAGACCTCTGAAAATCAGGGTTTAGGTATAACGCAGCAGACTAACAAAGTGAACCTGGCACTCGGTGTTAAGACCCCATGAGCTTTTACTTCCTGATGGACTTCAGCCATGTGTGGTGCTCAGGTGGCTGCTTCCCCCTGCCCTTCTGTGCCAGTGTACACTGTGCTGGGACAGAGGTTTGCTTCTTCTCCCACCTGCACGTGGCCCAGCACAAGGAGCCGAGCATCCCTGCACATCCATCCTGGGTACCACCACCTCCTGGGAGCAGCACGGCCCCGANTCCCACCCAACTTAGTGTCATCTGCGAACTTACTAATAGTGTTTTCTATATCCTTATCTATATCATTGATGAAAATATTAAAAAGGAAAGGCCCTAGTACTGAGCCCTGAGGAACACCACTTGTGACCGGCCGCCAGCTGGATGTAACTCCATTGAGCACCACCCTTTGGGATCGTCCTTCCAGCCAATGCTGGATCCAGCAGACCGTACGTTCGTCCAGGCCATGAGCAGCCAGTTTTTCCACCAGAATGTGGTGGGGGACAGTGTCAAATGCTTTGCTAAGATCCAGAAATATTATATCCACTGTCTTCCCCCCATCCAACAATATTCTCTGACCTCTCCACTTAGGGGCTTTGCCAATGCACAAACACAGTGTTCTCGCCTTGAATACATTAACTTGTATACAGAAGTATTTAATAACTTTACAGAATTAAAAATCAGTCCCTGCTAAAGGCAGGCACCAGCAAGGGGCTGGGAGCAAACCAGACGCAGTAGCGACAAAACTCTGCAGAGATAACAAAGTAGAAGAGAATATAATCATCGCAAAAAATACATATAAAAACCTCCCGGCGCTACGGGGAACGTGTTCCCAACTGAAATAATAATAACAAGAACCCTTTTCCTCTAGCTTTAATTGGTCATTTAATGAAAAAGGACTGCGGATTAGTGTGGCATTTTATTGAATCTCAGTCCTGGCACAGGCACCCGGGAGGAGGTAAGTATGAGATGCACATGTGGAAACAGCTGGAAACTTGGCACGGGAGCCCAGCATTATTATTTCACATGGTTGGGAGCCCTGCACGGTTTCACATCGGCGTCGGTGTGCGAGGGTGGATGACACAGGGGTAGGGGAGGTTTACATTTCCTGCACTATGTCGTAAGGGGCATTTTTCACATCACAGCCTACCCACTTTGGGGATGTAAAGCGGTAACTCCATCGTCCTGGATGTTTTCACCCAATATTCACGTTGCTGTTTACACTGCTGTTTCCACTTCTGCAGCTGAGCATCTTTGACTGCTGCTGTTTAGGGAACTCGAGCTATCAGCTGGAGAGATAATCCATCTCCCACAGAAAATAGCGTGTAACTCATGCAATCCTTGGCTTTTTTATATTATTCCAGCTCACCAATGTTTGCTGCCATCCTGCTACCCAAGCAGCTTAACCAAGGAAGGTTAAAGGCTACACCAGGTCACATCACTTCTCATTATCTGTAATAGCCACATCCCCTTCTTGCTATTAGTTTTCCAAAGTTTTCTCTGCAGGTCTGGCTCAACGTGTAATATTTCATTGGTAGCAATTTCTCAAGCCTCACTAAAAGCCATCCCTTAGCCTGTCCTAGGAGAAAATGCTTGGGAAAGCAGCAGGTCCCTGGAGGAGGTGGGTGCAGTGCAGAGGGCAGCAGGTTTGGGCTGAGGAATAAAAAAAGAGCAGAGCAAGAGCTTGGGAAGCAGCTCTCAGATCGTGCCTTTCCGGGGAAATTGTGCACCTGGCATAGCTCCCGTATCACCTCTGTATTTGGAAAGAAAAGTCATTTTGTTCCAGAATAGAGTCTAGACAGGGAGATACAATAGCCACTGTAGACAATAATCATTCCCTCCATAGACAAGGTCTTACTCTATTTATATATACAGTCCATGGCATGATAGGTTATCAGTCTTATTTGGGTTTTTAGGCACTTCCATCACAATATTACTGCTAGAGGTGAGTCTGCCCGTGATCCAGCCTGCAGTTTGTCTAAATGAAGCGTGGTGGGGGGGTTGAAATTATTCAAACTCACAGGGAGACAAGTAATCACCATTAAAAGAAGAAAATAAAGTTCCTACACGCTGAACATGGACCAAAATGTATGAATGCTGGAATGGAAAATGGAAATGAATTGAGGCCTGTATTTTTAGAAGGGGGAAGAAAGGAAATGTCAAAGGCTGTGCTTAGTTAACTGCGCATGAGGTTTAAGTTTTATTACGTTACACACACCTCCTCCTCCATTCTGCTGCCATGAAGCTTTTTCCTGTAAGCACCTTCTGGCTGGAAGACTGAGATAACAGAGGCTTGAATAAAATGCTTTACAAAAATATTAATCTGCCGTCTCTATAAATATGGTTACATTTTCTCAGCTCTTCCAGTTTGTGTGTGATAACATGAAGTCTTCCTCTTGACTCCCTGTTACCACCCAGGGGAGATCCTCGGAGCATCAATCCCGTTGCTGAAGTTCCTCTCTTCTCTGAGGGAGGCAGCTGAAGTTTATTTATAAACTTACACATCATATCTGGAAAACACATATTACTTCTCTGTGCATTGCAAGTGCTGCTCTGCACTGGGTCTGCTGATGGTCTGCAGAGCCCTGTAGGACACAGCAACATGGGCCACCAGCACAAGTGGTTTCTGTGCCAGTCCCAATATTGAGAGACTTTTGGAGCACCCTCAAGGTACAATGCAACAAGACACTGGGCTTTAAAAACACAATGTGAAGATGGCATTAACTTTTTTATTTTTTGAGTAGTTCTTATTTGGTAAGCACCAAGAGCGTGCCTTCACGTTGGCCAAAGGCAGGCCCAAAATAGAATAAATAACCTTCATGCCATAGTAAGGAGGGGAAAAGCCTTCCCTTTGATTATTCTTTATTCAGAGCACTGTAGGCTTTCCACTGCTGCCCCCTGGTAAAGAACAAATCTTTGGTACGATAAACAACTGGCTTTTGTAAAATCCAAGACATCCCGCTACCAGGAAAAGTGACCAACTTGAAGCCCCAAAACTATGAACAGTATTTTGTTTTCTGGTTGCTATTTATTAACGATGCTGAATCCACCTACAGCCTGCCAAAAATCTGTCTGTAACAGTTTTTGTACCAGCAGCACAGTATAGCTCAGTTCTGGGTTGTGATGACTGGGCTCCTTCTACAAATGTCCACCATAAAGAAGTCAAATAATTACAGGAGCGCTGCCATCAGTAGCTGGATGACAGACAAAGCTTTAATAATTTGTCTCCAGCTCCTGTGAAAACAGGATGTCTTTGCACTAACACAATAAAGTGTCAAGGGGTGAAAAGTTTTTCCTAATGCTTAACCTGAATTTTCCTGAGATTAAATCATATTCTGCCATTTCATCCATTATTTCCTCCCTTCTCCACAGGGACACAGAAAACAGATGGCTGCTTTCCCCTTTGCAGTAGGTTTTCACCTATTCCAAACCTGTTTTGACATCTGGACAACGATGCAGATTTGTCTGCTCTGCTGCTATGGGAGAGGGTTTCCACATCTCTGCTCTTCCTGCAGGTCCCTCTTCTGCAGCCTCGCCCATCGGCTGCATCCTTCCCAAACTGGGTGCTCAGCTGAGCACAGTGGAAGGGTGACACCGTGCATGTCAAACGCCTGCTCGCCTACTGTGGTACCCTGCTTGCCTTTTCACAGAGTCTTTTCCTAAGCGTGCTCATCTCGTGATGCACACTCAGCCCAAGAGTTTTCTCCAGAGCATGCTGCTCTGCTCCTTCCCATCCTGGGGCAGGTGATGAGTCACACACAGAGAGAATCATACAGAATTGTTATGGTTGGAAAGGACCTCTGAGATCACTGAGTACAACCATACACAAAACCACAACCCACTCCTTACAATCTCGGCCACTAGAGCATGCTCTGAAGTGCCACATCTACACGTTTCTTCAATACCTCCAGGGATGGTGACTTAACCACCTCCCTGGACAGGCTGTTCCAGTGCCTGACCACTGTTACAGTCCTGCCCACATGCAGCAGCGCAGACACCTCTCTTGTCTGCTTAGATCCAAACCAGCGAGATTGCTGGGCTTTTAGACCTCATCTTCTGTTGTACTCACAGCTTGGTGGCACCTGCAAATGCCATGAGCACATCGTGCCATTCCTTCCAATTAGCAGAAGCTCCTCTTAAAAACATGCACTAAGTTGGCTCAGGCCTTGGTTAAAATTCCTTTGATGGAAGGAGGTCACCCAGAGTGACCAACATCAGCAACAAGCACCTAAACATCAGCTTCTGACCGAGAGACACATTATTTTTTGGTGAGATGACCCCAGCCCACTTTGCACACAGGTGACAAGGGTATCAGCTGGATGATGGAGTGAAGGGCATCCCATCCCAGGTGGCTGCTGAGAAACAACTGGACAGGGTTCTGCACAGATTTCTGCATGCCACTGCCAGTTCGTGGGAGTTTTTCCCCTTCTGCAGACGGGAAGAAGCAATGCAGACATGTTTCTGGATGGGTTATGTCCCTGCCAGAACTAAATGAAGGGCTTCAATTCAGAGCTACAGCACCCTCGGGATGTCAAGACATACAAAACAAAGAGGGGATTTAGAAAACAAGTGAAAAGGCATATTATATTTAGATAATAAAATTAACATCCCGAAAATGGTTTCCTGGAAAATAATGCCATGTTACATTACATATAATTATGGCACTACTGGAATGGTAATTAAGAGGCAGTCAACTAATAAATTGCAAGTCAGAGGTGGAGCAGCACCGTGGCTCCTCCTGCTCCCGTGCCAGGGCCATGCTGGTGGCTCCCCCACCACACTGGCCCACGCCAACCATGCCAAGGGCCTGGCTCTCCCGTGCTCCGGCTCTTCAAAGCGAATCCTACAGCTATAAGCCAAGGTGGAAAGTTTTGCAGGAAACCCCGAGCGGAGGAAGGCGTCGTATGTCAAGCGGTGATGAGGTGCAAAGAGGAACCTGTCATGAGCAGCACAAAGGGATGGTAAATATCTTCCCCCCAAGTCCCTGGCTTTTCTGCAGCCTGTCAGAGCTGGATATGTCAGCTCCTTACCTGGCCACCGCCAACGAACTGCAAAACCAACCCTGCGGCTGCCTGCTCGGGAAGCAACGGGGCAGACGGCAAGCAGTGGCATAGAAAAAATCCAGAACTTTAAAAAACAAATTAAATCTAATCCAGAGGCTGAAGTAACTTGGTTTTATGGACTCCATAAACTACTGCATGGGGTTTGCAAAACTTGCTTGGCTTCACAAGTTTTTTCTGGGGTTTTGAATTCTGGTTTCTCATCCTTTCTGCCGCTCTGCGTGACTCAAGTCTAAACAGCCATCGAACAGCGGTGACTTCTCCTGGCTGTGGCAGCTCGGGGCCGACGGCAGGACAGCCCGCTTTCCCACGGGCGACAGCTGGCACCAAATACACAGCTCACTGTTTTCAAACAAACAGTCAGCCACTCCAAATGGGATTTGCTTCCATGCTTAAGCAGGTATTTAAATTCCTGAACATCCAGATTTGAAAATGCCTGCTGCCGAGCCTAGGTTACTGGCCTTCCTATCGCTTTCATCCCGTCATTCCTGCTTCTCAGACGATTTTTTTTCTCCTTTCTGCACCTATTGTTGATAAACTCTTCCAAGCGTGACCCAAAATTGCTTGATGGAGACTTGGGTGCGCTGGGGGTGGCACGGGAAGGGGCCCAGCAGCAAGAGGGGACAAGAGAGCACTGCAGTGAGCATGGGATACGTGTGCTGGGATGGCTGGGATAGGCCAACAGCCCCATTTCCACCTGGTGCTGCCGTAGCTGGGAGGTGATGGACCTGCTCCAGGGCTGACACACACCTCGGGCAGGCACCCTGCCCTGAGCAGGAGGCGAGCACCCTCCTCCTGCCCACACACGAGTCCAGCAAGGCTAATTGCCACTCACCAGCTGGTGTGGCAAGCTGGAGGGAGGAAAATCTGCTGGATAGACAGGTTCTCTGTTGCTTGACCCATCAGGATCCAACTGCATCATGAGGCCATTGGCTTGTGTTGCCATGTTGACTCTCATGCGCTAGCATTTTACATTACTTGAGACATAAAACAGTATCGTGTGGTGCCCCCCGACCTCCTTTGGTTTTATACATGAGATCACTTTGTATTTTAAAGCCTTTGGGATGTTCCTGTCCAGGAAAAAAACAGCCTTCCTCTCCTCTCAGAAACAACTTTGGTTGGGTGAGCTGGATTTCCCCTCCGCTGCCAGAGCCCTCCCAAAATACAAGCAGATTTAAATTCACAGCTCCCATTCAACCTTCTGCACCTTCATGTGAAGCTGGGCACCGTTCCTGGCTTGAGTTTTAAGCTTTGCTGTCCTCTTGCTGAGGGATAAGCATACCTAATGCAGCTTAAATGAAATTCCAGCACACAAAAACTAGCGGGGTAAATATAACACCATGGCCGAAGAGCGATGGTTATGTCATTGCTGAGGAATCCAAAAGGCGCCTAAATGAAAATACCACAGAGAAAGCAAACAGAGAAGTTTGGGGCAGGGGGAGAGGAGCGAGGGAAGAGGATTCACCAGGAGAGGATACGGGAACAAAGACTAACACCCGTGATAATCTGAGCTGGGTTTGCCTCACGCCGCTGCTGTAAGCCCCAGTTCTGGAAAACCCAGTCCAAGTTTGTGTGCTCACGTGAATAAGATCTCACAGAATACGCAAAAGATACACAAGGATTAATTGTCCGAGTTGCCACCCCTCTTCTCCTTCTTAATTTATGGCTGTCACCTGTTTGCTCATACCATATTTTGAGGGACCCTACATCCATATGTAGGCAGGCAGGCAGTGGAAGTAACTGTGCCGGTGTCCCCGGGGGTGTTCCCAAGAGGGATGGGGGTTCAAGCTGGTGGGGAAAGCATGCAGCTAGGGGTGCTGAGCCTTGCTGAGTCCCGGGCACCCTGCAAGGCAGCTCCTGCCCCATCATCACTGCTTTGCAAGGCAGTTGCAGTCCAGGGACTTTCACAATGTCTTTAACTCTTGTTATTATTGGGAAACAATTAAAAAGCCTCACATAAAATTTCCAAGAGTTTCATCACACTAGTAGCAGACATCCTTTAGGAATACAACTTTTTTTTCCTTTTTTTTTTTAAAGATAATTAACTTCACCAGAGCTTCAAATATTCCCCCACCCACTTCAACACATAGTAAATTCATGTAAGTTGTCATATTTCATATTTTCCTGGTCAAGAGACACTCAAGTCTCAGAGCACCCAAAGGAACATACCTGGAAGGCAGCAAACCACATGAGCCAGTCCAGGCGGTAGTGGTAGGGGCTGATAAAGCACGGTCTCCTCTTCAAGTCCCCAGGTTTGCATTTGAAGTCATACTCCTCCCAGACAGCAGCAGGGTCATTGGGATCCAGGCTGGCCGTCCCCTGAAGGACAACTTCTGTTCTCTCCTTGGTAATGCTGTGGGACACAACATGATACAGACTTTTTGTCTCAGTTCATGTGAAATGTGAGTTTATGAGAGTCAACATGGCAACATGAGTCAATGGCCTGGTGGTACATTCGGATCCTGATGTCAAGTTACAGAGAACCTGTCTATCCAGCAGACTTTTCTCTCTCCGACAGCAAAGTATATGAAAAATTTCATCTTCCATGCCCTCCCATGCTCCCCTCTATCACACTGCAGTTGTGCCAGTCCAAGGAGGACTAGGGCCCCAAAAGATTATTCCGACTGAAATGGATAGGTCTGTCTTTCTAGATCAGAGCCTAACACTTGCCCAAGACATTGAGAGAATATAATGAGTGTTTCTGAAGACCCACATGAGCATCTTCAACAGGCACCAGCCTCTTTGTCCCATGTTTCTGCAGAAAATCCTTGTTTCTGTTACTCGGATACAAGAGCTCTCTACAAGCACCTGATGATATGAGAAACAGAGATGGAAGAGGGTCACAAAGCACATCTCCATCTCCAGGTTTTTAGCATGCATCGTATGCAAAAATACAGGCTTGTAACTGGCATGTGCAGGTACCCTAATTGTATGGCCACCATTGATATCTGCAGGTGCTCAGATACCCTGCTTCTGCGTTTTTGGACACCTCCAGCTGTAGGATCAGCCGAGCTGCTTCCAGCTGGGACCACTCTGGTGCTCCCTTTGCAAGCCTGGCTCTCCCTGCAGTGCCACTGGCCTTGAGCGCTGAGCTCCAGCTCAAACCTTGGCTATGGGAAAGGGCAAGACATGCTCTCAATGAGCCCAGGTTAACTGGCTACAGCTGCCTGCACAGTGGGGAGGGGGTTGGCCCCATATGGAGCACCTCCCAGGAGCTGACTCTTGGGGCATCATTAACAGTTGTCTGTACATGCTCAAACATTTCACTGTCCCAGCTGGAAGACAGGTCTCATGGAGCTATTACTCAGCAAGCGGTGGAGGAGGAGGTAACATGTGAGCCAATGCAAACCAAGCCAAGAAAAGCAGAAAATGAAAACAAAAAAAGCCCCCCCTAGCCAGCTGATATCTAGAAACTTGGTTAAAAAGCACCCCAACCTTCCGGTCACACGTATTCCCTTTGCTGCTTGGCTGGACTCTCTCTGCACAGCAAGGTGGTAGAGCAGCAGGGGTGGATGGTAAACTCTCCAGGCCACAGAAAGTCCGTGTGAAAACACCATCATCAAGTTCTCAATGACCTGTCAGTGACGCTCGCCTACACTGGAGAGCTGTTTTCCATAACGAACACATAACTGCGTAACTCTGCCTATCAAAGTTGTCCAGCTCCCAACACCCTTTTAATTTTTTACTACTTTGGTCCCTCCTCCTCCAACCCAAGAAACCGAAAGTTTGGAAACACACACAGCCTCCACCTTCTCCCCCAATGGCTTCCAGTGATAGATGCTTACAACCCAAGGAATGCTCTCCGTCTCCGCTTATAATTGTTACCTACATTTAATAGATTTCTGGATTCTCCAGCCAAGTTCCATATTATACACTGGGCTGAGTTATGAGCCGTGGCCAGCTGCCCAATGGTTAGAAACACACTGTAAATCAGGGACACCAAATTACTAATAAAAGTATGTTCCTACTGTGTGATTCAAAATATGTCAAGTTTCACATAATCGTATATTCATTATAAGCTGCAATCCTCTTTTTATTGGTTTACATAGGCTGGAATTACAAACATATTACAGCAGCATTTCATCACATGCTCTTTAGGTTCTGGTAACTGTTGAAACAGAAACCATAGACTGAAGAAGAAAAAGAACAACAACCCAAGGAAAACAGTCTCCTGTAGCTTCACCACTCCAGCCTTCAAAGAGGTTCAGGGGTTATTTCTCCCTCTCTCAAGACAAAAAAAAAGAGGAGAAACTTCAGCATTTTTCACGATGAGTGCTGATATTTTTAATCATGTCTGTTTCTAACTTTTGTCTTTCCACAGAAGTTTCTGCTATTTGACAAAGTGGGAAAAAAGCATGATACTGATTTGATGTGCTCCAGGCATCCTTTTGTGTCTTCAGTGCCCACAGTGAGACCCTGCTCCTCCCCTTCCCCATTCACGTGACCAGCCCTCTAAAGAGCCAATCAGCTTTGCCTTTTATAAACCCATTTAATTACTATTGGCTTCTCCTGTTGGACCTTGTCCAGAGTGTACTAACCCAGGAGCTGGCAATCCCATCCTTTGGCTCAGATCTCTGGGGAACCCCCAATGACCACCATGGCGAAGTGGTGGCAAAGCCAGAAGTCCATGATTCATCTTGTTATTGCCCCTGAGGCAAGCTGTTCTGATGAAGCCATACTTTTCAGCATTTTCTCAGTTGAAAGAGGGTGGGAGGGCCAGCACACAAGAACGGTTACAGTGAGCCCAACTGTGGCTCACCTAAGCCTGGTGACCTGCCCCCAGAAAATCCAGACTCGGATGCTTCAAAAATAGACCAGTTATGAACATAACTGGAGATGCTTCCCACCTTCCAGCCATAAGTGGGATTTCCTGAGCTGAAGGCAGCAACCTGACTGCTGCTGGGCCTGTCCTCTCAATCTGTCTTGTTCATTTTTGAGGCCATTTATACTTTTGTCTCCACAGTTTCCTGTAGCTGTGAATTCCCCAAGTCACTCGCTGGAAAAAAGCACTTCCTTTTGTTGGCCTTCAGTCTGCTACCCTACACAGCTTATGTGAATATTTACATGATGGAGAGCAAATGCATGCAGGGGAAGAAAAGTTCACCACAAATATAGTGGGGTGGTGATGGTGACGACTATCCACTGGATGAACTCTCTTATGGATGTTTTCATCCTGCTATTACATTTGCTGTGTCAATGTAATGAGCTAACTAAACGCAGCTCAAAGAAAATGAACTATAATTCAGTGGGAAAGAAACCTGCTCTTTTCCCCCTTCTCTCTCGTAAACAGATATTCCATAAATTAGAATTCAGTGGGAAAAAAAAGCTACTTTTCTCCTTCTCTCTCATGAAGAGATATTCCAAGTCTACTGGCTACTGGAAGGATTTCTGGGATTTTGGTTTAGGTTTAATGCACACAGAGTGGTTACTGGACTACACTGGAGAGAGGAGCAGAGCTGTGACGTGCCATGAAAATACACGTACCTCCCGAAAGCTCCGTAGGTGTTCACTATCCTGAGCGGGTTGAACGAGGTGTTCATGACTTGTCTGGAGTTGAGCAGGTTCAGGACAACCGGGATGCTGAGATAAGCAATCAGGATGCCAAAGGAGATGTTCACCACTTTGCGGACATAGCAGCCTGTTTGGGATGAAAAAGCAGAGTGGGAGGAGGTGATTTCACAGGTGGTGATGGGGGCTCTGTTTGTCCTGTTCCCCTGCCCCCAGACAGCCCCCTTGGTGGCCGGGACCCTGGCTGGGTGCTCGCAGCTGCTCTCGGCTGGGGCTGACAAATATTCCACCGTCATCAGCCCGACCTTGCTGAGAGCCATCCGCTATCGCTCCAGAGATCTGCCTTTCTCCAAATAGTCTGAGAACGGGCTAAAAAGAAAAATGTCTAAAATGTAAGATTAATCATTGCTTTAATACAGGGGGGAAAAAAACACAGCTGGCACTTGTACCTTGCTCAAAATTGCACTCTGGGTGCATAAGCTGTATGTGGAGAGTCTCCAGCTCCCTGTGATCTGCTCCTCGGGCTGCCTCCTCCCTGATGTCCCGTGCTTTCGCGCCCGGACTTACTCCTTGCGTTTTCCTCCCGTTTGCTCACTAGCTCCGTTCAAACCTCACTTCCCTCTTGCAAACCTCTACTGCCTGTCATTTGTGCAGGAGACGTGTGTTCCCTCCTCACCAGAGCTTTGGGATTCGGCTTGCAGGAGCCATGCAGGGCCGTGCTGGATTGCAGTCTAAGGAGACACCTACTGCAATCAGACAAATAAGCAGACCTGACCTCTCGGGGGTTCCTACCCTTATGGCCGATTTAAATTTGTTTAATGTTAACAGCCAAAGGATCAGATTCAAAGCAATAGCATGTAACTTTCCCCTTATCTCTGCAGGAGAAGGATGTTTATTTGAACCTCTCTCAGAAGCTATTAATAACTGTTTAGTCTGAGAACATTTCTGGAGAATCTTTTGATTTGGCAAAGAGCTTGCTGAGATGCCTCCCCTCATCCCCTGCACTTCTGCGAGAACATTATGAGTCCATTGGGCATTTTTTTTCTTCTCTTTCAGATGGGCTAAATGTTCTCGCCTGTAATTAAAGAGCAGGTACAGAGACAGAGCCCTCCACCACATGGGCAGCATCAGCAGTTCCTCAGGTCACACTTCATGGCCATGCACGGACTGCTCATCCTTCAGCAGGTGGTGATCGCCATCATGCCCTTGGGGTCACAGCTATTCAGTTGTAGACAGAAAGGGTTTAATACAGAAAAAACCCACCCCAAACAACACAGCAAGAACGGAGCAAGACTTGGGGAAGGAGCATGGGACATGAGCCAAGGGGCTCTGGATCAACCAGGCAGGAGTTGAGCACTAGCAATGGGAATTTGAGGTCTCAGTAGGAATTACACAGACATACTTCAAGGATGTGGCCAGAGCCTTGTAAAATTGGGTTATGAGTAGGGCATGGCTGGGTACCCTCCTGTCTTCTGCTCCAATGACTCAGGGGTAAGGTAAGCCTCTTGCCACACAGCCCATCAGCACCAGCTCAACAGCCTCTACTTTGTTAGCAGAAAAAATATGCAGAAACCCAAGCTCACCCGGAATATTAGAGATACCCTACCTTCTACTTACATACTATACCTGTTTAAAAGCCCAGAACAGGGACACATCTACATTCCAGAGAGGTAATAAGTATGGATGGCTCTCCTTGCTTGGGCACCCTGGCTCAGTAAAGTTTTTTGGAGAACATCAGAGAAATGGTGCAAGTTCCTCAAAAAAAAGGATCTACCTCCCCTTCATGGTGACTCATCAAGTGCCATAGCAAAGGGGCACCCTTTGGTTTCTCCTCCAAAAAGCAAGGTGCAACTTGAGCATTGTTTGGGGCTGAACACAAAAATACAGTTGACAGGAACCAACTCCCTTCAGAGGCTCTCACAGCCTCTAAAGCAAAGCTACAGGAAAAGCTTTTTTCCAGCAAAATACCTAAGATAGAAGACACAGAAAGTGCATTTAAGAAAGAGCATTAGTCTTACTAGAACTAACGCTTCTGGTTAATAAACTGTTTCTTGGTGGATGAGAGCAGACTGGAGACAGATTCTGTATCTTGTTGACATTTTTCATTCTCCTGACAGATGTTTAGTATATTTCAAAATGAGCATCTGTGATCGTTGTTGATATTATAGGCAATTTGTTGCTTATATGCGGTTTATAAAAATGCTACAAACACAACTCTACATCTGTTACGCAGCCCTGTGAAAAATATCCCAGCGTTGCCTGTGCAGGCTGTGTTCTCCTGGAACAGGCCTGTGTGAAAACTCCCTTCAGAAGGAAACATCAGCCACGTTGACCCCTTCTGTTCAGTTACAAACCCCCTTGTATTTGCTTTTCCATATTCACAGTACGAACATGAGTTCACCTCCTCTCTGCTTTGGGGAACTCGTCCCACACCTTGGCAGTGCCCACACTGCCAACAGCTCCCACGAGCATCTGCTCCTCTCATGTTCTCCAAGCACCACACTGAATGGGGAAAGACCACTTTTTAGCTAACTGGGAAAAGAAACCTGGCTGCTGGGAGAGTTGTTGGTCCTACAACAGATCAACAATCCGTTTGGTTCTTTCTGGAAGTCTGGCCTCATGTCCAGTTATTTAACCAGAGAAGTGGTGTGCTCGTGCAGCTCTTGCACCCTGCCAGGAGCGCAGGTGGATCACAAGGCCACCGTGGCCAAAGGGGAGAAAGGACAGCAAATGCAAGAGCTGCTTCTGCACTCAACTTCTAATACCAAATCCTCATCCCAAACCATACTGGATGTTTCATCCTTGACTTTAAATAGTCAAAAAAAAAAAAGTAAAAGAAATAAATCACAAGATAAATTGTGCAATTCCACATTGCTGATTTAGGGTCAGTGTCTGACGCTCGCTGGGGTGACAGCAAAGAGGACTGACTCTCAGGTGTCACTGGCTGTGGATGCTGGCCCTGCAGGGAGGATGTGAAGGTGCCTGTGAACCAGCCACCGGTTTCACACCCACTATCCCCAGCGCGAGGTCCAGGCGCCCTCCAGCCCACAGTGTAGACATCTCCCTGCCCACCCATGTTTGCTCCAGAAGGAGGTGACAGCTTTCAAGGTGAGCACACCAAGCAGACCTCTGTGCAGCTTTTTCCCTTGCTCGGGGGATAACTCACCATATGGCAGGGGAAGCTGCTCCCTGGCTGCCTCTTTGAGCTGCATCTGCGTCGCCCGCTCTTTCACCCCTCCTGGCCGGGAGCTGAAGAGGAACCCCAGGCTGCTGTCGTCGAAGCAGGCGATGCTGGGCACGATGGTCAGCCAGTTGAGGAAACTCAGGTTTCCACTTATGATCAGAAGCACCTAAATGGGAAAGAAGGTGGCGGAGGGTGTTGGACCTGCTTAAATGACACCAGAACAGAGTGGTGAAGGAAATGCCAGGTGGATTTTAGCACCCTAGCATGTACTTTCCTGATTTTCCATGATTGCAAGAGTGATGGCAAACCTCTCCTGCTCTGCCCAGGCTACAGCCCAAATGTACCCCACGGGTTTGCAATGCGAGCTCTGCCCTTGCTTTCAGCAGGAGGAGGATCAGCCAGGGTATAGTGTGACTTGATTTCCATAGTGCTCCTGGTGATGGCCCAGCAGCCTGGCCCCGGGGGGAGTCGTCTGCTTCCTGCTTATTCGGACCTATCTGTGACAGTCACATTCCTGAAACCCTTCAGGAGGAAATATTGGACCTTCTAACTAAAAAGCAGCATTAAATATAGAAGCACGTGTTTTTTTAAGAGGGTGGTTGTGGTGTTTTTTTTTTATTTTGGCTTTTATTGGCTCTTTAGGAGACTATCTTGCATGTGTAAGGCAGAGAAAGTGGAAAAATCTGCAAGCCTTTGGAGAAGGCTCCATAAATATTTGTACACATCAGAAAAAGCTTTTTGTAGGCACAGGTTATTTTTTTGCTTGCTCTTATGGTGACTTGAAAAAGAGGAGGGACTTTCTTGCAGTTCTCCAGCAAGTCCTAATGAGCATCAGGCAGTTGTGTCTGGGCACTGCCCGTTTAGCCTTGGTCACCAATCACTTCTTCACAGCACATGGCTTCATTTTGCAGCTGTAAGACACCACCTCCTCGCCACGGCCATATCTCAGCCATGGGGAAGGTGTAGGTACATCCCTGCTCAAGGTATGTGCCAAACCCCTGCTAGAGCTTTTCACCAGAGCTTCATATAAACCCGAAGCAATTTCTGCTTCCTCACAAGCACTGGTTTTAATTTCTATTTTTCCTGCCCAAATTTATTAAAGTCCAACTTATACTTACTCTTTTTTTCTAAGCCAATATTTTACCTGTTCATAGACACTCCCCCTGTTTTATTTGTGCAGTTACATCCCTTCTCCTCTTTTACACTTTCAAGCAAGCCAAACCACTCCCGTCTCCTCTCCCAGAGGACTTCCCTGCCTGCTTATCCCAGCAGCCGTGCCCTCAACCCCAGCAAGGCTCAATCAATCTTTCTGGGTGCTGACAAGGACCGTACGGAGGATATCAGACGGGCCTCACCAGGAACTTGTACAGCCATGCTACCATTTCTCACGCTCAACCAGAATCACCCCTCCCACTGTGTTTTAATGCCGCATTTATCTTCTCTCCCGAGGTGTCACATTAGTGCTTGCCAGCCCTGTGCACACAAGTCCCCCTACACACAAGCCATTTCCAAGTAAGTAGTTCCCAGCATCACACAGATGTCTCTGCTCCTGGTGGTACGTCATCCCACGTGTCGCAGAGCCCAGTTTCATCCCATCTGCCTGTTAGCTTGTGGAAGGCAGGAGCCTGGGCTGCACTGACACCACCAAGGATGTTGAGAACTGATGAACTCAAAAATTCATTGCTTTGCTATCATACACGCCATGGTTTTTAAACAAAAGCAGCCAAAGCATTGAATTGCTCCACGTTTCATCCAAGCCCAGCCTTGCTGACTCCAGGGCTTGCACCAGATGCAGAAAGGACATTGTGAACTTGGTCCAGTGCCAGCAAAACGATGGGTCAAACCAAGCCAACTCCAGGGTGGTGGTGGCCATGAAGACACTTCTGGGTTTCCCCAGGGATGTTCAGCCAATGCAGCGGTCACATAGGAAGGTGTTAGGAGAGATTTAGATTACTGACATAAAACAATATTTTGGAATCCATGCAAACAAAGATGAGAAGAGAAAAGCAGCTGATACCTGTTTGGAACTATTTGAGTTTTGAGGTTGATTTGGTTTCTTGTGCCATTAGTCATACTACTTTGAGTTTAGCCCTAATGAACTAGCTGTTCCTCAGACACTTAGAACAAGAGGAGAAAAATAGGGAAGAAATTAAACCAGTCTCACCACATTTCCACAAAAAATGAAGGTTATAAAGTTGTTTTAATATATTACATGTTGAAAAATAATGCTCTTATGTATCAGTCATTTATTTTTCAGCCTTCAGACCAGCTAATGAGAACTTCCCCCACTTTCCAGCTGGGTTGAAAGCTGTAACCTTGATTGGCACAACTGTTATTTCATTTAAAGAAAACTCCTCCATTCACAGAGCTGAACTTTATCCTCTTGTGAACTGTTTACTTACAGCTTTTAGTGCACGTGGCCAAAGAAGACTTTCAAGACAGTGCAAGAGCAACCACACAAACCCACAACACCCCCAGAATCCTACCGCAGGCAGAGGAGCTGGAGCGTGAACTGCACTCCTGCCAAATTAACCTCAGCTGCCTCACTGGCCTCCCACTAGTCTCCTCCTCTCAGTGAACAAGTGATGAAGCTTTCAGAAACCCTGAGGTGATGCAGAAGCTGAAGGACCAATCACAGACTCAAGAGGCACAGCTGAAATTCTCTGTTGCTCCTCCAGACCACGTTGCACCCAAAGACAGTGGATCTCTGAAGGAAACCCAGCTGCTTCTGAGAGCCGACTCAAGTCAAACAGAAGAAAACTCCTTAGGAGCTGAAGACCATCACAGACTTCCCACTTCCACAGCAAAGGACGCCCTTGGATCCTTCTCTTAACAGATACAAAAACTCCACAATGACTACCAAGAAGCTACATCTCAAGTAAAGAGGAAATCTTAGTGAACCTTGCAGGTTCTTCTCTTTCTCTGGCCAGGATGAAGAAAGCTCAGACAAGTACTGGCAGATATCAACCCCACTGTGTAACGTATCATGTAGCCACTATTGTGGTAAAACATGACAGACAATGGAACAGGTCTTTGGTTTTTAGAGGGGTGTCTCTTGACCTCACTCAGAGGGTACCAACCTCTGCTGAGGCTTGTTCAAGAGTAAGGTCTCTGTGGCAGTGCCAACAAGGAGATGAGACCACCACCTTATTTCACCCAGCAGCACACTTCACTTGTTTTCAAGAGCTTTTGGGCATTATCTGAGGGGTTGCTGTTAGGATTTCATTACACTCATGTAACATGAGGAGGCTCCAATTGCAACGTGGACCTGTTTGGCTTGGACTTGCCAAAACAGATGGTAAAAGGACAGTTCCTGTTCTGAAAAAACAGTAAATCTAAAAATACCGGACAAAGTTCAATCAAAACTAGGATGTATTACAGCTCTGTTACAGGCAGAGAGCGGAAGAATTTTTGGCAGCTAATTCTTATTTCAGCAACGCTCTCTGGGGATATCACCTTAAAGAAACTCACTCAGCATCATATAAGGAGTCTCACAGCAGAACTTGAAATAGGACCAAAATCTTCCAATGACAAATCCAATGTCTTAATTACAAGTCCACCTGGGAAATACCTGCATGCCCAACAGCTGGTCCCTGGAGTTTCCATATGGTTTATCCCAGAGTGTCCCCATCCAATGTGCCACCTCCTTCCCTCAAGCAGGCTCACTGCGGTGCTCGCCCTCCTGCTCGAAAATAAGCGGTGGTCTCCCAGAACACCCTTCCACAATGCAAACATCAAGAACACATGCCCAATTTTGGTCTCAGGACTTTCAGCCAGTGTTCTGTTAAAAAGATGTTAAGTTTTCTCATTAAAAACAGCAACAAATAAATGTTAAAAACGTGTAATTTTGTATTTTATATGATTGGCACTATTTTTTTTAAAATATGTTCACTTGCAAGATACAATGTTCAAAACACCAGCAGGACTCTTCTGTAACAGATTCACATAACCTTAAAAAAACGATAGATCTGATAAATTGCAGTAAATAACAAAAGTCCTAACTATTATTTAGTTTAAAAAAAAATTATTTATTTGGAGTTGGATAATTACCCAGAATTATGAGGGGAAAAAAGCATTTAAATCTGAATTACATACACATGTTAGGTCCTTGAGCAGAACATGTTGTACTCCAGGTTTGGTGCTCCCCCTTTGACCCGAACGTGATTTAGTTCAATGCATATTAATCAGCCTGTATTCATTAACACACTTCTCACTTAGCTCCTTGGTTAGGAAACTCTGATCCTTTCCTGACGTGATTTGCCTCATGTGACTGCAGTAATATTAAGAAAATAGTTCTGCACTTTGCCACTTCTGCCGAGGCTCGTTTTACAGCTTTGTACGGAGCAACTGGGTGGTCCACGGGAGTGTTTTTTTTGAGTAGTGATTCACCTCTCTTTATTGCTTGGAAGTCAGAAGCAAGAGATCTGATTTCCACCAGCCCTTAAAAATCAGGGGATTCAAAAATAATACAAGTTTGGCGTTTTCTGCTCTGTGGGTGGAATCACGAACCTGACACATTTTAACTTCAGCTCTTCTGACCGAGTCCCGGTGCTCACGCCAGTCCCCGCGACTGCTGCCTAGGCACCGCAGCGGATTCAAGCAGGGGTTAATGGGATACCCAGCCCGAGGTGGGGCTGAGCACTGGGACCCCTTTGGCTTTGCAAAAATAGCCCTCAAAGGAGATCCCACTTCAAAATCAATTAAAACAGATAATTTTTCAAACGTGCCGAGCGGTGTCTGTCCTAGCAAAGGGTTTTGTGGCCGTTTTAGCACATGGTGTATGTTTCTTGACTGATGTGTCCGGCCAGCATTAAGGGTGACACTTGGTCAGTTGAGCAACCGGTGTCTTCCTGCCAGCGCAGCATCCCCTGGGGTTGGTGGATCCTTCATGATGCATGCTAGCATTAACCTTGGCAAGCAGTGCACATTTACCTAAATCCGTCCTTTTCCGCATGAAACCTCCTGAGCCGCCATGCCCTGCTCTCCCTGCCCTGGCAAAGCGGAGCCACGATGGTTCCTGGTGAGAAGTTTAATTTAACATGAGTTTCTTGGGGCAGTGAAGATAGAGATCTCTGATCACTGAGCACTCAACTCCTGCCCCAGGAACTGAAGGTGCTGCACGCCTGATGCTGGCGATTTGGGGTAAGCCACCAAACTTCCCAAAGTCTTATTTCACCCACATTCAAAGCCGGTGTGTGGGTGCTGGATGTCCTCCACACTCACATTTGGAGACGAGGACATCAAACCCCTCCAGGTGCTGGTACTGCTGGTCTGGCAGAGGACAGGGAGCATTGCTGCTCCTTCTCCATGGGCTGCATGGCGAAGTAGAGTTTGTTCTACACATCTCACAGGAATTTCAGCCTTTGCACCACTCCATGCTTGGCCCTTCTGTGCTCCTACCATGATCACAACTCAACTAGATCTCCACATCTCTAACCTCCAAACCTCTGCTGCGGTGGATGGGCTGTGCCCTCCCTACCTTGGTCCTGATTTGTGTTTACTGAGTGTCTTTCTCTTGCTGGACAATATTTAAATGCACAATTATAACAAACAGATGGCATCAACCCCTGTGGTGATTTTTAAAATTTTTTTATTAAAGCACAGTATTAATCATGGTAATTGGGTAGGAACTTTAAGGTTATAAAACTACAGCATGTCTAATGAGCGAGCTCCTTATAGGAGGAACTGAGGTTTTTAATCTAATAATGTCAGTTTTATGGATTATGACTGGAGTTTTATGAAGTGTGATATGAAATACTGTGGATTCATGGCTCTCACTGGATTAATTTGGAAAAGTAGTTTTCCTGGTTCTAGGCCCAAAAACAATTATTCCTTACATTTCTGTCCCCTGTACTGTTACCAAACCCCTCTGTCAGAAAATGGGCACCTACACCCATAACTTTTTTACAGGTTAGACTTCTTTGTTTGCCTGGATTTTATTTTTTTTTTAAAATCACAGATTGTTACAAACATACAGTAGGTAGAAGAAGCTCATGTTCCATGTAGCAGACTGTATATTTGTCCAGAAGGAACAACAACAGGCTGTAAACTCTTAAACATGGTTGAGGGCTGGCTGGAGCTTGCAGGCTCCTTACGAGCATGAGAACATAGACACCACGCAGCACTGGAGCTTTCTGATATTAAGCCCTTGACATAGAAGAGCCAAAACTGGGATGCCCGGAAAAACTGTAATTTATTTTAAAGAGAAAAACATGGGAGTAGAGGGCTGGAAGAGACCTCAAGAAGCTGTCTGGTCTTTCCTGCTGCCCCAAGGTAGAGTCATCTCTACCTGCACCATAGAAGTGTTTGTGTGAACTCTTCCTAGAAGCCTGATGAGTGATGAAGCCAGGTCCCTGCCCTTCCTGCTCCACTGCTTCACTATCTTTTAAGTATTCCTGTTATCCAGCCTGACTCATCCTTGACAATATTTAATCCCATTACTCCTTCTCTGTTCACTGGCATGAAAGACTGCTCTTTTTTATCTTCAATAGCCCTTCATATAGGTGAAAACTGTCCTTTCCCTCCCAGTAATGTTCTCGTTTGGATTACGTGATCCCAGTTGGTCCAACCCTGCCTTGTGAATCCATTTTCTACATTTCTGCTTATTCTCACCATCCTCTGGATTTTCTCCAGCTGGGACATCTCTTTCTGGAAGGAAATGCCCAAAACTGAGCCACAGCTTCTAGCTCTGGCCTTACCAGCAGCAGGGAGCAGGAAGGATTTATATACTTGGAGCACAAACTTTGCCCTTTCGGCAAGAGCGCATCCTTGCTGACTCCATCCCATTCCCAAGGTTATTCTGAATATTCATCATGTTCACCAATGCCCTTTACCTGAGTATGGCCCGCTGATAATAGACACCACTAAAGAAACCCCTGAATATCCCTAAATAGACCCTGGGAAGCCCCCCTGATAAATCCTTCCCTCTGACAGTGAGCAGAATGCTGCTGAATGGACTTTCTGACCTGTTTTGTCCACAAGACAGTATTTCCTAATTCTTATAGACCCCTTTTTCTTGGGTTGTTTATGAGATTTTATGTGAAACAGTCTCAAAAGCCTCGGTAAAAGCATATATTGTTTATCCTCTATTCATGTGCCTTGTTTTGTCACCAAAGGAAAGAAGACTGCTTTTACATGCTCTGCTCTTGGCAAAGCCACGACAGCTGCAGTTATTCCCCTTGTTTTTTGGAGGTATTTAGAAATGGCCTTTTTAATCTTTTTTTCCCCAGTATTTTTCCAGTAATGTCCCATCTCTTCCTTTTTTCTCTCTTTAGAAGACAGGTACTTTATTAGCTCTTCTCTGTTCTTTCATTACTCCACCTATGTTCTCTGAATTCTCCAAGATAATCACTAATGCTGACAGGATTTCAACAACCAGCTCTTTAACAGCCCCAGGAGAGATTTCCTTAGGCTCAGATGATTTGAAAAGATCTAACTTAGCTAAGTGCTCTCTAGCTCTCCCCTGCTTGGGGCTGAGGTCATCTTGCTTTGTTACTGGTATTAATTATACCAACAGCCACATGAGATGTGACTTTTTAGTCATGACTGTTACAAAAAAGGCAGACCAAATGTATCAATTAAAAAAAAAAAAGTTAGGATGAGGGAAAACCAAAAGTAAACCTCCTTCCCTGCACACAAAATAAACAACCACTTAGTTACTCTGTGCTAGTGAAAGCTGGAGAATAAAGAGCCCAGCTCATCTGTGTGCTATCAAAACTGCAGTACCTGGGTCTCCCATGGACCTCCTCATGGCAGATCCCCAAGAGTCACACACATTCAACTCAGCTGATTGGGACAGCAAAGACCTCTTCTACCTGACAGACCTCCTGCTGGATCTTCAGGACTTAAGAATGCTTCTCAATGGACTTTGTATGTCACCAAGGAAAGAGGAAATCAATCTTTTAAGCTGGATTTTGGGGATCCTTCTGAAGGGGCCAATGTGAGAAGGAGCCCATGTCAACATCTAAGAACGTGTGTCATGCTCTCTGGAGCTACCAGGGAAAACTGTGGCATTTGGCACCAGCAGGACCACCTGGTCCCTATCCCTTTCTACTCTGTGTGTGACAACAGTGCTACTACATGGCCATTTGGGGCTAATGGCAAAGGCACAGGCTGAGAGAAATGCCTGCACCAGACTCATCTCACATGGCTGAGCAAAGGCACTATGGGCTGCTCAGCTCCCTGTGGGAACCACAGAGAAGTAAGAGTTTTGAAATGACCCAACTAGGCTGTGCCTCAGAGCAGAGGGGGAAGGGGGACAAATCCTGGTGGTTCGTATGACACCAAGGGAAAGGGAGGTCTGCCATCACCCACCTCAATCTGCCCAGTCCCCAGCGTCACTCCTCGCTCCTCTGCTGGCTTGCTCTCTTTCTGGTTCTCCTCTGGGCACCCAGCAGCCGGGCTGGGTGAAAGGCAGATGGTGGCATGCTGGTGCCACTGGACTGAAAGCACAAGCACAAACAGCTGCTCTGGGGACATTTCATCACCCACAGTCTTTGTGCCATCTGTGCCTGGGATGGATCTTTAAAAAGAAAATGCCAGCGTTCTCCGTACAGCCATACAGAGCTTAGGTTTTGGCTAAGTGGCTAACTCTGCTCTTCTGAAACCTGCAGCCCCATTGCCAAAGAATCTCCTCCTCTTAGGACAAGCTGAAACTCATAACGTCAAAAGTTGGTCCTTCCTGTAAGAGATAGGAAGAATAATCCTCAAAAGCCAAATTTGATTTTAATGTGCCTCCAGTTACTTGCGTACCACGAAAACAGCCTCCCACAAAGGAAAACAGGCTATCATTCCCCCATCTGGTTTCAGTTTGAAAAATACTTATATATGTAGTTTTTCCCAAAAGCTATTGTAGGCACGGGCAAAAAATTCCCATTAAATGACAACAGCAAGAACATTTCATTTTCCCCTATTATTAATTTAATCTCGTTAACTTCTTAATTCAGTATTTGCATGAGGATTTAATCTCCGCTTTGCAGAACTATTTAGTGCAGAAAATCACACAGGAAAATAATTACCTGTGTCCACTTGCTCTGTTTTAGACAGCAGATAAAAATGGTTTTGTGAATCCCCCAGAAATTCAGAAAGGTATTGGAAGTAGCAGGATAAAAAGGAGTGAAGTCATTACTGCTGATAAAATGAGAAAGAAGAATGTGACTTGTCTTCAGTTGCTTTTGGGTGCACAGTGAATTACGTGATCCCAATTCACAAAATGCAGCCCATGAGAGAAAGCAAACTCCCATTCTCCATCCCTTCCTGCTGTGGGGACACCTGATCTCAGGACACCTGGATGCTCCTCAGAGAACTCAGCCCTGAGTTTCCAAGAGGGGCGGAAGCACCTACCCGACTCACTGGGAACATAGTGGAGCCAGGAAATAGCCCAAATTTGGTATCCAAAACACAACTTCAGAGGTGAAGGCTGAGTGTTTCCTTCCCACAAGATGATAGGAGAGAACCCACGTATTACTACCACATTTAATACAGAAATAAGAAAATAAAAACCTTTAGATGCCTCTTACACAGTTGCATGCACTCGCTAACACTAGTTAGTGGGGAGCCACTCAGGCATGACAAAAGATATGCAAATGATTTCTTTAGAGCCAGAGGAATTACCTAGAATTCAACTAATTTCATAATTTCACATGCTATATACAGATTTTCTGTTTGCCTGAATAGCACTGTGTTAAAAAACCCCTCATATTTACCCCTATAAAGCAGAGTTCAGTATTTAAAATATTTCTAAACACTTGTCTAGTTAGAGGCTCCCATATCTTATAAATGTAGAATGAAAATATGGGGGAATACAACAACCATCGGTGCAGAAATGCGACTGTGCAGCAATCTGAACCGAAACTTGTCCTTGAACGGGGCCAGATTTTGACACGTTACAAATTGCACCGTGAGGCTTTTGCAATCCCTGGTCTAAGTACCTCGTCTAAAGTTACAAACAGAACTGTGCTAAAGCAACAGGGAACCAAACCCTTTCCGTTCCCGTTACGTACTCGACGTTTCTTCTTGGTCTAAATGTGAAGTCATATCAATGTCTCGCCCCATACTCATTTTTAATTCGTAGCTATATGAACCACCTACTGTAGTTCCCACAGATTATGGGATTTGTCAGCAGAGCGTTTCTATGGATAAGCACAACTTCCAGCTTTTCAATGGAAAAAAAAATTACAGAGAAGTGAGAAAGGGAAGCAGGAGGGATTATGTGTGTGTGTGTGTATATATAAATGTATAACATACATATAAACAAACAAACCTCACACTTTAGCACTCCAGCCAACCCTATGAGAAGTAGGGATGGATGGACAGTGGCTCAGCACAGGCTGCCCACTCTGAAACAGCCAGGACTGGGGTTGGGATACTGGGAGGAGAGACAAGTTCAGTGCCAAAAGGGTTAAACTTAGTTTCCTTCATTTATCACGTAGCCCAAGATGACGCAGTAAGTATTCCTGTTCCAGGTAATTCTATACATTTAACTCAAAGTATTGTGTGTGAATTTAGGATCAGCTGCTCACTTTGGGTCTGAAACACAACGAGCTGCCCAGCCTGTCCTGCTCCTGCAGAGCCGAGATATGTCTCCACGTTACTGGATTTGACACATTTCTTCTGCTCTGAAGCTTTGTTACATTAAAATACCTCTTGGTGTTGCTTGATCTGTTGATTCTTTTGCTAGTGGCCACAGTGTTCCACATTAATACACTACAGGCTAAATAACTGCCGAAGGACTGTTTATGTAAGAGTTGGAGCAATATAAAATGAAAGAATAATTGTACAGAAGGAAGGAATTTTTTTGCTCCCCTGCTCTGAATTATCAACATCTTTCCATCCCTGCTGGTAAAGTTACTTCCTAAAGGGGGAAGCTGTCATGAAGACACTTAATGGCAAAATCCTTTCAACACCTTATTTGTTTTTTTTTCCTGAAGACCAAAGGGCATTTTCACAGACCAGCAAATCTCAACAAGCTTTACAGCAGCACCCTACATCAGAGGACCAATAGCAGATTTTTTTCCCCAATTTTACGCGAAATTGCTCCAAAAGGTTGACTTTTAGTGGCAGACCTCCTAGACTAGGACACTGTTTAAAGGAAGAAGGCAAGGCCAGGTAAGACCAAGTCCTCTAAGTTTGGGACAGAGAGTTTCTCCATGGAGAACACATCAGCACATGAAGAAAGGGTGGCAAAAAAGTGAGGGAGACCCTCTCTACAGACCCTCCAATTTTGAGCTTGCACAGGCATAACTCAGAAATAATTTTAGCTGCTAAACCAAACCAGCCCTGCAGGCAGGTAATACCCACAAGGCTCTGACTCAAAACACTAACCATCAGCAGAAGACTTGGCAGTTCAACACCAAAACAACTCTTGCTGTCAGAAGGAGGTGAAGCAGGAAGAGGCAGAGATACCAGAGTGAACTACTCCGTTGGCTTGTACCAGTGTGAAATCAGGACTTGGCCCTGATTCACTCCTGAGAAAACTGTATTAACATGTAATTATGGGGCCTTGTGTGGACTTCGAAATAGGATGTAAAACTGAGTTCCTGATTACTCATGGTCATAAAAGAGACCATGGCATTTTCTGTGAAGGCAGGAGAAGAAGGATGCAAAAGAGCTCAACCCAAACTTCAAGTCAGGTTGTTACAACCAGGTCACCTTCCCAGCATTCCTGCAGGACACTGTGGCCCTGGCAGACGCTCCCTCCAGTACAGAGCTGAGGAGTGGTGATGGATGGAGCTCCAAATGTGCTGTTTGCAAAATGCCTTGGGATCCATCCACAGGACATTGTTCCCCCAGAGCACGCCTGGGTTCCTTCACTTGTGGGAGAGCAGCGCTCGTTCCGATTAGCTCATTTCATCAGTAAAGTCAAACAGCACGTTAAAAAATTTCTACGTCTATTAACAGCCCATGTGTTTCACTAACCAGCTCCATCTCACTCATTAAAAATACTTTTACAGCAAATGTAGAGGTGAAGTCCAGCAGAAGTGCTCTGCTTCAGTGATACCTCCAGACGGGTTGTGTTGGAAAGAGACTCAGGCCATGTGCTCCAGAGGGATGTCAGGCTCTGCCCTCCATCTGCCTCATCCACAGAGAGAGCAGGTTGGAAAGGATTTTTTCCAACCAGGATTTGTGGATTCATTAAAATACTACATGGGTCAGATCCAGCTCTTCTGGATGCCTTCCCTAGGAACCTTGTTCCCATTCAGGATGCTTGAAGGCCATCATTCTGATCTGTGGGACTCCATCAGCTTACAGAATGGACTCACAAGTTGAATTGCCATCACAGAATTACAAAATGGTTTGGGTTCGAAGGGACCTTAAAGATCACCGATTTCCAACCCCCCTGCCATGGGCAGGGACACCTCCCACTACACCAGGTAGCTTAAAGCCCCATCCAACCTGGCCTCGTGCGCTTCCAGGGATGGGGCATCCACAGTTTCCCTGGGCACCACCCTCACCACAAAATTTTTTTCTTGTATCTAATCTAAATCTATGCTCTTTCAGTTTGAAGCCATTACCCCTTGTCCTATCATATCATTATGTGCCCTTGTAAAAAGTCCCTGTGTCTCATCCTGCACCTGGTGTTTTTCTTCTTGCAGTAACAGGAGCAATGTCAGGCTATGGATTCCTCGAGTACCCTCATCTCCCTGCGCGCAGCCCTAGACCAGGCTGTCCCCAGCTCTCAGCTCCTGTGACTGGGGCAGACGCATGTGCTGGGTAGCTTGGATGTCAAAATGGAACAGCTATGAGGCCAGGTCTGTCACCAGCAGAGACAGTCAGACACAAGACAAGGCAGACCAATGGCAGATAAGCTAAAAGCAGTTAACTGTAAAAAATGATCAACTGTTTTTTCTTGTCTTGTTAGCACGGCAGGAAGGTCTGAGAGTGCAACAGCAGCAGCCTTTAATGAGGAGCCTCTTGCCTGTTTTGGTCAACAACCAGCAGCTGGCTTGTAATATCAAACCCAACTTTCTACTGAGAAGCGACTGAAAAACGCACCCATGCAAAACTGTTTCACAGCTTCCTTTCAAGCCCGTTTCCAATTCGAGCTAGACACCTAGTAAATAGTGTTACAGCTTAAAAAAAAATATTCCTAAATATAACCATGTCTTTTGGACAGCACTAGCTGGACTGGGCAACACTTGCCTAGTCAAGTTGTTCTGGGAGCATTTTGCTGCAGGTTTTTATTTTTCTTCTCTGCTGAGGTCTGCTGCATACTCGGATATTAAGACATCATAAGAAAAATTCCAACAGGGCAATTAATCATTGACTGTCATAGTTTTCCATAAGGTGCAAATTTAAGGTTATAAAACTGTCAAAAACCTTAACAGTTATACGGGCTGCTTGTGTCGTTGGCTGGATGCGCTTCTGGAAGTGGATGCAGACAAATCCCTGTGGCGCTGTGGGCTGCAGAGCCTCGGGAGAACTCCCCCACGGCAGGGGCCATCCCCGTGGGAAACTGTGGGGCTGCCAAGGGGTGGTCATGGCATTGTCCTGTGCTGCTCACCCAGCTGGACCTCTGGCTGGTGGGTCATCCCTGCGAAACCACCTGGGGTGTCTGCTATTTGCAACGCAAGGTTCGGTGGGTGCCCACTGTCCACAGCCTGTGAGCTATACTGGACATGAAGCCTTTGGTGTACATGGCTCATCCTGGTCTAGTGGGACGTGTCCCTGACCATGGCAGGGTGTTGGAACTAGATGATCTTTAAGGTCACTTCCAATGTATGCCATTCTATGATCTTCCAGTGGATAAGAAACAAGCAGGGAATGTCAGACAGATGAACTGAGATGATGCAAGGATGCGGGAAGCCCTCAACAGAGGAAATACTGCCTTTATGTTGACAGATTATATATTCCCTTTGAATGAGAGGACCTTAGGGTCCTCTGGGACTAAGGAAAGTCACTTTCACATGGTGGTGTTTTGAGTTCAATCGCATGCACACACACACACACAAAAGTAGACTGGCACTTACTCAAGCAGCAAAATGATGTCCCTTTAACCTTAGCCAGTGGCAAGGATCAAGAATTCCTCACTAGGCATCCCCAGCACCTTGGTCTTTCCTAGAAGGTACGTGGGTTTCAGGCACGGCAGATTTCAGGGGACTGAGACCAGCATACAGTTCCATGGGGCCTTTCCCACCAGCTTCAACAGGACCAAGACACTGAAAGGACAAACTAGTGGCTTCATTCATGAGCGAACACCATTTCATTTGCCATTTCTCCTTCAGAGCGAGCATTTTCTCCTGCTATTAACATACAGGAAAGGAAGTATTCAGCAAAAACATTTTTCACCCTTGTAGAAACAATCCCTGTTTGAGGTCTACCCTGTTTTAATTGCAATCTGGAATAGGCTGTCAATAGGCATAAATCAATAACTGACCAATTACATGGCAAAGCTCAGAACTCCACTGTAATAAACTGCACTATCAATAATAAAGTAGGACAGTATTAAGACTGGGAAGTGAAAGTCCTTTTTCGGAATATCCTTTTCTCTACTAATTAGGACATTCTTCACAGAGAGATGTGTGGTTCAAAATTTCCCTCTGCGAGAAATGATTTGAATTAAACCCTAAACCCTGCTCTCTCAAATCCTGGATCAATCTGAAGTCACATGGAACTGTTTATATTCCTTGATTGAAGGAATGCTAAAATACTTCTGGCAAAAATACTTCAATTCCCTCTCCACATACAGTCACTGCAGGCTCCTTTGAAATGCACTTTTTCTACAATATTTAGACGTATCTAACAATTGCCAAAATAAGAGCAAATCCCACTAGAGAAGGAGAACATATCAGGAAAAAATCTACTCTGATAGCAAACATTTTGTATAGTGTCTGTCCAGGCCTTGATAAAATTTGGACTAAATTGGTATTACAGACAGAGTAGGGGGAAAACAACGTTCTTTGGAATAAATTTAGATGGGCAGGCTGAGGACCTCAACTGTCAGACAGCCCTGGCATCAGGAAATGGGATCTGTGGTACGAATCCCTTTCAAAACAATTCAGATCCAAGGTTTTGGTTCAACCAGTTGTGGAGACACAGCAGCCATCTGCAAAAGCTGGATCGGGACACCGCTCCCCCAGGTTCACTGGCACTTCAGTCCCAACACTGATTTAAACTCATCTTTTCCTTTTAAAGTTAAAAGGAAAGGACACGACCACATCCACAGGCATAAGGAAAATGCAAGGAAAAAGTAAAGGGGATGTCACATCTGATCAGCGTGACACTATGGTGGAAAACACTGGTGGCTTCTCTGATTTATATCTTTCTGCAGCTACTTTCCTTGCCTCATTAAAGTACGTAATTTCAGTAACTCTAAGCTCTTAGCAACATCTGCAGTAAAATATTTAACTTGGGTTGGCTACTCAGTGTCACCGAAAGCCAAGGCTGGGCGTATTTCAAAAGCCAGGATGACCTGGGTTTTTCCACCACACCAACCTCTCGCAGCACGTTCGGAGCTAACACACGTAGGGGCGCGGACCGAGGCTGTGGCCCATGGCCTTCTGCAACCTCGGAAGAAACAGAAACCAGTTGTGGTGTGAAAATGCACTGAGAAAAAATAACCTGGTGCCTTATCTGGGAGAGGTTACCATTTGATTTTCGTATACAGAAAGCCTGCAAAAGCCACAGGATAAAAAATAAAGTACTGAGTGTAAAAAATGTAGCATAAATGCTATATGATTATCAACATTTTAATTAAAAGAGAAGAAATCTGATGAAAAGGCAGAACAGTTAACGTGCCTTAGCAGGGCAAGTGTAGGGTGCTGCACCCAGGGAGGAATAGCCCCATACACCATTACTGGTTGGGGGCTGACCTGCTGGAGACCAGCTCTGAGGAAAAAGACCTGGGAGTCCCAGTGGAGAGCAGGATGACCATGAGCCAGCAATGTGCTCTTGTGGCCAAAAAGGCCAATGGCATCCTGGGGTGCATCAGGCAGGTTGAGGAAGTTCATCTGCCCCACCCCTACTCTGCTCTGATGACGTCCCATCTGGAGTACTGTGGACAGTTCTAGGTTCCTCGGTTCAAGAAGGACAGAGAACTGCTGGAGAGGGTACAACAAAGGACCACAAAAGTGATTAGGGGCCTAGAGGGACCTCTCTTATGAGGGACTTGGGTCTTTTTACTCGGAGAAGACTGAAGGGGGATTTGATCAACACCTATAAATACTTAAAGGGTGGGTGTCAAGAGGAAGGGGCCAGTCTTCTTTTTGGTGGTGCCCAGTGAGAGGACAAGAGGAAATGGGCACAAACTTGAACATAGGAAGTTCCATCTAAACATGAGGAGGAATTTCTTTGCTATGAGGCTGGCAGAGCCCTGGACCAGGCTGACCAGAGAGGTGGTAGAGTCTCTGGAGACGTTCAAAACCCACCTGGACAAGTTCATGTGCAACCTGCTCCAGGAGGATCTGCTTTGGCAGGATGGTTGGACTAGATGGTCTCCAGATCATTCTGTGATTCTATGATTCTGTGATCTTTGTTGGTGAAGAGCCTTTGCAGGAGGTGGCAAAACACCGATTGCTCCCCCCCTGCACTTACCCTAACCCATTCCCTCCACTTAATATGAAAATGGGTTGACAATTGTGAAAAATATATGATGTAACTGGCCAGCTCGCTGACATGTTGCACTGCATATTTAACATATGAAATGCCCTACCAGTGGACATAAAGTCTTTGTTAAATTTTCCAAGGCCAAAAGAAGAAAAAGGAAAAAAAGGCATTTTACTTCCATCCCAGATGGTAGCTTAGCAATCCCCAAGCTGTCAGTGGCGGGGACTTAAGCAAATAGCAAATGAAATGTACATTGGGCAAAACCAGATATGCTTAAGAAAACACAAAATGTGTTAAAGAACACATTTTTATGCTGCCATCTGCAGCAGTTTCTTTTCAGTGTTGGGCGCCTTGCTTGCAATTTAGGTTACAATGGGAACGAGGTGTAAATTATGAAATGAACAAAAAAAGAGAACTTTCAGCTCTTTCCCTCCCCTCCTTGAGCAGTTCCTTCTCCATGGGATCGAACGACGCCTGGGGATGGCTGGTGGGATGGAGCTGGAACCCAGGAGGTCAGGATGCTCAGTGTAGCTCCAGCCTTGGGAGATGGGTGGGGGCGCTTTTATTTTATCTGTGCATTCACATGCACATTAATTTGCCTGTAGAAAACTGAAATAAACCTCCAATACAGGAACTGATTATGTCAGGTTTGCAGAGGAAGACAGAAAAGAGAGGGTTCTCTGAAGGGCTAGGCATGAAAGAAGAATCTTTGCTGTGCGATTTATCTAACAGGTAGTTGTCTGCACACGTGGCACATTACGGTTTCAAAAGCTGCCAAAGGAGCTTGTCTCCTACAGGGAGCTTTGAAGATCTTGACCATAAAGAGGTTAGTGCAGTGGGTATTTCCTGGTAGTCTCGTACTACTTTTCCCAGCACATATTCGTCCTGTGTCAGATGGGATCACATGAAATGTGGATCCCGGAGGATGCTGGAGAGGAAGCAGAAAATGCCACCCACTTTCAAGGTCACAGCTGCAAGGAGATCGCTGCTCATGCTGCCGCACTGATCGCTTACATATGAGATGAACCTTGGAAGAGGACTGAAAATATATGTATATCAGAATATTCCAGGAAGAACTGTCACCAGATAGCCTGACTGCTAGAGGAGCAACGCTGCAATGAGCCCTCGCATTGATGAGAACCTAACGGCAGCTGCATGCTTATCGAGAAGAGAAGCACTCTTGGAAAAAAGCTGCATGGGGCTTGAGGTTTTCCAGCTCAAATAATCTCTAGCAGAGGATGAAATACAGCTGCCTGTCCGTGAGTAAGTTCCTGCGCTCCAAAGCGAGTGTGTGACTCATTCAACAAAACCCAAGTGCATCAACATCAGCCATGGGGCCGATTTTAAAAGGTTACTCATTATTCACCAGCAAATTAGATTTGTCAACAGATGGAGAGAGCAAAACCTCAGTCCTGCCTGGTTCTGTGACTCAGCCTCATCCAGCAAAGTGGAATAATGAGCTCTTCTGAGCCAGGTGACAGCTAGCGTGACATGAAGACAGAGAAGCGGGAACAAGACACAGAGCAGAAGAGCCCAGAATTTGCCTGGCACTGGCTGATGCGTTTGAAACAGCAGCGACCAAAAGGAGCAGGGGGTCTGAGTACCTACACACCAGCCAGGAGCTGGGGAAAGACACAGGGAGCTTTGTTGGTCCAGTTTTTCTGCGCCATCGACGTCGTGATTAGCACTTTGGCAACGCAGCTGCGTGCGAATGGCCGGTGCCAGGTTAGAGCAGGATGGGACACAGAGGAATCACACTTTGTGAGCCCAGAGCTGGGCAGCAGCGCTGCTCCCCTGTGCTGGAGGGGTCCGACACAGAGTGAACCTGGACCATACCCATGGAAGGTCCTGGCTTGGGCGGGCATCTGGACCTGGACCTTCACGCTACTTCACTTCAGTCCGACATTGTTTCGGGAAGTTTTAGGACAGCTTTGTAGCTTAATTTCTTCTGACAGTGAGAAGGAACCCTTAAGGTTTCTGTAAACCAGCATGTTTACAAGTGAGTGCCAAAGAGAGAGCTGGGTCCAATGTGGGCTGCGAGCAGCCAGCCCCACCGCTCCAAAATTACACGATAGAGCACAGGACGTGCCACAAGGCATTAATCTCCCAACGCACAATTTTAGCCTTGAAATCTCTGCGTGACAGATACACGAACAGCTCAGACATGACTGAGGGAAGTTCAACGAAGCAGCAAATTACAGCTCTGCCCAGGATTTTCCACCCAAGATACCACATAGGTATTTCCCAGTACTCACTCATGGGCAATTGTGGCCAGAGCAGCTCCTTTCTGGCGTCTTGTGGTGGCACCACTGCTGTCATGGTGCTGGTGGTCACGGGTCCCTGGGCCACATCAGGGCACTGTCACCAGAAAACAAATGAGTGGTGCCAGCCCAACACACCAAAATTTATCTGTGCTGACCAAGAGAGCTCTGAAGGAGCTCTTTGGTACCTGCTGAAAGATGTCTCGTGGGACAACCTGGTCCTGAAGACCCTCGGGATTCCCTGTTTTGACCTTGTCCTGGACAAGGAATGGTCATTAGTCTGTGTGAGCTCACGAGTGTTCATCATCAAATCATGAACATCTGGGACTTCTCCCATGCTTTGCTTTCAGGATCTCCATGTGCTTTCCAAACTTAGGAGAGGACAGACGGCAAGACAGTGGCAAGAAGAGCAGGCAGCAGTGTGAGACAGCACCTATGGAGACAGGAGCAGGGAGCAGAATCCAACTGAGGCACACCCAGGGGATGCGGTGGCTGGGTTCCCACACAAGGGAGGAAAAGCACCACAGATCAAAAAGCAGCAGATCTACCACATACATCCCTGAATCATCCTCCAACTGGGGCATCTCCACCAGAGCACTGACTGCCCAAGCAGCCAAGAAAAATCACCGCAAAGACTCTTATCACAGTACTGGATGTGTGTGGAGTATTTCATTTGGCACTCTTCGGAGCTCTCATAATCTTTTCCTTTATGATTAATATTAAACAAGTCATATTCCTTACGGAATTTCCTAACTGTGTCTGTTTATATTTTTCTCTACATCATAGTTAATATTTTAAGATTGCCTCTCTCTTTTTTCTCTTTTATTTCACATTCATATGTTTTTCCTCATTTTATAAATTAGGTTTCTTGTTTAGTAGTCATGACAACATCTGACTGCGGTGGTCACACCACAGCCTGGGGCTTTTTTTCTCTTTCCCCCCACCCCAAGCTGGCTTAGAAAAAATATCCTTTAAGTAAAGAGAAGCATAAAATGAAAGGGGTAAGTTTGGTACTGACTCCTCCTCCTTTCCCTCCAATGACCCACTTCAACAAGACTTCCCAGCATGGTGGGTGAGGACTCATTTGGCTTTAATCCTGCAAAGTCTTATCCACTTAGTTAACTTCAATGGGAATACTCAGAGCACATCAAGTGAAACACATATGTAAGTCTTTAGAGCCTTGAGGCCTATGCCTGAAAGGCAGAAAGGCAAAAAGCTGGAGCTGCATTTTCCTTCTGGGCGTTGATCTCTGCTCAGCAGCTCCAAGGGTTGCGGTGCTATGGGGTGAGCACAGAGATATGCTGCTCCCCAGGTTGAGCATGGGGTGACTTTCATGAGGTGCTGTAATTCAACAGTATCTTCTGAACAGGGACCCACATGGACCACCATCGGGCTGGCAACCGCAGCCCCTGCACAGCCACCTCATGGCTTTTGCATCTCTCCCTTGCTCCAGACTCTCAAGAACACCCAGAGGATGGAGGCAGCAGGACCCGTCAGCTTCCACCTCGGCACTCTGCATTTCAAGTAGTGGACGTGGTAATTAAAGCCTGCCTGTTTATTGGGGCAACCTGGAGCTCAGGCAAAGGAATTTCAAAGCAAAGAGGCAACATACAAACAAATGTAGTTTTGTGACCTAGGGAATATTAGGGGACAAGTTTTCTAAGCGAACATTGTATTTCAGTCTTTTAGGCTGTTGGTAACCAGTAGCTTAGAAGGAATTTAGGTTTTTGAGAAAACAGGAGCACATTTTATTTTAGACTTCTCCCATGAGCACAGTAAATGGCGATGGGTTATGGATCTCTGTTTACCCACGGCAATGGATAACTAAAATTCCACGGTGTCTTTTACATACTGAACATAAAATACCAATTACATAGATGGCCAGCCACACCGAAAGCAATGCTGAATCAAAAGGAGGCAATGAGGAAGGGAAAAAGCCCGGAATTTAACAAAGGCAGATGAACCTTTAATACAGCAGAACCTCTGGGAGCCCTGAGACACTGAGTCCAGATGTTCGGAGGTCGATGTAACCTGACTCCAAGAAGGAAGAGGATGTATTTCTTAAAATTCCCTGTTGTGCTTTAATTTACTGCAGTCTTGCAGAGGACGCATGTGGTGATCACAGGTGGAGTTTCAGATTGACCATAAACATGAAGCTGGGGGCAAAAGACTTGAGCCATTTCAGATTTGGCTGCCAAGACAGTTGAGGTACAGATTTCCATGAAAACACCTCCCTCCCCTTCCCCTGCGCTCCAGTCATTGCTAATGGGGGCCAGAGGAAAGCCCTCCAGCAGAGATACTGCAGGCACCAACTTTTTACTGATGGGAACTGGGACAAGAAGCAGGGCCCAGCCCAAATGGAGGTTCTCCAGCTGATGACCACTTCTTCTCTGACTGGAGATTGGGAAGGAAAACAGGATGGATGGCTCCATTTCTTATCTGTGGTCACATTTCTTCTAAATAGTCCCAGGAAAATTGATCCCTGTTCTTTAGGACCCCACTGTTTGCCCCTGAACACTTTGCGGGGAAGAAAGAAAAATATCGGTCCCATAGTGTCTCTGGCACCATTCCATCTGCCCACTGAATCAGAGACGGAGGTGGTTTGGATGCACTGGGTTTCAGAATGTCCCCTCCCCCAGATCCTGACCCTTTTACCTTGGCTTTGCTCCCTCTGAGGTTTCTGGCCTGCAGTAATGGTCGGTGTTCGATTAGGAGAACTGGCAGATTCGCCGTTGTTGCTACAGAGGGATTTGCATGGGGATTAGAACTGGTTTTCCAGGTTTGGCTATGGAATAAATGACATTATGGTTGCAATAAAAGCAATCCTCGTCCCTTTTCCCTTCTCCACTCCTGCCACACTAATTCCCAACCTCGATCCAAACAAACAATGCAGTGTGATTTGTTTTTCCAGATGAAATTTTTAAATTTATCTTGCCTATGCTCTGAGTTTTCTATTGCCCCCGTATTTCTGCATCTCTCCACAGCACCTAGCAGCAGGAGCTGGCAGGTGCTCTAAAGTAGACTGTGATGTGATGGTTCACTGGTGGATGAGAAATTATTGTCCTTCCTTCTCTCCCAACCTGTTTCATGCTATAGGAATGCTGAGTTCACCAAACTCCTCTTTCCCTAACCTCTTACTTTGCTTAGGAAGAATGACCTGAGCTTTCATAATTTAACTTCTTCCAAATTCTACCATTCCCTCAAGGAAAGAGGATGCTTCTGAAGGAGATACAGAGCAAACTCTTACCTTGAATGCTAACCAGCCTCAGGACTCTTGGCACAGGGCAGCAGAGATGGAAGCATCCAGGGAAAAAAATAGGAAAAGATATTGGAAATTGGGTTAAAATGGCTCCTGCAGAGGAACTGATTCAGGTAAGGATGAAAACAAATTAATCAATCTCTTTTTACCAGGAAAAAGATGAGCCTTACAAAGAAACAATCAGTACAGTTACTGGATTGACCTGTGCCTCCCAGTCACTACCTAACACTTCAGACACTGGAAAACCCAGGTAAGAGCAACTCCTTCTGTACCCCAGGAGGATGCAGAGGCGAATATCTGAGAATATGGGGCGAGGGGGTCACTTCCATTCCTGCGGCTCATGACCTGAAATGGGAGCAGACGAACAGGAAACGCATCATTATGGAACACCACTGGGGGGAGAAGGGGTACATTTTGCAAAAACTATCTGGCACAGGAGGTCTTGGTTCCATGTTTCATCTGCTCATTTTCACGACTTCACTGGTTTCACTTCAGGTTTGCCACTGCTGAAGGAGGAACACAGCAGGCTCAGGTGCTCCTCTGACTTTCAGAGCAGACCTGGGGCTTTCACACCTTCAAAGTGAAGGAAGAAGGTATAGAATTGCTATATTCTGAGGGAGGAAGGTTAACGAAGCACATGCAGCTGTGAATGTGACTTCAAGTCTGCTTTGAGCTGATGGTGCAGAGCAGACCAGAACAGCTACAGTTTGGGCTGTTGGCACAAACTGAACACATTAGCCAAGATGAGACAGGGGCACTCCAGAGGCGAGAGGGGCAGCCAGGCAGCAACGTGCCATCGCAAGGAGAAGGGCTACTCTGAAATTCCTGACCCCCTCCTCTTCTCTGCTTGCTTGCTTGTCTACAAGGTGCAACGAGTCAATCCACGCACCCTACCAACCCTGACCTGCCATGGCACACAGGCCAGAATTTGGTACTAACCATTCCCAAACTGCTTGAAGGATTTACTGCTTCTTTTGTGACCTTTTCTGCCTGGCTTTCTCCACACTCCCATTGTATCACCTCGTATACATAATTTGTGCAACTCAGGGGAGACTTGTGCTATGCACATGTAGATGTTTTCTCTAACACCAGCCTGAGTTCCATGCTGATACATCTCATAGAAGTGAACCAGCTTTCTGAGCTTTTAGAGGGCTCAGATCTTTGGATCTTTATTAGCTGAATGAATAAGCTGCATGGCTACCAGAAAGCCTTTGGGATTTTGTCTTTCATCTCTCCTCTCATCAGCACAAGTCACGAGAAGTGCCAATGTGATGAGTAGGGAACATTGTTTTAGGCGCTTGCTTTCTCAGTCTTTGCAAAGCTGGCACTGATCTAGGGTTGCTCAGTGCTTGCAAGTTTTCCTTATTAAAGTGGAGTGTAAATTTAAAGTGCCGTATCTCTTCCTGAACAGCTCCACACGCAGACACCAAACCAAACCTATGTTGTTCCTGTTGAGCTTAACCCACCTTCAAAGTCAGTTGCCTGAGTGTAAAATGAGCAGTTAATCAAGAACGACTACCCTGGACAGACAAACCCTCACTGTGCTCCTGGGAGAGATGAGAGTAAAAGGCGAGAGTCCCTCACAGGAAAGCAAGAGAGGTGAGATCTTGTGCTACCAACACTGGCCTGGAACAAGCTCTTTCGGGGCTTGAGGCTCAGTTTACGGCAGCAAGAAAATTCCATTACCCTCTAAAACGTCAACATTACCCCAAGGAAAGGAAAGGTCAGACTTGGGGTTTGCAAACAACTCTCTGGGCGAGGATCGCCCCTGACCATGGTGCAGCATCTCTTGTCCCATGGGTGGGTGGTTGGTCCCACAGCCTGGGAAGAGCCGGGCACTGCTGCCTGCGTCCAAGTGCGACATCACTCATCTCGGCCAGCACTGCAAACAAATCACAGCTGCTCCAAGAGTATCTTGCACTAATCGGCGATTTCTCCGAGTCACTGGCTCAATTCCCCCCCCTTCCCCCCTGCCCCATTTTTATAGGAAGATGAAAGAAATGAGTGACACAGGTTTCCTGCAATTTCTCGCTGTTGCATCACCAAAGAGATAATGCCTTTGGAGGTGCCTGGGGAATCGGATGATACAGCTGTGTAAACTGCGTGTGGGCTAAAGTAACTCAGAGCCGCATCCTCATCCCAACACTTCCAAATCAAAATAAAACCTCTCTGGAGGCAGCATCATTACAGGGAAACATTAAACCCAGCAACTTGGCCCAGAACAAGCACATGAATTACTTTCATCAAAGCAGGACACTACAAAATCCATCTTCACCTCTATCCCTAAGCACTTCCATGGCTTTGTTTTCACCCTGAAACTACATGAGATTAATTTTAATGGCCTTAATTAAAGCTACACAGTTTGTGCAAGGGATAGTGGTAAAACCTGCACCTCTGATCTGTGCGTAGTTTTCCAGATGTACATTCAGCTGGCACAAGGTATGTTTAAATCCAATTACCCACATGCTTAAAAGATGCACTAATTAACTTGGCACTTATGAAAACATGTAAATTAATAATAAAAAAAACAACCCTAAGTTGATCACCTGGGAGGACAGCAGGTATCACTGGGGCACACAGTCTGAATTAACCCCGAGTCACCCTGATCACAGCAAATGAAGATCCAGCCCATGAGCTGGTACCTGCAGCTCAGGTCTTTGCCCACCATGTCCCAGAGCTACATCTCTGCAGGGAAATTTGGACAGGGCAAAGGGCAGAGTCACCAGAGTCAGATTTTCAAGACATGGGGAGGGCACAGCTTGTGACCACAGCTCTGACCCACTGGGCTCCCTGGCTTTGCTGACCTGAACCCAGAAACCCAAGATAAGAGCATAATTCAAACTGCTCCGATGCCTAGTGGTACCAGGGAAAGACTAAAGAGCAGTGATGGTAGGAGACCCTCGTTTTAGCCAGGAGAGCTCGCTATAGCCTTGAACTGCAGCAAAATCCTCTCCTTGCTCCCAAGAACACAGCACCAAAGGCAACAGCCCACTCCCAGACCCTTCCACTCCTCGAATGGGCACGCTCTGTCTTCACACGTCTACATCTGACACTATTAAATGATACTCTTCAGAATACATGTATTATAAATTCCCTTTAAAAAAAAAAGTTCATAATCTGCCATCTGTTTCCAGTTAGGCTGTTCTGGTTTCTTCTTTTTTTTGAAAGGGAATATAAAACATTATTTAAAGGTCCCGTAATCTAGATGGTGGGAGGAAAGAAACCAAAATCCAAGTACCACCACCATCGTTACCCTGCTGAAAAGCAAGGACTCGGTGAGAGCCAAGGGCTGGGAAGTTGCAACGTGACCAGTTCAGATGAAGAATAAGGTAGAGAAAATGTGATTAAACTTGTAAGAGCTTTACCATCAGTTCAAGCCATTACACTGAAACTGGATAAAACTACAGCTTAAAGACATTTGAGACATATTAGTGGGTGAGTCCTTTGGCTTGGGTGACATTAATGGATTGTAATAGTTTTAGTTAGGTTTAGTAGCTACCCCTAAACATAAATAAATAATCATCACAGGAAACATGGTAACAGTACATGCTTGAGATATGTCACTGATTTCAGTAACATCTCTGGTTTATAACTGGTCTGGCTCTTATTAGACATAATGTTTTATACATACACTTAGACATACATGCAATCACATGTGCAACACATACTTCATCTCCCATCCTTGTTTGGACCCAAATGCTGCAGCACAGCACCAAGTGAATCACATCTGGGATGTGCAGATGTTTTGAAGCTCTTGCAGCCTCGCCAACTCATATCATTTCACTGACAACATCATCATAATTGATTTTTATCTTCAAGCCCAAGCACCTGGAAATTCTGCTGGAGGACTGAGTTCTGGAGCGCAGAGAAATCTTGAAAATCAAGTGCAAAATTAAAAAGGAGGCGGGGGAAAAGGGAGGGAAGGGGGAAACCACCCCAACCCTTCCCTACAGCCCTAGGAGCCTAAGCTCTACAACTTCTTCCCTTGGCAAAAGAAGGACTGCATGTGGTGGATGTCAGCCACATCATTTAATATGGCTTTGGAAGGCGTTCACGTAGTGTGAAGAGGAGAGTGGTGTAAAGCCTACATAGAGCAGTGCAGAAAATGAGACTTGAGAGCACCCCCGGCAGGCTGTAACACAGAGGAATCACCAAGGACAGCCAGAGTTGTTCCCATTTTCACAGTACTTAAGCAAATCTTGCAGTTTGGAGATCTAACTCATGGTCTTTGAACCTCAGTCCTTAGCAATATGCCAAAGGACATGGGGCCACCAGAGCTGACCTGGTCCCTAGGTTTCCCTGGCTTGGCCATGGGGGCTCCCGTGGCAGAGAGATGATGAATGATGTCACCAAACCAAGCCACCACCATGGAGACAGCCCCAACACACGTGGCAGCTTCCACCACGAACCTGAAACTCAGCTGGAACTCATCCCTCTGGCACGGCCACGCACTCTCTCCCCTCCCTGCCACCGTATCCTTTCGCTGTATGAGCAAATATACGCTGCTCTGAAACTAAACCAGTCCTCTTGGATGGCCAAACTCTTCCTGGCCCCAAAACCAGGAGCCCCAGTCAACAGTGAAAATTAATACGGTCCTTCCTGCTGCGTTTTTACAGCCATGGCAGCGCTCTGCATCCTGGGGGCCTCCGTGCAAATCTGATTTCATAGCTGGGCGTAAAATCTCGCTCTCGGGTTTAATAAGCAAACCCACTATCAGTAGCAAAGGTGAGAAGACAGGCATCCTGGCCCGGGACATCTTAACAAGATGCCTCCAAGACACACTTAGACCTTCCTCCGTGGAAAACCAGCACGTCTCAAGTCGGACAACCAAACGCAGAGGCACCAAAAATCAAAGGCTGACAGCGTCCCAAATAACCACATTCTATTTTCAATTTAAAAAAAAAAAAAAAAAAAAAAGAAAAGCCAACAACCCGCAAACCCAAGGCTGTGGGATCCCTCCAAAGTTTCCCTCCGCGTGCCAGCAGGATGACTGATGGTAAATCACACCAGCTCCAGGGCTCCGTCGCAGACTGCTGCCAGGCGGCTCCGCCTGTTGGAGTCACTGACGGTCCCCCTTCCAATTAATCAAGTTCCCATACTGATTAACAGCATGATTCATGTCTCTCGTTAGGCGCATTCTGTAACAAACAAGGCTGTATTTCAAGGCTGCTGGCTTAATGGTTAAAATAAATACCTTCCAAATTTCTATTTTCAAGTAGCTGAACCTTTTCCACCTTTACAACTAATTCAGACTTCCTTCAAATTATTTTTCTAAGTAATATAACAATTTGTTTTTCATTAGAGCTTGTCAAAGCCGGACTTTGGTTTATTTTGAGAGAAACCAGCACTCTCCAGAAACTGTTTAGTACAATTTGAATGACGCCCAAAGGGGTTATTGCAGCCACAATCAAAACAGAGTTTACAGCACTGGCTAGGGGTGACACTTTATTTAATGATTTAAAAAAAAAAAGAATAAAAAAAAAGAGGAGAAAAAGCCCCCAGCCCCCTGAATCAGAAGCTAATTAAATGCACTCCTATGGCTAACAGTAAGTGTTTCTAAGTCACTCTGACTACTGCAGAATGCAAGAACTTAACTTGTTGCTAACTAATACCAGACACCATTATACGAGCAGCGTTATTTACTGATTTGGGGTGGTATGTGCTGGTATTCTCGTGTCTGGCACAGCAGCCTCGCCTCCCAGCAGATATTATCAAGCTGGATGTGAAGTCAAATATAGGAGTGATTAAATAGTTTGAGTTCTGCCTGCTTAAGTTGGATTTTTTTTTGGGGGGGGGGATGGGGGGAGGTGGCAGAGCATTGCTCAGTTTTTAATTTAAGGTGGCTTAAATGTTACAGAAAATCTACCCCTGTAACTCCTTTGATTTCACATTCCTTTTGTTTTGCTGTTGAGCAAAGCCGAGCTGGAGCCGTTCCAGGGCTGAGGGTGGGAGGCTGGAGGATGAGTAAGGGCCAGGAGGACCCCGGCCACCGCTTGCCCGCAGGACCAGGATGGGTGCACGGGCCTGGCCCGAGCGACCCGGCTGCTGCAGCCATGATAAACAATCTCTATAATCCCAGTCCAGTGCTTTAAGGTTCCCAAACAACCTTTCAAAACACTCTCCCTGCATCCTCCGTCTTGGACCTGAGTCCAAAGCAGATTTTGAAACGATTGGAGCTGCAAAACTCTTTTCCATCAGACCGTTCCCCGCCTTGCAGCAAACTCATGCTCCGCTGTTCATTTTCTGGGGATGTTCTCTGTTTGTTGTTGTTGTGTTTTTTTCCTAAACCACAACAAAGTCAACAAAATTTGGACTTTTGTGAGGTCTGAATTTCCTCTTTGTTTGCTCAGGGAGGGGAAAGGCCGCTGCCGCCCAGCCCAAGCAGCAAACACCCACTCGTTCACACCCTCCCAGGGATGCTCCTCTGGGGAGACCACGCTCCCTGCATCCTACCTTGCAGGGCATCTGCAAGCGAAATCAGAGGCTGGCTTGGAGATAACACCTGGAGGAACAGCATCTGCAGTCTCTTAACTTAAGGATACTCATGGTACTGATTTCTACAGGAATAGTGCAGTACAGGGAGGTTCAACAAGAGCAAGGGTAGGATCTGGCACTCAGGGAGGAAGAATTCTGGGCACTGATGTAGGTTAGGGGTGGACCTGCTGGAAAGCACTTCTGAGAAGGATCTGGGAGCCCTGGTAGATAGCAAACTATCTAAGATCCAGCAATGTGCTCTTATCACCAAGAGGATCAATGGAATTCTGGGCTGTGTAGGGAAGAGTGTGGCCAGTAGGTGGAGGGAGGTCGTTCTTCCCCTCTACCTGGTGCTGTTGAGGCCACAACTGGAATACTGCATCCAGTTTTGGGCTCCCCAGTTCAAAAGATAGAGGGAAGTACTGGAGAGAGTCCAGCGTAGGGCAGCAAAGATGATGAAGGGATTAGAGCAGCTCCCTGGTGAGGAAAGGTTCAAAGAGGTGGGGCTCTTTTAGCCTGGAGAAGAGAAGGCTGAGGGGAGACCTTACTGATGCTTATAAATATCTCAGGAGTGGGTTGAAAGAGGACGGAGATAGACTCTTTCCAGTGGTTCCCAGTGACAGGATGAGGGGCAACAGGCACAAGTTAGAACATTGGAAGTTCCATTTGAATATGAGGAGAAACTTCCTTCTGGTGAAGGTGACAGAGCCCTGGCAGAGGCTGCCCAGGGAGGGTGTGGAATCCCCTCCTCTGGAGACCTTCAAGCCCCACCTGGATGCAATCCTGAGTGATGTGCTCTGGGCAGCCCTGCTTTAGCAGGGGAGTTGGACTGGATGATCTCTAGAGGTCCCTTCCAACTCTGAAAAATCCCTGATTCCATGGATGCCTGAATTTTCTGGCTGCTGCCTCCCAGCAGCCCCAGGGTAGCTCCTACGGCGAATCGGGCAGCGGCTGTATTCTCATGCAGCATGTGTTCAAAAGGTAAAGACACTTCTCTGCCTCAATAAGGAAAAACAACTACTTGAGCAACGCAAATGTCCTATAGGTTCATAATTAAAGCACAAACTGAGGGTCTGGTCCCTGTGCCACAAGCACAGGTCTTGTGTAACCCTGATAATCCTCCTGGAGACACATCTGATTTACACCAACCTAAGAAAAAGAACAAAACCGAGCTCCTATCTGACAAGTGAAAACAAACACTGGATTCAGACACTTTCTGCAGGGAAAGGGGGAGCTGTTTAATTTTTGTTCCTCCTCTCTGGGCTGCTGCTGTGACCTCTGCTACCTCTTAAGTCAGCAACACAATATGTTGCAGCTGTGGCACTGCAAACAGCATGATTTAATTTGCATGTGTGTGGCTGGGAGGGCAGTTCATCCCTCCAACGTCTTGTGGCATGGCAGAGGCAGCCGTGGTGGAAGCGGGGGGCTTGGTCCTCCCTTCCCAAAAGAGTGGAGGGAGGTGTTGGGGGGGGGAAAGCCCTGCTTCGCCTCCCATGCACGGCTTTGGAGAGGAGATGGGAAAAGGATCAACTAGAGGAAAATGTCCATTTCCATCAAATTTTTTAGGAGGTTGGGGTTTGTCCAAGCCAAGGGAAAAAAAAAAAAAAAAAAAAAAAGAAACAGAGGTAGAAAACATCTATTCAACAACCATCTTCTGCTTAAAAAAAAGAAAAGCAGAGGAAAATGATCTCTCCCATGTGTTCCCAGCTCCCAGGAACACAGGGGCTGTGTGTCTCCAGCGCAGTGTCCGGCTGGGCAAGGTTAGTGCTCAGAGCTTGGTTTTTGAGGGAAAAGAGCCAGAGGTTTCTGCTGCAGGAGGTTTCTCCACAGCACCCCCACCCTGGGGGCTCCCCTCTCCGCAGGTCCTTCCCCCCTGGCCCTCCACCAGGCTCATAAAGCTGCCGTGTTCCCGCGCAGCTCCTTGGCCGGACCCTGAGAGCCCTCTTGGGAACTTTTCTATGTCAGTGCTCTCAGTTTGAGGGTGTTTTGGCTGTGGAGGTTTCATCTTTGCCTTCCACAGGGCTGGAGTTCAGCTTCACTCTTGGCATTGTCCTCCCTCCGTTTTATATATGGCTTCCACTGAAAAACATCCCGGGACAGCCCAAATTTAAAGCCCGCTGCCAAACCTCGGCGGGAAGAGAGGAGGACTCAGTGGCAGTGAAAAACTGTCAGCCCCAAGGCTTTGCCATCCCTGCTCCTTTGGGGAACTTCTGTCCTTACGGGTGACAGACACTGGGGGCTGAGCCCATCCTGGCCCCACTCTGGGAGCTTCCCAGCCACGAGGCTGCACAGAGGATGCTCCATGAAGGAGAACTAACCAGAATTTTTCAGGGGCCATGCAAAGGAGTGTGGTTCCCAAAATTCATACAGATCCAAAGGGATTTGAAGGCCTAAAAACTCTCCCCTCATCCTGAAAATCCCAACCCATGCCTATACAACTCTAACCCAGAGCAGCACTGTGGAAGCAGAGGAATGACCCTGCCTTTCCAACAGCGCTAGCTTTATACTTTCCATTTACTTTTTATTTATGGATTTTGCCTTTGTAATACTGAAGCTCCTTCCCATCTGGCACAGCCAAAACCACCCCCCTGGCTGTAAGAAACCTCAAACCTCTCCTGCGTGGGCCTTACAGCCTCCTCGCCACGCTCCCTAACCCAGCGCTACCTGCCAGCTCGTAGGGGCAAGGTGGCTTTTTCCTGGCTTTTTTGGCTTTCCTCTCGCTTCCCCTCATCAACTCGTTTGCCAAAGCAGTGTAATTTTACTGCCTTGGCTTAAGGAGCCAAGAAATACGTTTGCTGGTGTAAGCTGTGCATTAGACGTCGTGAAAAACATGCAGCTTCAGGGTTTTAGGAGCCAGCTCCAGAGAAGAGCAAAACACCCGCAGAGCAGCAGGGTCCTGGGTTTGCACCCTCTCTGGTTTCACTCACGGACGCCACTGGTGCTTGGCCGTGGGTGGTTGAGCACAGGAATGGACTTATGGGCATGGAAAGGGGACCAACTGTGCATAGAGGATGGAAATGTCAGCAAGGAGAGAGGGGAGATAACCCAAAGCTCTTGTAGGTGGTGTGGTGGAAAGGGGTCCTGTGGCACAGACCTGCAGGCAGGGACAGGACTTGCCTTCCTCACATAGCACTTTTATCTTCCCTCACCCTTAAAAGCACAAGCTCCTCAGGGTATGGACAGGCTCTGGCTTGATGCTTTTACAGGACCAAGAATAACAGGGTCCAGACCTCACCTGTGATCTCCAAGACCTCTTCTTCCACCTCCAGACACTAACAGCCACACTTTGTACTTGATTTCTCCTGAAATTTGGGGTGTTTCAGATCTACATGTATATTTTTGAGGCTCAGACCCCAACATTACTACAAAATTAGCCAACTGGTACCATCAGCCTCAAAATGCAAGACTGACTCATAAAAGCTATTTGTAAAACATTGGCCACTGCGACCCCCTGCAGCTGGATTTCCATCCCGTTCAGTGAGCATCCCAGTCAGTAGCCATCAGCAAGAGACATTTAGTGAAAACAACCCCATCCTGATGAACTAGAGGTGTCCAAAGGCACAACGCCAGAGCTGGAAGTTTAAACCATGTCCCGTGCTCCCTGCACGTTGGTGAACACCGTCCTGCCTCTACACAGCAGCTACAAACCGTCCCTTTGCTCCCCAGGAAGGCCAACAGTATGTGGTACCAAAAAGCTCTCAACATTTAGCGAATTCTCAAAAACTCTCCCAGGACTCTCAGTTACACGTGAGCAAAGGGCAAACCCCACCTTGGGCTTACTCGGAGGTTCCCGTGGCTCAGACTGGCTGTTTCTCACCAGCCTGGTTTTACAGGGCTGTAAGCGCAGAGCTGAGCAGGGAAGGAGCCGAGTTACAAGTCTCTCCTCCAGCTTTATTCCTGGCAGAGACGATTCGCAGCGGTGCCGCTCGGCACGGCAAGTCTGGCACCTGCTTACAATAAATCCCTAACAAAGCTGAAAAGTTAAATGCTCATTTACCTTAATTTCTGGTTTAGATTTGGGTTTCTACGTACCGTAAATGGCAGAAGGAATGTTTTTTTGAAACAATGCTGCATATTTACCTTGGACATCCTCTAGAATTGGCTGCCCTTCCTCTAAGATTTCTTTCTAAATGCAAAAGGATGCTCTCAGCCCAGACTGTCTAAAGGGAAGGTTTTGCCACCATCACCTGCTAAGGCTTTCACGCTGGCCAAGATCTTTCTAGCAGGCTCCCTTGCAGGTGGGCTGGGTTGATGCAATACTGTGGGTCACAAGAAACCCAAGGGGTTTGAATCCCAGCAAACAATGAAGGAAGAAAACAACCTCATGGGGTGATGTCAAGCTGTGCAGACGGGAGCGTGGGAGTCTTCGCTTTTGGGACACGTGTGATGGGAGAAAGTAAGATGAGCACAGTTAAACTGGTCAGTGCTGCTGAGCACAAACCTGCCTGTTGGCTGCACTGGCTGAGAGAGGCTCCTCAGCCTTGGAGGTGCCATGTCCCAGAGATTTCCCTTCACAGCCATCTTTTCAGTGCAAAGAGCCTCCTTAGGATCAGGGTTTCTTGCAGCAATTAATGAGAAGGTCAGCCAGCCCATTCAAACCTTACTCTTGGGAGCAGGGAGTCACAGGTGTGGAGAGCACATACCCACTCTCACTGTCCTCGACGTGGATGAGACAGGAAGCCTGGTGGTACCCCGTAACACACCGTGGGGACAATCCTCAACCCTGCGCCCCTGGCAGGGACTGCGAGCAGCTGGGCTGGCAACTGGGGAGCTCTTCTGTCCAAGGGGACAAGCTGCTGATGGGGCCTGGATGTAAAACTTTGGATGACATTTTCTCTCCGCTCACCTTTGATCCTGGCAAACGTGCTCTGGGCGCTGCAATCTGATTGAGAATCTCTCTGTGTGCAGATGTCCTGCAAAAACTACACCCACAGCTGTACATCACAAAGCCCTCCCCAATCTGGCGGTTAGTGACAATGAAGAATGATTTTTCTAATGGGAACTGGCCAGCATTCAACTCACTCCTTGATAATTTTATTATTATTTTTTCTTAAGCCAAGACTATTTATATCAAGAGACTTGCATTAAGTAAGACTCTTTGATTAATTAGAGATCGAAACGCAGCAAAAGGGTGAGATTTCTGGAAGCTCAAGCTACGGGGGCTTGCATCAGAGTGAGCAAACCCCAAATTGAGATCATTGCACCATCAATACACACAAAGCACCAAACCCATGGGGTGTCCTGGCTCCTCGGGCTCCCCTGCTGCAGGTCTTGTGAGGACACGGGTGGGTGGATGAACATGGGGAGGAGACACTGCAGAGACGGCGCCTACACAGTGTTTCAGTCGTCATCACCCAAATGTCCCCACACAGTAGGTGGCCCAGGATGCTCTGGCATACCAGGGCCAGCCCAGTTGTCTATGGCAGGACCAGCACAGCCCCACGGGAATCTGCTGGGGAACAGACCCATCCTCCCAATGCGCTCTCTTCTCTGCTGAACTGCTGAGCCCCTCCTCTCTGACATTTCCAACCTCACTAAGCCTTTTCCCTTACAAACGAGAACTAGGCAAGAAGAGTAAGTTCACACTTAGAAAGAAAAAAAAAAGAAAAAAAAAAGACTTTTTTCTTTTAAAGCACAACTTTTTTCATGTTCCTGACAAAGCAATATTCTCTAGGCCAGTTGGAATCTGGAAAAGTACACTCACTCAACCTAGCCACCATGACTCCAATAACAATTATAAAATGTCCAATAAAACTTGCATGTAATGTCAATTCAAATCTTGAAAAGCAGAATTAAGTGGTATATCAACATTAAACTTTATTGCTTCCTTTGCAGAGCAGAAGTATTGTCAATAAAAGTCATTCTGAATGAAGAAAAGGGCAGTAAATATTAAATAAACAGGTTTTTGTTGAAATGCTATAAATGCACCAGAGCTGCATTTTACACTGGGACCCTTTTTTTCCTTTGCAGACTCCCCTCATGATAGAAATAAGTCAGTAATTGCAAACTATCAATAAAGCGCCAATTAAAGGGTGGTTAGATGCATGCATTTACAATATGTCATTATGAGCCTTTATTGTATGTACTTGGCTTTTTCAGATCCCACTGGCTCCGTCTGAAGTCCCCCAGCACACAAAGAGCCGTGCTGCTCGTTAGGGGCCCATGGAGGAGGCTGGAGGCATGTGCCAGCCGGAGAACCCCGGCCGGGGGCCCGGGGCGCATCCCCCTGTGCTCCATCCCAGCTCCTGCCCTGTAGCACAGCAAGGACAGAGAGATCCAGAGCCAAGAAGGGGATGAGAGAGGAGCGTTTGCTCCAGCTTTTTGGCCACAGGAGTTTTTTCTGGCCGAGACGAGAAGACAAAACATCACCATCTCAGTCCATCACACTCTTGTTTTTCTGCCAAGGCAGAAGCGAGCAGAGCACAGCAGCTCTGCCCTGAGACATGGCAGCTGCACCTGGAACTTGGCAACCCGGTTTGTTTTCTGACAGACCACTTGCCATGGTGTGCTCTGCTCCTGTCTGAGCCTGCTCACCTTAGAAAGAACCATCGCTATCCTCCCTCGGCTTTCTTCAGTGCAAACACAGTTCTACTCGCAATTCCTCCTTGCTAATCTGGTCGCCGCCGCGCCTCAACACCCGCCTGCTTCTGCATCGAGCAGCCAAGAGAGAAGGGGTATTTTGCTTTGTTCATGAGACAAAAGAGCAGGGTTTTTTTTAGGGTTGGGTTGGGCTGAATATAATCTGCCCAGTGACACAGAAAACCTCAGGTGTGATGCCCATCGCAAACACAACTGGGACCTCGTGGAGCAATGCCCTGAGACCTCTTTGGGTCAGATGTTTTTTTCCCCACTGCTGGGATCTCTGGCCCGAGAAGACCCATCCCAACAAAACCAAACCTGACGCCAAAAGGTGTGCCAGGCAAGCAGAGGTACCAGCTGCATGTTCGGCAGTACCCAGAGACAATGGGATGTGTCTCAGATGCAGGAGAAGGAGTGGGCATCCCTGTGAGGGCACAAATCCCATGGCTTTTATGTCAGCCCTGTAAAATCTGATCAGTGTTTTCATGGTTTACCAATAGAGTTTATAAGCAGTTCACCAGTTTAACCATCACACCTCTTTACAGGAAACAGTAACATCTACTGAGTATGAACTTCATGATTCTGTGATTGATTCTATGATATTGAACAACCTCCGGAGTCAGCAAGGGCTGAGCTGTGCTTCTGCGAGTCAGAGTGGGTGGCGTTTAATGAGCTGTTTGAGTTCTGCTGGGGCAGAGACAAGAGAAATCAGATGTGGTCCAGGAAAGTGTGTGTGCAGGAGCTTCTGTTCTCTGACTTTTGCACAGACTTATTTATTTCACGTACACAAACCCCCCCAACAAAATCAACTGGAACGTGCGTGCCATTTTTTTTGGAAGAAGTTATTTTCACTACAAACCTAGGTTCAGTAAATCTGATGGGTGTAAAAATCAGCTCAAACGTTCTGTAGGACGAAGAACAGCCCTTAAATGTTAAATAAATGAAAAAAAAACAAAACAAAAACACCCCAAAAAATTCCTTCAACGGGTGAAAGATGCCTATAAAAATTAACTTTTGGAGAAACCGCAAGTATTCAACCCAGCTGTTTGCAGCTGCAGGATCAGACCCTTTGCACTAGTCCTGGGCTGCCATTTTCCCATTTCTCTGCCATCCATATGAATGGAAACCAAACCAGCAGGAAGGGAAACAAACCTCCAGCAACATGCTAAGAGCAGCCACGCCAGCGCAAACCACCCTAGAGCCAACAATTAATAGCTGTGAATCATCTTGATTCACTTGAGCCTGAACTCTTGACCTGCTGTTTGAGTCAGTTCCTCTGGATACTGCTCCTGCTCGGAGAACATAGGTTCACACGTGGCCATGTCCTTGCTGCAGGAGCCAGCGTGAGGAATGAGTGCTTGTATTTTGGTTGTCCAGGTCCAAGCCCTCCCTGGAGCCACCAACCGCAGGGATTTTACCTGCTTTGAACATCCCCTGCTCTTCCTGGGTGAAGACGTGACCCTTCAGAAGCAAACCCAGGAGCATCTTACCTGGAAGAGGATCTGCAAGACGCCGTGTATGATGCACATCCGCCGTCCCAGGAAGAGAAAGAATGGCACCACCAGCTCGATGAAGTGATTGACCAGGGTCTCGAACTGATGAAACCACCACGGCGAGCGATGCATGAAGTAGGCGATGGGGTTGGGCACTGGCTGAGTCTGAAAGATGGAAGAAAAAACAGAATCAATGCCCCTTCAAGGCTCATCGTTCAGGGGAGCTACAGAGCTTCTTTCCCCAAGTTTGCTCACAGCAAAACTGCCCTTTGCCTCTGGGCACTCCTTTATTTTTAGAGTAAATCGCTTCATTCCAATTTTTTTCATGCGAACCCAAGGAATTTTTAAACCAGTGCCTCTTTTAAAATACAAGACTTTTAATTTTCTCTTTTTTTTTTCACCATAACCAAAACTCACTCATCTTAAACGAAAACCACTGTTATTTAATACCGAAATGTTAGACATAGCTCGACACCGACGGATGTTAAGCCACTCTGCATGAGTGCTGAAGAGCATCAGAGCAACTAGGCAGATACAGAGAAAAAGATTTTCTCGGGGTCACTCAGTAGGTCAAACAGAGCCCGGAATGGAAACCAGATTTCAAAACCTAGGAGATATCCTTTCAAAATGTTTAAATTTTAAATAAATGTGGTTGTAGAGATGCTTTCCAAAATTGTAATTTGGGAGAGGAAAGTGTAATTCCTCTAAACATGCTATATTGGTTTAAGGTATTTACATACTGGCCTTGGGACAATATTATTCTTCTATCAGCCTGAAATTTTTTGACGCTGGGAGATTCTCCATCCACTACAATAAAGCTGTGAATTTCACACAGGAAACAAAACCCAATCCTGATATGATAATTGCTGCCATCCTTGGCAATGCTGTAATTTCAGCAAGAAGAGAGAAGTTAATTTATCTTAGCATATCTGACAAGCTCAAATTCATTGGTATTGTTTTAAAACTGTGACAAAAAGAAAAGAGAGCATGAAGACGCAACTTTTAATTGAGGGAGACACAACACATCTTTAATTTATTTGAAGTTAAATCAAAAATACAAACAAAACAGGGAAAATACTATACTATGCATGGCAACTGAGCGAGCTTCCACTGCCAAATCCCACAACTATTGTAATTCCTTATTAGCAAAGCTGGGATTAATAAAGTTGTTGCTTTATATGGGTTGGAGGCTGCTGTAACCCCTTAGGACAGGAGACCGCATCCTTCCTTCCTCGGACATCGGCTCCGGATGGAGCGGTGTCGGGGTCAAGGAGCGCTGCCAAGTCCACGCCGGCACAGGGCGGGAGGTCAGGGCTGCCGCGGCCCCGGGTGCCACCCAGGGTCCTTCCCCTCCGTGCGGGACCTGTTTTGAGTTAATCTGCTCATTGGACTGTTCTTGAGCATTTCCAGAACGGCAGGGAGCCTCACAAAGAGATTTTTTTTTACTATTTTCTTTTTTTTTTACCTTGATCCCAAATCCCTGAGAAATGCTCTTATCCTTCTAAAAAGGCAGGTTGCTGTCTTGGCTTCTTCTACTTATTATTTTTTAAAGTGCATTAACCAAAACCAACCTAGAGGATGTATCAGCCATAGAGGTTGTAACAGTTAGCCCAAAATAACCTGTTTACCAGCATGTAACCCCCGCCCCCCTCCCAGATCCCAGCACATCAAAGCTGCAGAAAGGTGGCTCTCCTGCTCGCCCCCTCTTGCGATGCAGCCCCTGCCCGTTTCCCCACCAGCAGTGTGTCACAGACCACTTAACAGCAGGGGACCGTGGAGAACTGGCAGTATTACATACAGAAATACTTATCTATTGAAATACATCATTAAATCTCATAACGTGGTGTCACTGAGCAGTTATCCATTTGACTGGGGCTTTGCAGGGCTGGGCTGACACTGGTTTTAAGGCAAAGACCATCCTTAGCTACGGAACGTGCCATTCGGTTCCCCCATCCCCTTCACACTGATGTCCACGTCTATCAAAGCCAACCACAGCCAGCCAATCCCGCCTGTTGCTTTGGGCTGGGACTCAAGATATTGTCCCCCCAGTCTGCTGTGCTTAAGGGCAGAAAGATGAAATTCTTGCCTCTAGTCCCACTGCAGCGGGACAAGAAGCAGAAGAAAGTTCTCGGTTCGGGCTCATGTAGCAGCCACGTATGGGAACAGCCCAGGCAGGCAAACCTGGGTCACCTGTGGTTTATGCTTTTCAGCAGCAGCCTAACTCTTATGCTGAAGTAGAAATGGGGAGAAAGGAGAAGCAAAGTCCTGGTGTGGGTTAATAACTGACTCCCAGGTGCTACAGCATTGCCATCCTTCACCTTACCAGCACCGACACTATCACAGTGTCAGGAGGGGCGATGCTGTGCGAGAGGCAAGATAACTCAAATGACAAGCAAGACCTAAAGTCCTTTGTTTTGAAAAGAGGGAAAAAAATGCATTTGTTCTGAAACAAATGCATTTGATAAGAGTGATACTGTGGCGGTGGAGTCACTGGGGACACCATCAGTAGGAGACCCTTCCTCTGTACTGCTGAAGCTCCTTCTCTGGCGCTTAAACTTCCAGAGTGTAAGACGAAACACAGCGATAGGAAAGCAATTCGCATGTCTCAGAAATTCGTGAAAAGGCTGTTGGGGAAGGAGAGCACTCTCTGTGTGTGTGTGTGTGTGTGTGTGTGTGTGTGTTCTTCCCAATGCCTTCCAGATGCTGCGAGCGCGGGAGTAGCGCGGCACAGGTTTCCCGGGGAGAAAGCCCTGTTTACTCGGGAAGGGGTGTTGAGGCAAGAGCAAAGAACCCAGAGCAATGCGTGAATCACTGCGGCGCTGAGCACGGGCACCTGTGGTGCTGGAAAGCTTTCTGGTCTCTTTTTGCACCCAAGTTGGCCACTGCCCAGGGGTACTGGGGGCACCTGATGTCCCATCCATTGGGTCCCTTTGTGCAGCACTCAGTTGGGGTTGGGAGGGAGCACCCGAAACACATCGCCAGGGCTAGAGAGGAAACTATCCCAATACAAGCACCCCTAGTGATTTCCCAGTGTAATCACATCCTAGGAAACATTACGGTGTTGCCGGAGGCGGTGGTGTCTGTCCCTGCAGAGGGAAAAGCATTCCAGGATCACTTCACCCAGCTTGTTTCAATGGGGATTTGGAGCTTTATGCTTTGCTTCGTGGCTGCTTCACAAGGACAAGCATCCTGGAAGCAGCCAGGAGCTCCTCCGCTTTGAGAACTGTGAACTCCTGACAGGCACAGACACAGAAAAACACAGCTTCAAGTCAGATGCAACCAAATAAACAAGCCCAAGGCAGATGCACGGCGAGAGGAACAGAGTGGAGCCCTTGTCTCCAGCAAGCTCCATTTCTGGATAACTCTGCGAAACACAAACTGTTTTTAAATAAAAAAACGATTAGCAAACCCCATCTCTATGTGTCAGCACAAGGTGTGATACAATAAACCTTCTGCCTCTCTCACACCTCCAGCAGCCAGAGACAAACTGCGCGGCAAATGCGTTTTGAAATCAGATTGGGGAAAATTAATTCCATAATTCACGGGGCAGATTTGTAACGTGTGACTGCGGGGCGACGCTCGGCAGGGGCTGCTGAATGAATTCTGGGTCACCAGCTAAGGTATGTTCTCTGGCTTGTATCTACCAGGTTTTATGAGGGCTGGTAACAGATTCTAAAAATATGCACAATAAACTGTTTTTTCTCCCTAAGGGGTCTATGGTTTAATTATGTTCTTAGTGAGAACCATTAAAGTGCTAAGTACCTGAAGACTCCTAATTTACTAAACTATACGCTACTAAAACCCAACAGAAGGCTATTATACACCAGAGTAAACGCTCTTCTCTGGGACTGTAAAGGCTCATGGTCTCTCCTTTCAGCCTCCTTATTGGTCTGGCATTACATAAACTCCGACCGAGTATTTAATCCCAGTGTTAGATACCCCAGCCCAGCCTAGGGAAATCTCCAGGCTCTCCTACACGTGTGCAGGAAAACAAGTCCCACATTGTCCTCAAACAACCCGCTGCTCAGCCAGGGCAGGGATGTTATTCTTACAGCGTGAGAGGCACAACTCCCACGCAAGTAACCAGGTGGGGAAGACCCTGTCCCCTCACCCACGAATGAGGAGGAGCCCAGAGATAAAACCAAGGAAGTTTTGTCCTTTGCAGTGATGGGTTTTTGCCTTCCTTCATGCCACAATAAACTCCGGCTCGGCCCCAGGAGCCTCTGTTGTTTCCGTGCTCTCATCTCACCACCTCAACAGCTCAAACTCACACGGCGTCTCTCAAAAAGCAGTAGCAAGTTGTGAATGAATCCATTTCAAAAAAGGTGAACAAAAGAATCCGTTATTCTACCTGTTTGTGTAACGTAAACTCAGATTATCTATCAATTCAGACAACCAAATGTATACTTGGCATTAATATTAAAACAACACTAAGGACAGCCTTTCAAAACATCACCCTGGGTGCCTGTTGCAGAAATCTGGTTTGGTGAAAAAATGAAGCAAGTCATAAATATTCCTATGCACTCTAGATACTATCATTTATTTTCCCACTGAAAGGTACCCACATAATAAAAGACTCAAATCTGAGTGTGCTTAATAGCAGAAAAATCTTGAAAAAAGGAAGGAAACGGACCAACAGCAAATATGAATAAATGATGAGAGGAAGCAACTATTCCATCAAAAGAAATAGGATTAACTTGGCACAAGGGACACTTCAGTAATGGCCTACGGGCACCAGAGGCTCCAACAATCAAAGAGAGGGAAGGCTTTGGCACAAACAGAAAGGTGTGAAGATGAGCAAACCAGGCTGAGAGGGATGATTGAATATTTTCCTGAGAGCTTGTGGAAAGTATGGATGAACTGTAAAGCACAGCTCTCCAGCTTCCCGAAGCACTGAAGCATGAACTCATCTTCTCAGCTTCAAAGGAGAGCTCTCAGTTCTCTTGTAACTTTGGACCAAAAAATAAAAAGGATTCTCCATCGCAGAGCATAATTTGATCAACGTGATCCAATAGGCTGTTTCTCTGCCAGTCTTTTCTGCTTCAGATCTTGACCCTTCCTCCTTACGCATCTGCAGATCAAAGCTCCACTTTCCCAAGCCCGAGCAGGAACGGCTTCCCAGCCCTGCGTAGAAGAGCAAGAGGCAGCGAGCAGAAAGGAGATAAACTGGGTCACTCCCAGCTGCGAGGAAGTGTGGGAAGATGCATGTCTTGACTGAAGCCTGACCGTCTCGTGCTACTCAATAAGCAGCGGCTCCTGCAAAACACCCTTCTTCATACCAGGGGGAGATTATGGAGAGCTGCTGCTTCCTCGCCGTGAGGCTTTGTGGTAGGAGCTCTACACGTGCAGCAACCTTGATTGATGAACAATGTGGTGATTTTGCACAAAGATACAAATATAGGCAAGGGTTTTGAAAGGAAATTGGGTGGTGAACTGCTCAGCCTCTTGTGTAAATCCCAGCTGTACCGTGTGCCCTGTATATTTTATACACGCACATCTCCATGTGCGTGCTACTAACATACCGGCATACACAACAGCTAACCAGTTAAACTAGGCCCTTTGAAACTTTCCAATTGTTACTATGAATCCAATCAAAATAAAGTTGTAAGAAAAGAATTTACAGTTGTATCTGTCTTAAAAATCACAGAAATCTGATGTCTCTGTGGGTCACAAGGGGACGGCTCTTCAGGAATGCACTATCAAAATAATTAAGTCTCGATAGATCTATTAAAACGTAAAGGTACCTATATGTTCTTGCTGGGCAGAGCTTCCCTTGTCCAGTCAATAGTAATATTCAGTTCATAGAAAAACATACTGGAATCTGCCTGCTTTAAGACAGCAACCCAAGCCAAGGAGATGTGTGTTTGACTCGGTGCCAGCACGACCATAAAATGTTGGCAATTTAGTAGAGACGTAGTGCCGCGCCACTCTCCCAAAGGACCTAAATAAACTTCAGATGTAGAACATATATTTTTACTTTTTATATATATAAATCTGCTGTTTCATTTTTAACTCCTTTCCCCAGCCGTCCCTCTGTCTAAGGTTTTTCAAAGCTCAAACAGGTCCCTACTTCTCCCGGCTGAGCGAAGCCTCAGCAATGAAAAGTTAAAAGCATGAAAAATCAGAGAAATGATTCACGTCTGGGCGTTGGGTTTCTTGGGGAATGATGGCTGCACATGTGGCTACAAAAGCCGGAGGGGAAAGGGTCTTGGGAGAAAATTCTGCTGGGCAATTTCATGCCTCGACATTGTAAAATATCCTGAGGAATTTTTGGTTTTGTTTTTGGGTGGGTTTTTTCTGGTCACAAAGTGGCACTTGCAAAGTCATCAGCGTAGGTGAAACCTTCCTGCCACATCTGTGATATTTAGCTACAAACCCATGCTTTGCTCGTGATGAGTCAGCCCTGATTTAGGCCAGCACGAGAGAGGATGTACTTTACCAGGGATTTTTGAATTCCAACGAGTTGGGTGGGGGCAGAAGGATCTATAGCTGCACTGTTTGCTTTTCCAGACTGCACCCTACCTCCTAGTCAGACCTATCCTTCTCCAATAATAAAGACCACATTTCCATGGCTCACAGCGTACCTGTTTATTGACACTATTCCTCCATAGCGTCCTTCCAAGCTGCTTGCTGTATATAGAGTTAATTGTGGATGTATTACAGATTCACCTATTTATTCTGTACATTCTTGGAGGGATCCAGAGCTAAAATTACACAAGGAATGGTTGAACTGTTCAGGCTATTTATTTGTTCAAAATTCCTTTAAAATAATTAGCAGGGCTGGAACAGACATCTTGGCTCTGGTGGGGCCAGAAGCTGCTGGTGAAACCAACTGCGGGTCATTACTGCCTTCGAGGAGAAGGCGTGTTTATTAAGAGCACCAGAGATGGGTCATGTTTGGTTTAAGGATTAGACCAGGCTGGAAGGTACATCTGCAAGAAACACGAGCTAAGGGCAATAGGTATTTACCAAGAAAGTCCCATCCCAAAGGCAACAGAGAAGCTGCAGCAATCCTTCTCCGGGCTTGAAATCTAGTTGCCATCAGATGGTGCTCTCCTAGTGTCTCATACAGTGAGGTTTTCCAACACAGAAACGCCCTCCCTGGCCCAGCATTCTCTGATGGAGCTCACCTTTCCCAGCAGACCACGAGGCAGGACGTTCACCAATATTTTAAATTGCCATTTAAGAGCATATTGCAAATGTGATCCTTTAATTGGTCACCGTTATGGCCCTCTATTAGAGAAGACAAGTTTTTCCACACAGGGTAAGCCCTTGCAAAAGCACTGAAAATGTTTAAAAACAACCCAGTCCTGATATATTTATTATATATTTCTGTATATATAAATAATTTCATGAAAAGGAACGTACTGAGTGGAAACTCCATTTAAAATGTGATCCCAGATGGTGGCAAAGCTCTAAAATTGCAAGGCAACATGTAAAGAAAGATTAACGACCTCAAACAGGCACAAATTTATGAGGTGAAAGCCCCTGTAATCCTAGAGAAAAATGATACCAAACGTTAGACTAGACAGCTAGAAAATACCTTTGCTTAGTTCATGTGGCCTCTGCCATTTTACATTTTCTTTTAATACACATTACTTTTGGGTTCATTTAGCTTTTTCTCCTGCAGGCCAGAGGTATCGCTTTGGTACATGAGCCCACTGATGGATTTGCCAGCTCCCACCAGGTACCCCCTTACAAGCAACTGGTAAATCAGATAATAGGCAAGAGCTACGCTGCCACATTCCGGGAATAAGAAGCCGAAATGAGAGAAAACTGAGCCAGGACACCACGTCAAGCATTCATCATCACCGAGAGGCCCAAAACTTCATCACAGAGTGGACTGAGATGACAGTGCTTAGCATTTCCAACACTAAAGCTCATGTGGTTCCTTACTTTGTTCAAGTACAAAACATTTCAAAGGGCAGGATGTCAATGTTTCATCCCAAAGGTCACCCCAGTGACCAACATCTTCCATGCTCTGAACTCTATCTAGGACCAGATGGGGCCCTTGGGTCTCACAGCCTATCTCCCCGAGTTCTCTGGCACTGTCAAGGTCTCCTTGATGCTGGTGTCCTGTTCATCTCTCTGCGACCTCTGCAAGGTCACTTGCATGGACTTCTCTGGAGTGTTTTACCACAACATTTTTCTGCAAGAATTTTCACTGAACTGGGATTTTCTGACCTTTCCAGCAGAGTGCCTGGCACGCTCTAGTTGATAACACAGCCGTGGAACGATGTCTAAAATTAGTGTCAAAACCCAAAAAGGATATTTAGTCAACACCACACAGCAAGACAGTGGAGAGGCAGCGCTGCTGTCACTCGGGGCTGCTTTGCGGAGCTCACTGTTTCAAACCATGGTTACTCACTGGTTTGCTGCAGCCCTTGGAGGTAGTGGAGGAGCTTTGGACGCAGCACCAGGATGCTGTTTGTTGCTGGGAGACGGACAACTGTCACTTGTAGGTACAACATGTATGAGGATGCATGAATCAAAAGGTGCCCCAGGACTCTTATCTGCAGCTCTGCAAATCAAAGTCTCTGTTTTCCATCAGAAGCTGCAGAGCCCTGGGCTGTGACAGTGTCCTGCTGCCAACAGATAGAGCCATAACTATCAGAGGGTCAGGAAAGCCTTTGAAATTCAGTTTAAGTACTAAAAATATAGATCACAGGCTGCCCTAAGCAGCTGAAGTTGAACCTTTGCAAAGAAGATGGTCAGAAGAGGAAAAACTATCTGCGATGTTGAAAGAGAAGACACACTTCCCTTCAATTAGGGAAAAGTCTGTATCCCCAGAGCACAGTCTGCTGTCCCTGCTGAGGATCTACAGGTCATCTTCTGGGACTCTTGGCACAACCCCGCTATGTCCAGTTGAGAACAAGTGCAGTAAGGGGAGATACCCTGCTGAGAAGCACATTCCTCTGCCACCTCTGCGAGCACCCAGGAGGCCTGTGGGGACCATGGCAGCTGCCAAGTTATTTTCAGCCTTTCTGCTCTCCTCCAAAAGGTACCAACGCTCCCCTTGTCCCTCGTGGGAGGCTGCCAGGTTTCCTGCAGTGGGAAAGCCTTGGATGCAGACACACGGAGCTAGCAGGGCCACTTCATCCTCATGGATCTGCCCCAAACAGCAAGTTATTTCCAAACCAGCCAGCGCCCATTCTCCATCTACACCAAAGACCCTAAACTCTTCCTCTTTGGGAATGTGCTTTGAAGGGCAAGTCCACTGCTTTGGAGAGAGGGTGGAAGAACTATTCCTTCCATCCACTATGCCAGGTGGACACAGAGACCCTGGGCTTTAACTTACCATTCACGACTCTAAAAAAGTACTGTGGCTGCTCTCCCAAAGGCCCTCGTTACTTCACTTTTTTTAACTTTTTAAAAGTCTGGTGCTAAAAGCAGGATCATATCTCCTTCAGAGGCCATTTTTTCTTTTTTTTTTTTTTTTTTTTGGTGTGTGCTCATAAAGACCACGTTTAGCACCAGGCCAAGGAATACACTGGCAAAACCCAAGGGTGGTGAATGCCAGCAAAGCCCCCAGCTCGTGCCTGTGTTTGGATTAGGCAGCTTCGTGGCCTGGCCGTTTACACTTGGGTTAGGGCTTTTTTTTTTTTTTTTTTCACAACTTGAGACAAACAGTGGGATCTTTCATAAAACGTGTTCACAAAGGGTAAATTGTGCCATTAGGAACCAGCTACCTGGACGGTCGTTTGAATTCTCCGAACTGGAACGCCACCGCGCTCCATGCCAAATCCAGCGCTGGGGGCAGGAGGGGGAACCCGGCACCATGGGCTGCCTTGCTTAACTCTCCAACTGCCTGGGACACAGAGCCTGCTTGGCATCATCTGCCTCAAATGTGAATATTTCAACCAACCAGCTGGTCTGAGCAGTTCTTGCTGTACATGAAGTATCTGAGAGGTGGAAGGGGCTGAAGGTACGGTGTGAAAGGCATTCTGGTGCTGTCTATCTCTGCGAGTCACCTGGGCTTTGAGCCACGTCAGAAAAAGACAGAGAATAATGTAAATAGAAAGTTGCATATTGAAACAAAAGAGTGAACCCAACACTGGTCAGGTGTCTCTGCAAGGCTGGAAAAGTGTGAACCGAGTTGAAGATGGTCAGCTCCCATCCATCCTCCTGGTTGTTTATACAGAGCTGCCATGCGGTGCCATAATGCTGTTAAATGTAACTTAAAACATCCTTCCAAAATAAAAAAACACCCCTGAAGTGACCCTTCACTCCATCAGAGAGGTGCAAAAATGGATGGCTATCATTAGGAATACATGCTTTGCTTAACACTCCCGGCACACAGCCTTTGAGAGGTGAGGCTTCTGGGTTGGGTAACATCAGTGAGGTCTGCGCCTCTGTACTCTAGCTGTTGTGGCACCAGATTAATACATTCCTTTTTCCTCATTGTCTGGTCATTAAGGGCAAAATGAAAATAAAGGTCCTTGGGATTTGAGAAAGGATAGCTATGGAGCTACTCTACCCTTCTGTACTGAGGACACCCAAGCACTTACCAGAGCAGACAGAGGACATCTCTGCTCCAGAAGACCTCACCTCTTTGCTTCAGACACTGAAATAGAGATCTCTAACGCACGTTCTCATGTTGTTTCACGTGTGCTTTCAGCCTGTTTTTCAGCAGTAACACCTGACAATGCTGCCACGCACATTTCCCAATTAATTGTCAGGTCTTACATGATTATAATTAATATATTTTTTTTTTTTTAATCCAAAATGGTTATGCCGCTTCAATCCAAGGTGAACATAAAGATAAAATAACATGTAGTGTATCTTATTCCTATTCTTCTCTAGAAACTACACAGACATAAACACCAGGATTTACTCTGCCCGTTTTAGTCCGTAGTATTGTACAAACTTAACTATTTCTCTATAGCTGAAGTAGTACAGCTGCTGGATACAGTGGCAGCAGGCAGGAAGATCTCTCTGTGATGCTTGGTCAGAAGGGCCTTTTAAAAACGGGCACATAAACTACTCATCCCTTTCACCAGATGCTTAATGATGCTCACACTAAGGTGGCTTTACTCTGCTAGAGGCACCAGCTCCGCAGGACATCAAGAGAATTCAGGCCTGAATGTCCCGTTCACCTAAGGGCACTCACAGAGCAGGTTGGAAAGCAGAGAGTGTCACCTCCTGCATCAGCCCTTCTCCCCCACACGAACAAGAAAGCAGGAAAAACAGGTAGTTGTCCCAAAGGCACAGCCAAAAGCTTAGCAGAGCTTACTTCTGTTGTAAGGCTTTCTCCCCAGTAACAAAGGAGGCGGATTGAAAGAATTTAGAACAAGTAAAACAACTCATCATGAGCCGGTGCACAAACTCTTTCAGCAGCTGGGAGAATCCAGCAGCCAGTTCTGCTCTCTGGCCTCAGTGGATTGTGCCCCTGCAGCCATCTGAATGGACGTTACATCTTCTTGAGTGGGAACCATCCAAATAACATCTTTTTTTTTTTTTAATTACAGGGCTAAAATAGGGAATTCTTATACAGACATGACAACTTGCTAGGAAGTAATTCACACACATAGTCACATAGACAGAAATATTATATTCTGCTAATGCCAGGAAACGGGCTTGGGCAAATTCAGACATCTGGATACAAGAGCGTGCTTGTTATAAATGTCCTTGTCCTGCTCCAGGCCTTCCTTGAATAAAAATAATCATAGAATCATTCAGGTTGGAAGAGACCCTTGGGATCATCAAGTCCAACTATCAGCCCTACTCTACTAAGTTCTCCCTTACACCAGATCCCCCAACACCACATCTAAACAACTCTTAAACACACTCAAGGATGGCAACTCAGCCATCCCTGGCAACCCTGGGCAGCCTATTCCAGTGTCCAATCACTCCTTCTGGGAAGGATTTTTTCCTAATGTCCAGCCTAACACTACCCTGCTGCAGCTTGCAGCCATTCCCTCTTGTTCTCTCACTAATTGCCCATGAGAAGAGACCAGCACCAGCCTCTCTACAATGCTCTTTCAAGCAGTTGTAGAGAGCGATGAGGTCTCCCCTCAGCCTCCTCTTCCTCAAACTAAACAGTCCCAGCCCCTTCAATCGCTCTTCATAAGATGTAGTCTCCAAATATATAATATATAGTAATATTATATATATATAAAATATGTATATATAATATATTTGCCAAATATTAATTATCTATATTTTTAAGGACAATTTAGTAATGGAAATTTCTACAGTATATTCTTAATAGCTCTAGTGGTTTACCTCCTGGCACAAAAACGTGACAGATTTTAAGCAGCTCATGCCGGAGCAGCTTGTTAACAGAGAGGGGCTTTGGGTCACCTGCAGGGTTGGGTGAAGTCTCTCCTACCAGCACCAACCAACACACGTCTGAGCATTCAAATCCTTTTGCCACGAGGTCTGTTACGCACTTCACTTGTGTAATCGCTTTGCTTGTTTTGCAAGTGGTGCTTGTTTCTACGTTTTTCTTAAAAAAATATAAATAAATTCTGTAGAGAGATAAATTCCACCCAATAAATGTGTCGCTCCACTATCCCCATGGACATAATAATGCCCTCACACTTGTCCTGAGTTGGAGAACTTGCAAATCATCGTTATAAATAAGGCTGCCAACCTAAGCCAAACGTCTCATTTTTAATAAAGCCTTTTACCTCATTTCCTAATGCCAAATAACATCTCGGTGCAGGAGCTCAGTGGCCAAGCATCTTGGACTCAGTCTTGGGGGGGGTTCTCCCTCCCTGCTCGGTACCGGGGTCCCCGTGCCCGCTGGACCCCTTTGTCACCGCGGGGCTCGTGCCCTCGTGTTTACCCAGGGTGGGTTTTGGGGCTGGATTTCTCGCATATTCCCCCCACCGCTGGCACCAGACCCGTCACCCCGGGGAGAGGCACGCGCCTGCCCCAAACACTGCGCCCATTGATGCCGTGGGGCTGGGGCGATGCCGGTGGTGGCGGTGGTGCATGTGTGTGTGTTTGTCTGACGGAGTTAGGTTCTCGCCGGGTATTTAATATTCCCCGTCATGCAGGGCTGTTTCTCCTTGAGCCTGCCTGTCAGTTAAGCCCAGGGATGTTTATTTTAACGGCCACTTGTGGTCAAGGCTGGTGCCAGTTGTACGGCATCGGTTACGCAGATTTAACACTGGGGACTCGGCCCCCGGCTCCCAGAGCACGGAAGGCAGCCAGGGCCGCCCCGGTCTAATGTGAAACAACTGAACTCTTCCAAGCAGTCCCCGCTCCAGCTTTAACCCTTGCCGGGCAGGAACCAGGCTATGTCCCACTGCAGCTCGGCCTTCCCGACAACCATAAAGGTTATCCCCGTGTCCAACTCCCCACAAAATGGTTTTGTCCATTCTCTTGCTTCCTGAACCCTCCAGAAGCAAAAAGGCTTGTTGGGGTGATGATCTGAAAGCTGCAAGAAAGAACAGAAAATGTATACAGTTGCTTAAGCAAGCAGCTTTTGTGGGAAGGAGAAAATTTTTATTATTCTTATGGATTTATTCCCCCAAGGACACAGCAAGCTTCTGCTGGGAGCGATGCCCTGAATGCTCTGCACCCTCTATCCAGTAAAGTCCTGGCCACTGACATGTCCCCTGAAGCTACGACCTGGTAACACAATGCCAAGTCATTCCCACTCATATCCTCCTCCCTACAACAGGCGCCTGGCTCCAGCCCACCCTTGCTTCCCAAATCCAAGCCTCGTGGAGAGCGAACATGCATCACAACACCAGACCCTGCCCACTGCGCGAGAGCCAAAAGGATGCTAAAATGTTAAATAAACTGTGGCCCACAGCAAAATTATGCATCATTTTTGATTGTCTGGACTGTCTCCAAGATGCTAATCAGCCCCAGATTAAGTCATCAACCAAACTGATGAGCAATCACATTTTGTCAGTACAGCTGGACATCATTACTTGGGAGCTGATCTTTCACCAGAGAGGGAAGGCGGCTTTTTGCCATTGATCAAACTGGAAGAGAGGAAAGCAGTAGGACAACAGAGGACCTGGCCTGAGTTGCTGCCATCTCTACACAACAGCAGCTCCAGCTCTCTGCATGCACACCCCAGAATTGCCCCTTACCATCCCAATGCATCAACCACTGTGCCTTTCACCAGGCCACCACCACCGTGCTGGTCCCGAAAACAACCACTCCAGGTCTCACAGCAAGCATGTGTTGAGGTGTTCTCCTGAATCACTCCATATGCTTTCCATAGAGAAACATCAGCCTGTGGAAGTGCTTAAACTTGACAATCACAGGTACTGTTAATAACTACATGGGACAATAATTAAGAGAAATCCGCTAATGGTGAAGTACTGAGAAAATCTAAGCATTGCAATGCTCAAATCCCAAGTTAATTTGTCAAGAATTCGTTAATGGGAGCAGATTCAAGCCTTGTTTGGGGTTCTAACTGAGATCAGAGCTTTCCCTTGAGAGTTAAAACCTGCCCAGTAAATAATTTAAAACTGGGAGAGAAGCAGCCTAGATTTCTATTAGAGATACAAAATATGGCTGGAAGAATGAGTACAAAATCCTCATCCTGAATTTCTTAAAATATATTTCATGAAAATCCTAAAAACAATGGAATTTAAAAAATAAAATAAAATTATTAATTAAGAGAAAGATGCCTTCATATATTTAAACACAGTTTAAGAGGAACTAGAGTTCCTATCAGGGAATTTTCTATTTCCATAGATCTTAGACACGGATAACGCAGCCACATGTCTTCAAACAACTCCTTCCCTGTGGTTTTCTCATCTGCATCCATTTTTCCATTGCCAATGCCCCCCAACCTTTATTAGGAGGCACTGAGATACAAGCGGGTTCGATCTCCCAGCCTTCCCCAGTGCCAGCACACATCTGGCTGACACGTGAGAGCCAGCGCTCAGCTGCCCCACTCCCCATGCCCCCCTCCTCTGGAACACAGCGACAGATTTTAAGTGATGATCTTCATAGAAAGAGTAAAAGACGAGAAAAGGACCCGGGGGTGTTAGTCAGCTGTCGGCTGAACATGAGCCAGCAGTGTGGCTCAGGTGGCCAACAGCATCCTGGCTTGTATCGGGAACAGCGTGGTGAGTAGGACTTGAGAGGTGATTGTCCCCCTCTGCTCAGCACTGGTGAGGCCCCACCTCAATTGCTGTGTCCAGTTTTGGGCCCCTTACCACAAAAAAGACCTTGTAAAGCTGGAGAAGGTCCAGAGAAGGGCA
>VZTM01012464.1:1323-11566 GCA_013400555.1 Jacana jacana | reverse complement strand
GCTAGTTTTAAAGAAAGCTTAAGAAAGTATTAAACTGGTAAAGCTTTGAAGAACTTAGACTAATTACATTTCATTAGTTTGCTGTTAATAAAGGCATGATTTTAAAATGCAATTCTCCCTGCATTATTTCTTACAAAATATGGAAAGACACTAGGTTATTTTCCATGTTGGTCTGCATATTATCAGAGAAAAACAGATCTTTCAAATGTTCTATAAAACTGGCTATTTTCTGAATACTTAGCAGTTTGACTGGAGAATGAAGTAAACAAGTTTCTTTAGCACGAAAGTATTCAGTAATAGTTGTAGAAGAGTCTTTGCATAAACTCTTGTAGAGTAGATTGTTATGCATTTTATTCTTGAAATATGGCAAATTAATGGGAGCTTTGAAATATTTTTTATTTAAGTCCATTCTAAAATTTTGATTTAAAAACAAAAAACAAAATTGGGACCAATTGTAGTATGTTACTGGTTTTCTTTCATTTTATTCCAAATGGCAGTTAAGTATATCTGTGCTCACAGCCTAAAACTGTGTTCCATAGCATTGCTCCTCCTATTAACAATTCTTTCCAGTTAAATAGGTAAAAGATATTCTTACTATTTTTGCTCCAAAAAGATACTCTCCAGTTTTGTGTTCTCTGTGCTGTCAGGCCTGGATGAAATAGTTGGGAGACTTAACGTTGCTGTTCTAGTAGGCTGTGTTCTCCCACTAGATATGGTACAACCTGCCCTAGATGACCCAGCTGAGCGGGAGAGTTGGAAATGATGTCCACCAGAAGTCCCTTCCTACCTCAACCATACTCAGATTATTTCCTAGTGTCTGGAAAGACACCATCTGGAAATATCAAGAGCCAAGCTAATGCTTTTATGAGCTTGTAACCTGAAACAATCCTTTTCTTACTCATGACCTAATTCCTATCAATAGTAAGTATTTGACAGAGATAAATTTTCCCTAAGCATTTTTAAAATCAGAACTCTGGGTAGTACAAGTCTAGTAGTTTCCCTTTCATGATCTTTAACACTGTTAAATTTACATTCACTTAAGTTATTGCGAATAATAATAATTCAATTAATGTTGTTTCTGTAATACACAAAGAGAGAGGCTCTGATAATCACGCATTGACCTGTGTCACAAAAACCTTTAAGACCTTTATCTTGATTTGAGGAAGAGTGAAACCTTAAAGGCCTTTGTGACTCCAGGTCAGATTTGGGGGGACGAGATAGAATACCTTCTCTATTAGTGCACACTTCTCAGCTAAATAATAAATTTTTATTGTCTTATATGTTATTTTTAGATTAACCAGGAACAGACTTTGAAGCCGGAAACGCTGACTATGAGCCAAGTACTGCTTCAGTTATCCTGTTTTTTCCCTGAAGTGATTCAACTGAATTAAGTGAATTAATTTGGAAATGATTCACCATTTTGTTACCAAAGGTTGTTATCAACCTCATTATTATCTAAAATGTCCGTTCAATGTACAGTATTTGACAGACATAGATACGCATAATAAAATTTCCAGTTTCTTGCTTTGTTTGATATGAAATGCATCAACATCCTTCTCCCAGTTGAAGATTTTTTTTGTTTGGTACAGTGTTTTTACTAGGCCCTAGAACTGTGAAACAAAATTCAACAGCATTTACTTCCTGGTCACTTAGTAAATAAACTTTCATTACTCTGTTATAATGGGAAATGACTCCTCATCATTAAACAACCAGGTAAGGGAAACAAGATTGTTTTCACTGTTACTTCATTTTGAGTGTCATCCTAAGATCTGTTTTAGAATTTTTTCTCATACAAAGGAAAGAGGAATTTGCCTAAAGATATTTTATTTTTCAGAGAAGAAAGTGATAATATATTTTGTATCTTGTATAAGTTTTAACAACAATAAATATAATGACCAATGGCTTTTTAGTTACTACTGGCAACTTCTAGGAAAAATGTATGCACTATCTTACTATATATTGTCAATCTGTCAATCTGAAGCCATTTTTGTATGGTTGATCGGAAAATTCCATAGGTGAATTTTAAAAATTGCTTTATTTTTTATTTTCTTTTCAACAAAGCAGTTTATTGATATCTGTATTTTTCCTTAAGATTAAAAAAAAAATTGAGTCTAATTTCTATAATCTATTCTTTTCAATCAAATAGATTTTGAGTGAAACAGCTGGGGCCAAGTAATGCAAAAAACTTGAGGCTAGTGGTCTTTGCCCCGAAATAATTCAGAAACTGCAAGTCAAGTCCCAACTTTGTATTTCACATGTGCCCCTGTACAAATTAGTTGGAGAGGAGGTTTGAAACTGCATTGCAGTGTGTCATGAGAAAGTAAAAACTCAGTTCTAAAATGTGTGGAAGGAAGGCGTAAGTCATGAATTAAATATTTCTGCAGCAAATTATTAAGTAATTACATGGAATGAAGAAGTAGAAGAATGATACAAAATAGAGTGGAAGGAAAAAAAAAGTAAAAAGATATAAAGCCAAGCCTTATTTCCCACATGTTTATATCTTAAAATTTTACTAGGTTACTAAAGAAGTAGAGGGCTCAAAAAAAGACACAGAAATAACCACCTGTGATGTCAAGTCCACTATTCTTTTTCTGTAAGAATACTTTTCTTTTTTTTGTATCAGGACATATACAATCTTCTTTTAATTAGAAAAGCACCATAAAGCTCAAGAAACATGTTTAATACTACAGAAAGATGGATAACAGTATTTGGATTTTTATGCATCTCTGTATTGCTCAGTTATGTGGTGCATAACTTCAAAAAAATGTAATTGGCAGTGATTACATAACTATTTAGAGGCATGTACTGAACAATCTGGTAGGTTGTAGAGAATTAAAGGATCCAAAGATTCAGCTATGAAAACTTGCATGGAACAATGAATTCAGTGGGGTTTGTTGTTTGTGACAAACTTAATGCTTGAGCTATATTCATGTAGCTTATTCCCATAGTAGTAGGGTTCATTTTCCAGCTTGCATCCAGTTGTTTGCCATCAGTGTCTATGCTAGTGATTATCACTCATTCAAATCTCTCTTTCTGATGAGTCTATAACTGACAGCTGCCAACTTCTCCCATTTGGATGAAAACATTCAGGTTAGAAATTATGTACATATTAAAACTTTAACTATTTAACATAACCCGGTACATTCTGGATGAAATGGCTTAGGACTCATTCAGATATTGATTCCTAAGGTGACTTTACCACCTCCCTGGTCAGGCCATTCACTTTTCCTCTGCTGCAGATGGTAGAGGAAAAGTGAATAAGCCTTTTGATTGCTATGAGACTCCTCAACTGTTTAGAAACCAAGGCAATGGGGAAACAGCTTACATAAATTCCTTTAAGGGATGTACAGTCACGGATGCAAGTGCCTGCCATCCTGCCTAGTATGCTACATCTAGAACTGTTTCCCTGGCTTGCCTTTTCAACCTCTTGAATCTTAATTGGATTATCTTCTTTCCTCTGTTTTCATTGCATTTCAACATTTTTGTTTAAAGATACCTATTTCAGTTTTTTCCCCACACAGTAGAGTTGCCAGTAATTCTGGGTTGGTCATTGTGAATTTCTCTGTCTAGCACCTGAGATAACTGGTTGCCTCTGGAACAGAAATTTGCTTTGTACTATTATGTAGCTATTTTGTAGCTATGTACTATTATTGTAGCTATTTTGAAGCAAATTTCCTGATTATTCTTCCTGTATCAAAAGTTCCAGTGTTCACAAAATTAGATTTCTTTTGGAGGAAAACAGACTGTTAGCTTCACTGCAAGTGTATACCAATGAGCCCCAACCACCAACGGACACATCACAATTTGAACAGCCTCCAGCCACACATGTGGGGACGTTTTGTTCAGAAGGTCAGAAAAAATCTAATCCAATACAAAAGTCCTAATTGCACAAGAGATAGAGGCTTCAGCTGTACCTTTTTTAACACGCTGATCTGCATTTGTTCCAGAGAAGATTTGCATTTACTTGCAAGTGTAAACATAGATACAGGGGCATAGGTTAGAGCTTTAAGTCTTGCAGAAATATTTAATATAATCATAGAATCATAGAAACACAAGGTTGGAAAGGACCCTCAAGATCATCTGGCCCAACTGTCCTATCACCAATACTACTCACCAAGCTACTAAATCATGTCTTGTAGCACCTCGTACAGAAGCCTATTGAACACCATCAGGGATGGTGACTCCACCACCTCCCTGGGCAGGCCATTCCAGTGCCTGAACACTCTTTGGGAGAAAAAAGTTTTTCCTGACATCAAATCTAAATCTCCCCTGGCGCACCTTGTGGCCATTCCCTCGAGTCCTATCATTATCTGGGAGAAGAGGCCGACGCCCTCCTCTTCACATTCTCCCTTAAGGAATTTGTAGAGTGTGATGAGGTCTCCCCTGAGCCTTCTCTTCTCCAGGCTAAAAATCTCAGCCCCCTCAGCAATTCCTCATAAGACTTGTGCTCCAGACACTATCCTCTGAGAACTTTATGAACCCAGTCCCACCTTTAGAATCATAGAATCATATAGGTTGGAAGAGACCCTTGGGATCATCAAGTCCAACCATCAGCCCTACTCTACAAGTTCTCCCCTACACTAGATCCCTCAACACCACATCTAATCTACTCTTAAACACAGTCAGGGAGGGTGACTCCACCACCTCCCTGGGCAGCTGATTCCACTGACTGACCACTCTCTCAGTGAAAAATTTTTTCCTAATGTCTAGCCTAAACCTACCCTGCTGCAGCTGGCAGCCATTCCCTCTTGTTCTATCACTGTAGATCATCTCCCTCTTGTTCTATCAACTGCCTGTGAGAAGAGACCGGCACCAACCTCTCTACAATGCCCTTTCAAGCAGTTGTAGAGAGTGATGAAGTCTCCCCTCAGCCTCCTCTTCCTCAAACTAAACAATCCCAACTCCCTCAATCGATCCTCATAAGCCTTATTCTCCAGGCCTCTCACCAGCTTCGTTGCCCTCCTCTGTACTCGCTCCAGCACCTCGATATCTCTCTTGTGCTGAGGTGCCCAGAACTGGACACAATACTCAAGGTGTGGCCTCACCAGTGCTGAGTACAGGGGGACAATCACCTCCCTACTTCTGCTGGTCACACTATTCTTTATGCAAGCCAGGATGCCATTGGCCTTCTTGGCCACCTGGGCACACTGCTGGCTCATGTTCAGCCTCCTGTCGACCAGCACCCCCAGGTCCTTTTCTGCCAGGCAGCTCCAGCCACACTGCCCCAAGCCTGTAGCCATCCATGGGGTTGTTGTGGCCCAAGTGCAGGACCTGGCACTTGGCCTCGTTGAAGGCCATGCCATTAACATTGGCCCATCTATCCAGTCTATCCAAGTCCCTCTGTAGAGCATCCCTGCCCTCAAGCAGATCAACACTCCCACCCAACTTAGTGTCATCTGCAAACTTACTGATAGTGTTTTCTATGTCCCTATCTACATCATCAATGAAGATATTAAAAAGGAAAGGCCCCAGTACTGAGCCCTGAGGAACACCACTTGTGACCGGCCGCCAGCTGGATTTAACTCCATTGAGCTCTCCCTTTGGGAGAGTCCTTCCAGCCAGTGCTTGATCCAGCAGATCATACGCTCATCCAGGCCATGAGCAGCCAGTTTTTCAATGAGAATTCGGTGGGGGACAGTGTCAAATGCTTTTCTAAGGTCCAGATATATTATATCCACTGTCTTCCCCACATCCAACAATTGAGTCATCTTATCATAGGAGGAGATCAGGTTCGTCAGGCAGGACCTGCCTTTCATAAACCCATGCTGACTAGGCCTGATCCCCTGGCTGCTCATTACATGGCTGGTGATAGCACTCAAGATGATCTGTTCCATAATCTTCCCTGGTATCGAGGTCAGACTGGCAGGTCTATAGTTTCCTGGATTTTCCCTTCTGCCCTTCTTATAGATGGGCGTTACATTTGCCACCTTCCAGTCCATTGGGACCTCTCCAGTTAGCCATGACTTAAGGCAGATGATGGAGAGAGGCTTGGCCAGCACGTCTGCCATCTCTTTCAGCACTCTTGGGTGTAACCCATCCGGTCCCATAGACTCGTGCAGTACATTTTCTTTATGTACCTTGAGCTATTTCCAGTACTGGATGCTTTAAGGCTTGACAGTATCTTCTTGGCCTCCTTCCAGCCACCATCCCTGGCCAGCTTGCTGGGAGTTGCCTGCTCCCACTCCTGCTGAAAGCAGTGCTTATGGGCTTCCTACCTAGATTGTCCTTCCAGGCTGCACAGTGGTCAGGATGCACGCCATGCTTGCTCCACCTTTGTTACAATTGCACCTGAATTCTTCCTACTCCCCTCCCTTTTTTAAAATACTGAATAGAATTTGCACAGTTAGTATGATATCATTCTGTAGGGTCACATAAGAAACATACAAGTAAAAGGTAAAATATGGACTTCTCTGGGAGAAAAACAATTGCAAATAACTTGTATAAAAATGCTCTGGAAAAAAAAAATGAAACAGAAAAAAATTAATTCTGTATTTGTTAAATCTCTGGCCCCTGATCTTCAGCTGTTGCTCAATGTAGCACAGCAAGGCTGACAGCTCTCCAGATCAATAAAGCTTGTTTAATTTTTTTTTATTCATAGAGGATTTGTAGAACTTGTTCCTTAAGTGCAGATAAAATGGTAAGTACTTAATTATGTAATTCTTTCTTAGACAGAGCTGGATGGCTTCTTGCATTTATATCTTTTGCTATCAGAACATAATTGCATGCAGTATTTGGGCCAGGGTGTTGGGGAAAAAGGAAATTAATCTGAAAGGAAACAGATCATTTACTGTGTATGATAAGACCAGTTGACATATCTGTAAGAAAATCAAGTGTATTGGTTTAAAAAAAAATAGTACAGGTTAAATAATTTACAAATGTATTTGGTTTAAAGCAATATTTTTACGGAATATGATGTAATATTATAGAAGTATGTCACCATTATGATTTACTCATTATATTCAGTGGTTACACAGATAGTTATGGTAGACAAGTATGCATTTGTGAAATCTTCAGGAGGAGCTCAGGCCCTAGAAGAGTCAGAGACTTATTGACAATCTTCAGTAAAATGTGTACAAGGACAGCCAATTCCCAAGTCACTTGCTGACATGACATCATCTGAATATTCTCAAATACCAGTTAGGATTACATACACGTTCTATATGTATTTTACTCTAAGTGGATAGAAAATTGAGACATCTCCTTTGAAATACCATTTATCGTGGTACAAATAAGATTTAGAAAAGCTACCAGATTTCTGGATTAAAAAGGAAAGCAAGCCTCAAAATCTGTTGATATTGCCCACCTTTTTTCTGCATAATAATAAGAAAATCTAAAATTCTTATTTGCCTTTAGATCTCCTAAAAGAAGTTTGTTAACACCTATGTGAAGATTTTCTTCGTTAATGTAAAATGAGGATTTGTACATTGATTACTAATAACAATAAAACAGGCTGGTTAAAAACAACAACAAAAAGAAAAACCTCAAAAAATAAAAAGCCCAGAATTAAAACTTTTTTGGGAAAAAAAAGGCAAATCAACACCAGCAAAAAACTATGTGCTTGAATTTATCACCTTTATTTTCATTAAAAACATATAAAAACAAAGTTACATCTTAGCTCACTTTCATTGCATCATAATGTTTATGAATAGCCCTTTATTAAGTCCTCACATGCAATTTCCTTCACATGTAGAACTCTCCACCACTTTCCTTATGCATAGAGCTCTGTTAGAGCAGCCTCTCCCCACCCTGGTATCTAGAGAGCTGCGAAAATCACCTGTGACCTGGGAGTCCTACCAATGAATCATGTTCTCTCCTCTGTATTATTTTCCTGAATATAGAAAGCTTTGTTCTCTGTAAGCTTTTTAATAACTTTTTTAAATAGAATGCTCACAGTACTCTGTATGAAAAGAGGAAGTTGAGGTACGAGGGTTTAAATTCCTAACTGTCCAGGTATTTTAGGAGATACATCGAGCATCCTTGACATTTTGCAATATTTTCTGTGTTAAAAATGTAGGTCCCATTTAAACCACACTTTCAAATTCTATGTGTATAGACTGAATGCCTTCAGCCACTAACTCAGCTGCAGATGCTAGCTCCTTCCCAAGTTCTTTAGAAAGCTGTAGAATTGTGATAGAGTGACTCTCTTTTGCCACTTCCCCTTCCAGATACTACATCTCACTCACAAAACAATCTCACTTTGCAGCCATATTTTCCCTTGCTCATTTTCATTAAACCCACTTTTCTTTCCAAAGTCTGAATTTAATAAAGCATCCCTAATTTGGCATTATGTCTCTTCTCTACAGTATTTCTAACTACCTTATTTCCCCTTCTTTGTAAATCTCTCCTGAGAGCACATAATTACACCATAATACTTATTTGTGATAAAACACTTAAATCACACTATAGCATCATTTGGTTTGTTTTTGCTTAAAACAAACAAACAAAAAAGAAAACAAACCAAAACCAAAACACCCCAAGACTCAGAGTAGTAACTTGGGGGTGCAAATTCATGTTTTTTTTGATTCTGTCATCACATCATATGATACTGTGCGATGTAGCTGTTCCAATAAAGGATTAGTCCTCAATATCCAGTTACTTAAATGATTAAATAAGTTCTTAACTTCCCTACCTTACCTTACTGCCAGCTTGATTATTATAAACCTTAATACTTGAACCATTTTCATTCTTGAATATAAAGGATTCTGAAAGTAGAATTAGTGCTATCTTCTTGTCCATTAGAAAGGGATTGCTCACATGAGATATGCCTCTCTTTGAGGATGGCAATGCTAAACTTAACCTTTGACCTTAGCTATTGAACTGTACTGGCTGAAGTTGTGTTGCTATTGACGAGAGCTATACAGCTATATTTCTTATGCTTCTCATTCTGCTGTGATAAGATTAAAGACAGACTTTCTGGTTTTCTTTCTTTCTCTAATTACTTGCCTAATAGGTACTGGAGCATTTCACATAGCAGTAAACATTACCTTGTGCAGCTTCTGCAGTTATGAGCGCAGGTGACATGATTGCATCTCACATGTTCCATGAATGGGGAGGTTATCATTTAATTAACCCTGATAATGTCAAAAGGAAATGCATAAATGTCAAGCTATTTCCAACAATTTCTTTACAGGTGAGCCTAGAATAATTGGTAAGAGCTTATATAAGGGCAGTGCATACTGAGAAAAGAAATAAAAATAAAAAAATAGAGACAAACACCCAAACCTCTTTTACTGTGGGAGTTTACTGTTTTCTTTGGCATAACCAGTCATAAAAAGATACATTTTATTTAGCAATGGAATGGCTGAGGACTTGTCAAATGTTAATAATGACAAAGCAAAAAAGCCATGAAAATGTGTGCTTAGAATTTAGTTTTGTAGCTATAAACTACATTTGAAAGTACCTATTTCAATGTACTAAGTTGGTCTTGCAATTTTGTGGGAGTGTTGAACAGCTCCAATAGGTCATTTGCAGAATATGTTACAATGCACTATTTGAATGTAAACGGTGTGATCCAAATCCACAATGGATATTAGAAAAAATCCTTTTTATTAAAAATGAATATGCAACATTCTTAACATGCGTGTACATTTATACAACTCTCTTCATATAGGCATAACATCTTGGGTTTTGAACAAGGTCATTATACCTGCATATTAAATTCCATAACACTTACCATAGCCACTATTCAGCACAAAGAGTATTACTCTAGTCATTCCTCAGGGCGACAGCGNGACAGAGCTAGCATTAACATCCAAAAAGAAACTAACACCCACCAGTACTTTGATGTTTCCTGAAAGCCCCTACTTTATGTTTGCTGGGCTGACAACTCATGCAGTGACAGGTTAAAAACAGGAGAATGTATGTCCACCATTTCCAGGAATGACATATACTGTGACATAAGAGGATATTTTAGCTTCAGAGACCTACTGTATTAATGACTTACTATTTTTACATTTAATTTTAATAATAAATCTATTAAATTGTAATCTTAAATATTCTAATTTTTTTTTATTAAGTTAAATAATAGTATATATGCAGGTATGCCTTATTCTCTGCAGGAATATATTGTTTTTAATATTCCTATAAAGAGGACTTAGATACACAGTAGGAATTTTAATATTTTCATAGAGTTATTTCAAATGGTTATCAGAATTAAATAGTCACCTCTGCACTAGGGAAAGTAAATATAAATGCAGTGGAAAGCTGGATTTTCACCACTAAGGCAGACTTTAAAAAAAAATCT
>VZTM01012463.1:0-20577 GCA_013400555.1 Jacana jacana | reverse complement strand
AGCAAATGATGAGAGGCAGAAACTTGTTAATGTGAATGAAGTGAGTAATAAGAAAATATCACCAGGACTCAAATTTAAGCAAAATATTGGGTTAAGTCTCAATAGCACAGTGCAGAGTAATTGGCAGATGCAGTTATCTTGACTCCTCACTGGAATACCTCTGGGTACCCAGATGAATGCTATTATATGATTTGACTTCTTGACCTAGCACTGCTTTGCAGTCTGTAGGCAGATGTACGCTTTGCTGAAGTTTCTGGAAGTCATGTGGTCAATCCTAATCCTAACAATATTCTGGTACTCATGTGTAGTATCCTAGCTTCTAAGGGTGGAGGCAACTTTTCAAGTGGGAGTCGAGATATGCTTATGTTCACTTTGTTTCTTCCTCTTCCCTCCTTTGCTCCCTTGAACAGTTTTATCTCCGTTTCAGATCCTTTACAGAAGAAAGAAAAATTAAATACTTTGGACTTCTTGAAATCATTGCCTGGTCTTGATTTAAATTTGGACTACAAGCTGAGGAGTTGAGAACAAAAGAGATTTCACAAGCACAGGATTGTCAGTGTTATAAGAGGGAGGAAATGTTAAAAAATTTTTTTTACTTCTTTCACCAGCTAAGTAGTACATGGTCTGTGTCCTCAATGTCTTGTCTTCTCATTAGATTTCCCAGTGGAACAAGGAGGGTAAATCTTGGCATTCTGATATTTTTAAGACTTTAAAAACAAATTATCTTTTAACTATGGATTTTTCCCTTTATATGCTTTCTCAGACTTGTGAAGATGCTTTGCAAAAACACAGTGGAGCTTTGCCAGTAACATAGACAGAAATGAGTCATGAAAGATATTTCCCCGTTTGTTTGCTCTTAACACCCATGTGTCGACCCAGACTTAGAATTTCTATCATCTTTGCTTAAAACATATCACCTCAAACAGCCCACAGAGCTCTCCCCTTCATCCCTCTGCTTTCTCACTGACCTGAGCTGTGTTATCTCTGAGTGCAGCTACATCAGCTTCACTTGTACTTGAACCTCTGGTATGGAAAACAAGGCAGAGGGTTGTATTCTGGGCAAGCTTTGAAACAAAACAAAGGAATGGAGTGTGCCTCCTTCCAGGTGGAGAATCTGGTGGATGGGTGACAGCAGGAGAGTTTCTGTATGTCTCTGCCTTGACTTTCTCTTTTCTTGTAAAGTAGACATAAATGCTAGAAAAGCTACACTCCCTGATTAAGTGATCTTATTTGTTGTCTTAAGGCATATTATTGTCCTTGGCTAGGAGTAGTACATAAAATATAATTCATAAACGGAGAAAGGCCAGGGTAACTGTATTCTCTACCTTTATTATATAACTATGATAACAGTTGATTTTGATTGGAAACAGTCAAAATTGCTTAGCAAAAAAAGGAAGGAGAGGGCTTTACTCATAACCCTAAAGAACAAATTTCTTCAGTGTAGAATTATCAGCATACAGTATTACATTTTGATGTTGGGTAGTTTTGTTGGTTTGTTTGTTTTTTTTTCAGCTGCAGTTAAAAGTATAGCCTTGAAACACTCTCGTTCTTTGTGCTGTTGGATCTTTGTGTTTTGAGTTCCCTGCAGTAATTTCTGGGTACACAGGGAGAAGATGAATACATAACATAGACTTATTTAAGTTCCAAAAAAGGTTTCAAATGGTCAATGATTTGAAAAAAAACCTTCCTGGATTTGTGCTATTTTTATTAGGATCTAATGCTAGATGAGATTAATATCTGCTGCAATTCATGACAATTGCTTGACCAACTACATACACTCTAACAAATTGAGGTGGCACAACCATTTCCTTGCAAAACCGTGTTTTCAAAGTCAAAACTCTGAAGCTTAAAAGTTGAGAAACTTAAATGGTATCAAAAGGTGACTACCAACTTCCAAACTTTTAATTCACTGTGCTTCTCAGCATAAAAACTTGATATTGTTCAAATCTTTATGTAGGTTCATTCTTTTATTTTTATTTTCAGGGTGAAATTATAAGGCAAGGCTGTTCACATCAAGTAATCTACAGTTAAATTCCAATGAGAATTTCTTCTTTCTCTCTACTTAGTTTGCTAGCTTCAGCTTTAAAATCAGTCTGTTTTACATATCTGCATACAGACTTTGGATTTGTACCTCACACTTCCAAAAGTCCCAGACACAGTCACTCTGGGTTCATAATTGTATTCAAATACTGTACTGGGAAACTGTGTTTCTGTTCACAACTTCTTGTGCCTCATACTCTGCCAAATGCTGTGGTCTCATCAGAAGCATGGGTATCAGCTAGCAGAGAGAGCCAGGAGGGATGTGCTGGGTGAGGGAGGCCAGGTGGAGAAAGGTACCTGATTGGAGACAAACATATCTGGGACTTTGAAAGTGTTGTTTGTCAGCAGTTCCTGTGTCCGATGCAAAGCCAGAATGCTCTAATTCCCGAATTTGCCTGATCTCAAATACAAAGTACAATGTAGCTGTGTTTTGACTATATTTAGTTGTGTGGTGCAGTTGACATGCTGGAGGGAAGGGATGCCATCCAACCTGGATAGGCTTGAGAAGCATGCCAGTGAGAACCTCATGAAGTTCAACAAGGCCAAGTACAAGGTCCTGCACATGGGTCAGGGAAACCCCAAGCACAAATACAGGCTGGGCAGAGAATGGATTGAGAGCAGCCCTGAGGAGAAGGACTTAGAGCTGTTGGTTGATGAGAAGCTCGATGTACACTGGCAGCCAAGAAAGCCAAGCACACCCTTGGCTGCATCAAAGAGGCACAGGGGAGACCTCATTGCACTCTACAACTTCCTGAAGGGAGGTTGTGGAGAGGAGAGGGTCAGCCTCTTCTCCCAGATAACTAATGATAGGTCTCGAAGGAATGGCCACAAGTTTGCCAGGGAAGATTTGAATTAGATGTCAAGAAAAACGTTTTCTCCCAAGGAGTGGTAGGGCACTGGAATGGCCTACCTAAGGAGATGGTAGTCACTGTCCCTGGTGTTGTTCAAGAACCGTCTGTACAAGGTGCTACAAGACATGATTTAGTACCTTAGTGGGTAGTATTGGTGACAGGAGGATGGTTGAACTAGATGATCTTGTAGGTCCTTTCCAACCTTGTATTTCTATGATCTATGAAAAGAAGCGTGGCCAGCAGGTTGAGAGTGGTGATTCTACCCCTCTGCTCTGGTGAAGCCCCACCTGGAGTATTGCATCCAGCTCTGGAGTCTGCAGCACAGGAAGGACATGAACCTATTGGAACAAGTCCAGAGGAGGGCCACAAAGGTGATCAGAGGGCTGGAGCACCTCTCCTATGAAGACAGAGTCGAAGGGTTTGGGTTGTTCAGCCTGGAGGAGAGAAGGCTCTCGGGAGACCTTCTAGCATTCTTTCAGTACCTAAGGGGGGCCTACATGAAAAATGGGGAGGGACTGTTTATCAGGGAGTATAGTGACAAGATGAAGGGTAACAGTTTTAAACTGGAAGAGGTAAGATTTAAACTAGATATTAGGAAGAAATTCTTTACTGTGAGGGAGATGAGACACTGGAACAGGTTACCCAGAGAAGTTGTAGGTGTCCCTGGAAGTGTTCAAGGCCAGAATGGATGGGCCTTTGAGTAATCTGGCCTAGTGGAAGGTGTCCCTGCCCATGGCAGGAGGATTGGAATTAGTTGATCTTTAAGGTCCTTTCCAACCCAAACCATCCTATGATTGTATGATATTCAGCATTTTGGACAAAGTAAAGAAGATTCTTCTTCCTGCTTGCTGTAAGGCAGTGTCATCATTGTATAACCACTGTGGTGAGCTATTATTAGTCAGAAGGGGATGACCCATCAGCACTTGCAACAAAAAATAAGTCTTCAGATGGTGGCTGGGGGATGATGAATTTTAATGCAGGCTGAGAGGTTTAACCCCAAAGGCATGGCTGCATTTGAGGAAGTACAAGCAGAGCCTGAGAAGAGGTGGTCCATGTGAGCAAGGTCTCATCTTTCTTTTATCTTTGCTTGTGTGTTGCCTTTCCTCTGGTACCAGGTGGCATGGTGTTTTTGTTAGCCACCTCTTCTCAGTGGCAAGCATCACTGCTTAGAGTGTGGCTGCTTCCATCACGGGAAAAGACAAAATGCTGGTGAGTTGGACTTGCTGCTCTTTTGCCAGCACAGGGATAGTACTAGCAGTGAGTGATCTTGGGTGAGGCTGCCCCTTTTGGGAACTGAATGAACAACAGCCAGAGCAAGTTTGCCTTCTGCGAGAGACAAAATGAGCACTAGAACCATACCCATATTGTTGTTCCTAACAGGTTACTGCATTTTGCATTACTTACCTTGCCTACGCCTGCAGTTGACCTAAGTCGTACCTCTAGATCTGACAGTTTATAGAGAAAAAAAAGAAAGGAATTTATTTGCTTTTAAAATTTATTTGATCAGAGGCCAATTTTTGATAATCAAATTAAGCAGATTTGAATTAAAGATATTGAAAGTAAGAATATCTTTTATGAAATTATGATGACTTGAATTGTTGAAAGCTATGGTAATATCCAGTTCCTCATTGTAGTGTTCCTTTCTGTTCTCCTGTTGAATTTAAGTGAGTTCACCTATATAAAACCTGCTTCATAGTTAACAGTTTATAAGCACTGACACAATAAGAGTCTGCAAAAAGGATCTTCACTTCAAAGGAAGCAGTAAACAAACACTACTCTTATCCTTTTATTTATTTATTTATTTTTCCAAATTCCTTTGAATTAACTTGCATAAACATCTATACTAATACATGGCTATGCTCTAGGGGACAAAATGCTGGGAAGGAACATTAAGCTCTGCCCTTAGCATTAAAACAAGATTTGTTGCCTCATATTGTCTATAATTTCCCTTTAATCTCTCCAAATAAATTGCTAGGTGTATGAAGATCTGTATTCTCTGTGCTCAAGTTCACTTCCTCCGAGATGTCTGATATTCAGTGAATTCCTCAGAACGCTGCTTCATCTTCATTTGCCTGCTGCATTTTTGTAGGGTGGTCTGCCCTTACCTGCCCTTGCAGGTTGTGGGAACTGTTTCCCTCCCTGGCTGGCCAGAAGTGGGGCCACTGACAGCTTCCCCTGCCCACCCACTCTGTTGTCAGCGCTTCCCATCAGCCTTCTCCCTGCGTGGACCACAGTGAGCAGTGCTGATCCACTGTGTGGGTGTCAGGTCACCTTCAGCAAGGAAGGTTTTGCAAATAATGAAGTAAATGCATCACATCAGCATGATGACTTTTGTGGGTGAAAAAAAACCACAGAAGAGCGACAGTGGGTGTGTGGTGGACGGGGGATAAGTGTAGGGCACTGCTGGGCATCACAGAGCATCCCATTAGCACGGTGTGTGCATCCATGTCTCAGCTAAGCATGCTGCTGGTGGGGGAACAGGGGCTAGTGTTGCTTAAGGTAACCTTGCCTCTGACCCTGCTGCACACCTGGAGGGTGGCTGACTTGGCTGGTCTGCCCTTGCATAACCTTGGGAGGATCCTGTGAGGAAATGGCTGAAGAAGTATGCTCACTGGCACCTTCTGGCAGGGGTTCAAGCCATTCTTCAGCCATAGTGGGATGAAAAAAATGGTGAAGTTTCTTGCCCCCCAAGACAGCGATTAAAAAGGGGCTGCTGCTCTGTGTGGTTGTGTAAGGAAAATTCAGCATGGGGGCAGGTGGGAAAGAGAGAGTGTTGAAAGTGCAGCGGAAGACAGTAAAGTGAGTAACACTGGGAGAAGTGTCTTGGGGAACTGTGATGATACAAACATCAGTCAGTGTGGTGCAGCTTCCCAAGACTGCATCTGGAAGGGGAGGTACTGAAATGCGCTCAGGGGTATAATGCTCAGGCAGTTAGCTGCAAAGAGGGAGCCAATTTTCCCTGGTTCTAGGCATTCCATCTTTTTGTATAATCTCTGAATGAGATAGAATTACTGAAGATGTCTCTATCCTCTTGCTATTTAATATTTCTTTCTCTCCCATTCCCTAGGACTAATACATTCCAGATCTTCTTTAGCAAGGAAGTACTACCTGGATCTCCCCTCATCTTCTCCTCTGTCAAGCGTGTGGGTGTTTTGACAAATTGCCACCTAGTCATCAGACAGAAAAATAAATTTTTTCCACACTATTTTTCACTACAAAGAATAACAGCTGGTAAAACAGATGAAATTGCTGAGATAAGCTGAAAGCAAGTCTTTAAAAGCACTTAATCTAGGTAACATCTCCACCAAATGGGAGTAAACAGTCATATTTTGTTGTACATTCAGAGTTCCTTTGAAACAACTTACATGTGATGGAACTTCTAATGAGTTTGGTCTAGGTAATGACTTGATACTCCAGCTGAGTAGAGTGATGGTAGGAGTCCTTAGGAGAAACAGGATATGTGAAGAAGTATGTTAAGAAGTTCTTCTCCAGATTAAGCAGGCCAAAATAAATTACCTTTTATTTCTGGGGAAAATAAAGCTAAACCAGAGACCTTGAGGTTTATCTTTCTTTTTCTTTACTGTCCCAGAAGTGTCTTAATTCTAGATCTTTTAGGCTAACCAGGAAGATATGTGTCCATACTTAACTGGGAGAGATAAATATTTACCTGACTTAAATAATTCTTGTCATGAAATTTTAGAGCACAAATGTTTTGAAGAGCAGCTGAAGGAAAGGATGCTGAGGGAAGAAGTTATCACTCTCTACAACTAGCTAAAAGGAGGTTGTAGTGAGGTGGAGACTGATCTCTTCTCCCAAATAAGTGATAAGACAAGAGGAAATTGCTTTGAGTTGCATCAGGGGAGGTTTAGACTGCATATTAGGAAAAATTTCTTCACAGGAAGGGCTGTCAAACATTGGAAGAGGCTGCCCAGAGAAGTGGTTGAATCGCCATCCCTGGAGTTATTTAAAAGACTGGTAGACATGGTGCTTAGGGACATTGTTTAGTGGTGAGTTTTGGCAGTGTTATCTTAATGGTTGGACTCCATGACCTAAAAGCTCGGTTCCAACATAGGCAATCCTATGATTCTATGAAATATAAAGTGAATTTCTGTGGGATTCCTCAGATCTGTGATCTGAATTTCTCTGGACCTGAGATTTTTGTCCAGTGCTGAAGCCTTCTTATGTTTTTTCATGGTAAATTATTAAGTATTTCCAAATGGACAGGGAATCTGATATATTCTGTATCCCTTAAAAGGCTAGTGAAGTCTCCTAGTAGACTACAAATCCTATTTTTCCAGATATATTTTTAGTTATATAGCCATAGTAAGATTCTCAATGTATATACTTGGGATTCTGCTTTGAGGCATTCTTTTGTTATTATTATTATTAGTAGTAGCATTAATACTTTATACAGAGCGGAAAAGAAATAGAACAGTTGCAAAACCAGTAACAGAAATTTGATCTGCATACATTCATGATGCCTTAGGCAGGTGACAGTGTCAGGTGCTGAGCAATATGCTGCATTCTCCATATGACTAAGGGGCTTGGATCCAAGAAAGCGAAGGTTTAGAGCATAATTATGCTTTGAACCACACTCATAGTATGGTTCAGAGACCGCACTAGAGCTATTCTGAAGTAAGGCTTCTGAGATGCATATAGCACACAGACACAGTTCTTGACACTGACTGCTTTGATCTAATCCACTCCTCATGCACTGATGTAAATGTAATGTAGAATCATGTAGTGTAACTCAGCTCCACTCACATATTTTCTGAAGTTTACTGTGGGGAAAACAAATGTGGATGTGTTTGATTTTTATCATCAGAGAGGCAGATTCTGTTGACAGATAAAGAATATTGAAAGTAAAAATCTCTGTGGTACCTTCCTTACCTGTGAACCTCTAGTTATCTGATCCACTTAGTTGTGGGAAAGGATTAATGTCAAAGTAATTACAATTAAAAACATTTTAGATAAAACATGATACTTTTATTTAGTTATCTCCCTCATTTATTTAGAAGGTCGCTTTGTCACTGTTACTCTACTGATTTCTGTGGGTCTTGGAGATTCAGAGAAGTCTTACCAAATAGTTTTTTTTTTAAAGGTGATGTGAGAACATTCTTAGATTTATGAATCACTTTCACCCTTTGTCAATGGAACACAATCATACTTGAAGCTACTGGATATTAAGCATGCGTAGGTGTATCTCTGCTTGGGAATGTGAGCTTAACAAAGTTGATCAGTGCTGGTACTTGTCACTAAGCTCATCTCTCTTTCCAAATCTGTGGATACAAATTTCTGTTTGAGATAATGCTTCTTCAACAAAATAATAATTACATTTCCTGACAACATTTTTGTTTTTGAAAAAATATAAAAGTGGCTATGACTCCACAGATATATATAATCAGATCTCTTCATCCCTTGTCTGAGGAGTCTTTGCAATTTGAAATCCATAGTGCTTCACTAGAGATACTTAAGTTTCCTTTATGCAGGTGCTTTCATCCTAAAGTATCTGAGAGTGCTCTTCAAATTGCTGGCCAAATCTAAAACCTCTTGATGTATATGGAAAGGTCCCCAATTGACTTCAGTGAGCTTTGGATGAGGTCATTAAATTGCAGCAATAATGACAAAAAGAATATTAAATGTAGATAGTAAGCTCTGTCAAAAAGTTACTTTGATGCTAATTTCTTTGAAATGTTTTGACTTTAGCCAGGTAGACACACTGCTTGTATAATTTTATCTTCTGCTGGTTATTGACATAGAGGAGGACACCCCCACTACCCTGCCTTGTTGCCTCTGCCTGTCATTTCTGAAAAGCATGTATCCTTCCATCTCAACATTCCAGTCATAGGAGCCATCCCACCCTGATTCTGTGATGCCATTGAAATCATAGCCCTGCAGGCATGCACGCATCTCTAACTCCTCTTTTGTTTCCTATGCTGTGTGCATTTGCATAGAGGTATTTAAGTTGGATTTTTTTATATAGAGTCAAGAAGATGATGTTTCTACAACATAATCTTCTGACCATAACCAGTTTTTTTTAAAGTGGATGTTTTTCAAACTTAATCTTGGAAATATATTTACAACAACAACAAACATAAGAATCACAAATTCATAGGTGCATGTAAAGACCCAACTTAAAAAAAACACATTTTGAAGCCAGTTTTCTGTAAGATACAAGGAGGTGTCTGTCTACTGAAGTCAAAGCCATAAGCCGAACTTTGAACAGTTAGAAAATTAACTTCCATTGTCTTTGGTGAGTTATTCAGTGACAACTTGCTGTAGGGAGAGACTGTGGATTGATGATAATTTTGTACTTTCTAAACCAGAATTCTCTTAGGTCCTAAGATGAGGAACATGTAATAATTCTAAAGAGGCATTGCTTGTATCCTTACTACATTTAACTCCATGAGGGCTCTGCAGCCCTGGATGTGCAGACATGCATTAGAGTGTTTTCCAGTAAAAAAATCAATCATGCACTGGCATTTTAATTTATTTATTTTTAAGACTGGCTTTAGTTATCCTAAATTTCCAACTTCTATTTTTTCGATTGCAAGGAAATTAAATTAACATCATGAAATCCAGCACAGCAGACAGTGTTTCTGTTGGCTGTCCAGTAATATTTTCATAATTTTGTATCCAAAGTACATACCAGATTCTGCTACTGGCAATGCTGATTTTTGGCTCAGTGATTAATTGTGAAGTGAATTTCATATCTGAAATCACAAGCTTTGTACTTGATTTACTTCATTTTGTCAGTGTTTGGTAAAAAATTACTTTTTTAAAATGATGCAGCAGTTCAGTGAGTTGGATTTTTTTTTCCAGTTGCCCTGAGGCTATGCATTGGCTTTTCTCTCTGTTTTCTGTGACTTCTTTTCCCTTCTATTTTTCAGCTCCTGTAAAAGTTCCTGACACTTTCATTTCCTTTCCAGTTATCATGACATTTTGCAAACAGGTCAAGGGATGAAATACTACCTTTGCCCCAGCCAATACAGAAGGAGAATCTTTCTTTGAATCTGAAAACCCAAGTAGAGTGGTGTGAGATGACTTTGCTCATGCCTGGTGCTGATGGGACGCTAATGTGAAGAAAATCTAGCAGTAGGAAATTTACAGACTTGTGCTGGGAAAAAGAAAAAAAAAGGTGAAAAATAAGATGAAAATACCAGAATGCCCTGAGAGCTGCTGCTGAGGACTCTAGGTTGTGCCATGTGTCTAAAGGGGTAGTGCAAGAATGTCAGCTTTCATCTGTTAGTATTCACTCTTCTGCGGAGAGGCTGCATTTTACTAAGGGGTTGGAAGGTTGAGGTTGTCATGTGGAAAACTCTAGTGATGGTACATCCCAAAGCATGTATTCTTGGGTGTGGGCAACCAAGAAATTTTGTGGGTTGGATTGGTGCTGGTTGGTTTGGTTTGGGTCTTTGGGGGGATGAGGGTGGGAGGGAGGGGGGCAGGTGTTGTTTGTTTGTAATACAGTGACAGCATTTTAATCATTTGATGTACAAGTGGAGGTGGCTGTTCTGAAACCTCAATGCTCTTGCGCTTATGAAAGTAAATTGCATTTCCAACAGTAAATAAGTAATAAACCTTAGTAAAGCCAGAGTCCAGAATCCCTAATAAGATAAGTAAGCAAAACAAATAAACCAAAAAGATAGAAGTCTCTTTATCAGTGTTGGCCTGTGTTATTCCTTGAACAGAAACATGCTAAGTGTTTGAGTACAGTTTCTACATTACAGGTCATCAAAGTTTCACCATGTTTAGCTTTGGGGTTAGAGATTAGCATCTCTTCCTTGGCTTGGAAAAACATACAAATGTAAGGAAAATTAATATTTTCATAGAATGGTTACAGTTGGAAGGGACCTTAAAGATCATCAAGTTTCAACCCTCCTGCCGTGGTGAAGAACATCTCCCACTGGAGCAGGTTGCTCAAAGCCCCATCCAGCCTGACCTTAAACACTTCTAGGGATGGGGCATCCACAACTTCCTGGGCAACCTGTTCCAGTGCCTCACCACCCCCACAATAAAGAATTTCTTTCTAGTATCTAACCTAAATCTCCCCTCTTCTAATTCAAAGCCATTACCCCTTGTCCTGTCAGTACACTTCCTGACAAAGAGTTCCTCTCCATCTCTCCTGTAGGCTCTGTTCAGATACTGGAAGGCTGCTACAAGTCTCCCCGGAGCCTTCTCTTCTCCAGGCTGAACGACCCCAGCTACCTCAGCCAGTCTTCATAGGAGAGGTGTTCCATCCCTCTGATCATCTTCGTGGCCCTCTGGTGGACCCGTTCCATCAGTTCCATGTCCTTTTTATGTTGAGGACCCCAAAGCTGGACATAGTATGCCAGGTGGGGTCTCAAGATAGCAGAGCAGAGGGGTAGAATCACCTTCTGTCACCTGCTGGCCACACTTCTTTTGATGCAGCCCAGGATGCAGTTGGCTTTCTGGGCTGCCAGTGCACACTGCTGGCTCATGTTGGGCTTCTCATCTACCATCACTCCCAAGTCCTTGTCCTCAGGGCTGCTCTCTAGCCATTCTCCACTCAACCTGTATTTGTGCTTCAGATTGCCATGTTGCAGGTGCAAGACCCTGAACTTGGCTGGTTGAACTTCATGTGATTTGCACTAGCCCACCTCTCAAGCCTGTCCAGGTCCTTCTGAGTGGCAACCCTTCCCTCCAGCCTGTCAACCACACCACTGAGATCGGTGTTGCCAGCAAACTTGCTGAGGCTGCACTCTATCCCATTGTCCGCATCTCTGACAAAGATGTTAAATAGCACTTGTCCCAGTACTGACCCCTGATGAAAACCACTCGTTACCAGCCACCACTTGGACATTGAGCCATTGACCACAAATAACTTAATATTATTCTATTCTATATTATTTTTCATTTCATACTTTATTTCCTCCCTATTCAAAATCCTATAAAATTTACCACATTCCCTTTGTTTTAACACTGTGTTTCTCCTGTAAGAGATGTAGTTGGCATTTTTTCCTGACAGTCCAAGTTATTTATCAATGATTATTTGTCAGTAGGCAGTTGTAGTGATTACATTTGGAATGATGACTGGAACAGAGGGAGCAGATAGCATCTTGTCTAGACAGTCCTGTTGTTCTTGTCTTTATTTCAGTAAGATTGTCTTTCTTTTATGTGAGAGCCCTGCAAAAGGCATATATTTTTATATCTAAGCATATAGTACATATATTTTTGTTTTGAAAATATTTTGGTATTGATTTTTTGGCATTCAAAGATCGAGGACAGTGCTAGCTTTTGAGGGCTGAACTGTGAAAGGAAATAATCTTGAAGATAGGCTTTTTTCTCTTTCCAGAATCTCTTGTTATTTGAAGAGTTCTGTGGTAAATCTCATTGCACACATTTTGTATGCTGTTTAGTACCATATTTATTAAGCTTAGCAAATGGAGCCAAAGTGATTCCAAGCTTGGCAGGATTTTCTGTAATTTGGAGAAGTGAGTTTTGGAATAGATATGAAAGTTCCTGGCTACTAGAAGAAAACACATTATAGGCTTGGCTGCTGTGTGCTTCTGAAGCCTCACCAGTATCAAAGGAATGTGAATTTTGTACAGTTCTTCTGATGATGTAAACAAAACTCCAATCAGCTGTGTTGTACTTCTTTTAGAAGTCAGCATCTTCAGGGCTTTGAGCTTTTTATTTATAGAAGACATGTTGAATTGTGTGCTTCTAGATCCTTTCCTAAAAGCAGTTAAAATCCTGATGTGGGGAACAGGCAAAAAGTCATGCTCTTTCTTAACCAAGAAAACGGGAGAGACTATTGCAAAGATCTTTTAATTTTTGCCAAATACGTATCGAAAGAAATGACACCAAGTTTCAATATCTAATAGATGGGGAAGGGGAGGGAAAACTGGTACCTCATTAGCTTTTGTCTTAGGGTAACTGCTGGCTTACTGTACTGTGAAGAAGTAGTGGTGCCCTACCTGGTGACTCATCCAGTCCTCTCTTGATGGGTCTCTGATTAGACCCGGACATGGGCTCACCAGTTACTAGGTCTGAAATGCCTCAGTGGATGATGATGTTGATGATGGCATTTTAGTGCTCTAAAAGAAGTGCATCAGGGAATTATGATGGTACTTTGCAAAACTGGTGCCAGTCACCCCTTCCTGATTTTTATGGTTAGTTCTAAGATTTATGACACTAGTGAAAAACACCCAAGATCGGAGATACAGGGGCATGGAGTCTAAAAGTGCAAGGACTTTGGTGCCCTGAAAAAAGAGACCAAGCTTGCAGCTAAATACAGACATATCATTTTCTCTGGAATTCACAGGTCCTGCATTTTATTTCCTTTTAACTTGGAGCAGGTTATGTATTTTTAATTTCTCTGCAGAGGAGTTTCTACCTCTTATCCCTCCTGGTTTTTATTTTTATAAACAAAAAATGTTTCCCTAGGTTGTTATTCAGTTCTCCTATAGCTCATTTTTCCACTCTAATTTTCATTCCCCTGATGCTGGATTGCAGCAGGGTCTCAGTTTGCAGAGTCACTGTTACAGCTAATCCTCTCTCTCTCTTTACTTTTTCTCCTCAACCAATTGTTCATATTTTCAGACTTCATAATCTCACCACCAAAACCTAGGCATTCTTTGGAGCATAACTTGAGAAGAAACAGTAACCTCAAAAATGTCACCAAGCTCTAAACTCTCAATGCAAAATCCCTTCTGTGCTTAAACAGGATGTTACCAAGGGGTCTGAGCCAAAATTAGTCTTTGCATAAGGCATTCACGTAGTATTTTGACTAATGATAATGATTTTCACAGCCAAAAAAAAAAGCAACATCATACACACACACCAATAAAGATTAATTAATTCATTTCTTGAAGCCCATAAAACAAAACAACAGCCACCTCCAAAAAATTGCTTTTTCTCCTGATTTTATTTTCATCTCCTTCACTTCCATTGCTTCCCAAGTGATTGCTGAACCCAGTACCTGGTGCTGTATAAGAAGGCAAGTGTGTTTTCTAGTTGATATCTACAGCTAAAATGTCAAATTGGACCTGGAGATGACAGGCTGATTAGAACAGTCTCCTTGCTTTTCTGTTCAATAGCACCAATCAGTTTGCATCTGTCTGTACCACTCTGCTAACGCTAGTATTCACACTGCTTCACAGTAAGGATCTGCATTCAAAAGTTTCTTTCATGTTTCAAAGAGACCCCCAAATGAAATAGGTGGAATCATCTCTAAATGTGCAAAGCTTTTAAAAAGGCATTAGAGCAAAAGAAGGTTGTTCTTCAATGAATGACTTTCAAAATGAAAACCCTTAGTGATATGTTGTTATAGGGCTATTTCCTCTGCTAAAAGCAACTGCAGTACTCGAACTGTTTCTAGCACAGGCATAAGCAGAAAAAAAGCAGAGAAAACGGTTAAGGTCTCACCCTGAGGAAAATTAAGAGAAACATAATGTGAGCAAAGCCTGTGCCAGCAGGCATAAGCATGGCAGGGCTTGAGGCAGAGCCCAGCAGGCAGGCTGTGCTCACACAAAGTCTTCACGCACCTATAAAGAAGGAAGGCAAAAAAACTAAGGCAGAAAACACAGCTCCACCAGTAATGCCCAGTGATTCCTCTGTGTTGTTATTGCAGTCCTGGTTTTGGCAAAAAAAACCATCTCCTTCCAGAGCAAGCTAATCTCTTACAGTCTGATCAGGGGAGCGCTGCGGTAAATCTCTGTCCTACAGAATTTGGGCTAGAAATAGATGTCATTGCACAAGTATCTCTGCTGTTTCCCAGCCAGAGGTGTATCTTCCAGGTTCACTGCTCAGCCAGTGTTATATTAGATGGGAATTGTGTTACTCTGGATGTTGCTGAACTCAGAAAGATTTTTGGTTATCATTATTTTTAAGGAAAGTATTTATAGATTTTTAAGAGTGGGACATAGGAAAATACAAGATCAGTTTTAACATAAGCTTTTGTAGAAAGGAGTTGTACCTCTCTTGAGGCTGGCGTGATTCAATTAGCCAGAATCTAACTGTTATTGAATGTTTGTGGTTCAGTATTTTCAATTGGCTTTTAGAAAGAGAGCTTTTACTAATTCAGGCTCAGTCCTGTTCCTGTTGTTTGGCCTTTCCTGATGTCTACAAAGCTCTTTCTTTCCTTTTCCTTTTCTTCTGTAGCCTTTCCTCTTAGCCATGGTGACTTTCAGATATGGCATTAATTGGTGTGAATATCCTTTCTGACATTGCAAATGAAACAATGAACCTTACAAGCCAGTTCTTAATGTTTAAGAAAAGCTAAAAATCACGTATATTGAAGTTAGGTCTATTGAATTGAAAGAATGCAAAACATGTGGAAGCAAGGCTTCCAAATGGACCTGTTAACTTTGCTTGGCTTTCCACAGATTCAGACGTGTTTTTAGAAAATCTTTTTGAAAGATGAGAAATGGGGCTTCCCTCTGGGCCGTTCTTTCAGTAGTGGGCTAGATCAGCAAATTTCTATAACCTTAGGTAGGGTCATGCACCATTTATAACAGATAGGTATGTGAAACAACAGTGTTTGAGCTGCTTTTGTAATCAAAATACACGAAGATTTGCAAACCAATCACATCATCCATATTTTTGGTGGCCAGTATCCTAAAGTATCCACAGGCATCAACCTCTATAAGTTCTGTCCACAATATCTCATCTGCCAAAGGAGATAATACTACGTTAAAGCCTGGGCATCCTAAGAGAGAATTGCTTTTCTTTTGCCTTTCTTTAATTCATGAACTCTCAGGGATGGTTTTCTAACTGATTACATCTTACTATTTTTTCAGGAAATAGGAAAACAAGGAAGGCAACTAATTCTACAACACTGTACAGTTCACATTGTCCTCTATCTTCTCATTAATTGAACCACAAACTATAACCATATGCTACAAACAAAAGCCATGCCAGATGTATTTGAAACCAACATCATTTGCTCCACTCATTTCATCTCCCATGAAATAAGGATATCTGCATGTTGAGTGAGTAAAGATTAGGGATTTGGCCAAAAAGTATATACATTCATGTATTTTCACTTTTGGAATACACTTTGTCTATTTTCAAGCTTGAGTGTCCAAATCTGAACAGAAAAAAGGTGAATTAGGCTGCCTTCTAGGCAACAGCAAAATCCATTGAAGCTTTGATAACTACTTGAAGAATAAGCAATTGAAGCAAATTAATGTTAGACTTTGCTCCTTTATACTCCAGACCTTGACTGCGGTGCACGGGGACCATCTTTGCATGGCTCATTTGTCTGCTGCTGTTACCCTGCTCTGTTGCATCTTGCACATCATCATCTCTCCCTATTTTGCATTGCTTGCAGCAATTCTACTCATGTCTGCTACTGCATGTTTCAAAAGCTAGGAAAGCAGAGAAAATAGCAGCACGTAGGTTGGGCTTAATAATGTAATTTGTTAGTGTGACAGCAGACCTGTTGTGCCATAAAGAACATCTTATTGTTTCTCCCGTGGCTGAGAGCCTGTGCATATCTGTGGGCAGGTATGTGTCCCTGGCATAGCCTTGGCACATCATCCCGTTGTCTGCTGGGCTCATCAGAAACCCAGAGGTGAGCAGGGGGAAGGCGGAAACCTCTCTGGAGCACTCTGAATCTGACCCGTGTCCCTCAACAGCTAAACCTCAGGAAGTCACTCCGTTCCTTGCATTTAGGGTCTCTGCAACACTTCTGTGCATTGCCAGTGTGTGCAAAGAAGCTTAGTTGCACCACATCATTTCATGCTTATAGTTAGCAGAAACTTTTAACCTCATGCTGAGCATGCTGTACTAATTCCCCCCAGGCTGCTATTTAATGTATGCATCACAGGACTTTGTGGGGTTGTTGATCAGTGGGGCCCATTGTGGACTTTCTTGACAGTGGGCTTTCTGCAGACCAGCCTGATGTTTGTTTGTGTCATGGGTTCAGCAGTGGACAAACAACCTCTTCCAGGGCCTGGCTGTTCTGGTGGAAGAAGTCACAACCCCATCTGCCCATCACCTGTTGCCAGTGAAGTGGCTCGTGTGATTGACTCCTAATGTGTTTCAGTGCAAATAACCTGTTGCATCCAAGTCCTACTTTTAAGTCAATCTACCTAAATTTTAGACAAATATGCTAGGAAACAAATACTGCAGCCCTGCAGGCACTTATGAGGAAGTGTTAGACATTTGGGTGCCAGGTAGAGATACAAGGTTTTATATCAACATACCTTGGTTTACATCCTTGGATATATCTCACCGCCTCTCTCCTTATTCTTCAACTCTATCAAATGGGGAAGGATTATTCTCAGTTTATCGGTTGTAAAATAAAGTTGCTCTCCATATAGACAGAAAGTCAACACCATAAAGTGCATCTCCCAGTTTTTTTAATCACATGATAATGAAACGTGGGAAGGAATCCCAATATGTAGGTCCTTCAATTATTTTGAACAGTTGCAACTCTTTGTAGTTCGAAGAGGAGGAGCAGGGCTGGAAAGCATGGGAAAAAATTCTTTGTCATTTTTTTTGAAGATACCTGTCAGAGTGGGCCTATTTGGACATGTTTGTAAATATAACTTTTTATTGCTCCCTGCTAAATATTCTCTTAGCAGTACTAGTTTTTCTGATGTTTAGTATCTTTATTGATTTTCTTCAGCTATTTTAATTTTGGGCTGGAAACCCCTAGAGCGTTTCCTATAAGAGGTTGCTAATTGTAAGTTTCTGATGTTAGGAATAGTTGTTTAAATTTAAATCTGGTGATATCTAATTGAAACATTGCTCATTTTTGCATTTCCCATTTCTTTATTTAAAGATAAGAAAAGCCTGAGAAGAAGATCCACATCTTATAGTTTGCTATAATTATGACAAGAAGTGAATTTTCTACAGTTTCATTTGGTTTTCTGGAAGACTAAATTGTTGATATAGATAAATAAGCCTATTTTCTGCTGCTTCTGGGCAAAAAAGTAATTTTTTTCCCCAATTGCTTTTCACTTTCTAGTGAAATCTCATCAGAAATAGACTGTTTTAAATGTACTGAATCAAGTTATTAATAGGACTGATGTAGACTGCCATTTATTTACGTTGGATTTACTCTAAAATTTTCATTAATGTTGAAGTGATAATTTAAGTCTTCTAAGGATTCTTCTAATGAATTAGAAGGAGAAAGCTACAGAGTGCCTGGATGGTTATGTTTTCCTGTCTTTTACCTTTCATATCTTAATCTCATTCATGTTGGGTGTAAAGAGGAACTTTATGCAGGCATATTTCAATTCAGTCTTTCTTGCAAATGCACATTTTGTTGAGTCCACTATTTTATCCATAAGTTCTTGCCAGTGTGCATGAGAGAGACAGTTTTTGCATTTAACTTTATTATCAAGCATTGTCATTTAGCGTCAGATCAGCACGGTGTTAATTTTTGCCAGGGAGCTTTATGCCAGGAAGGAGTTTCTCATGAGTAGTTACTGTGAGAATTACTTTGCATATTAGGCATCAACTTCTGGAGCTGTGTGATCAGCAACTAGAACATATGCTGCCTCTCTCCTAAGGAAAAAACGTCAGGTTTTGTTTAAAAATGGGAGGAGAGAAAACTTACTGTTGGAGGTAAAAGGTGCCAGAGATGCTTGATACAGACCTGAAATAACAAGACATAACATTCTCTAACCAAATACCCCAAATCAAGATCAAAATCAAGAATCAGGATTCTAAAGTCGGCATTTTGGTATGTGGGCAAAGGTGCCCTCTGTGCCTGATAGCTGGGATCTATGATCTGTGCCTCCACCCTTCTGTAAAGCATTTGGCTGTGGTCTTGCTCTTGCTCATAAGCAAGTGGGCTCTGGGATTCAGGCTGTTTTCTGCCTCTAAAGGCTTAGACCTTCACCATCTGGGTGTTCTGGATTCTTCTGGAGGCATCTTATGGTACAATACCCTCATCGTACTTGCTGAGGCCTTGAGTCCAGCACAGGACTCTTTCACAATATAAAACCGACCATTTAATGTTACAAGAAAGCCTGAGCAAAGAGCACAGATAAACACATTTTTTCCATCCAGTCAGCAATCACTTTTAAGAAATACTGCACTTTTCTGACATTAAAAATTGTGTATGAAGTGCAAGCACTGTGCACCTGACAGCTTTTGGAGGAGGTAGGAGGACAGACTGGAAATATGTACACACAGGTCATATCTGTGACTTGGGAAACTAGCATTTCAATATCTCATTTATTTCACTACTTCATTTCTTTGAAAAAATCCATATACACTTCAATACACCAGGAAAAAATGCTTCTGAACAGGGAATAATTCTCAAGATTACATCTTATTTTTAAAAAATAATTAAAAAAAATATCAAAGCACATAATGGGAAATTTCTCAAGTGAAAACTTTAGGGAATATAGACAGAATTATTTTCAATAGGGATTAGTTAACCAAAATATCTCTAAAGAAATATGGCAGTAGGCTATACACTCTAATTATTTTTTTCTTTTCTTAAACATAAGGGGGGAGGGGGGAATCCTTTCACTTGCTGCAAACCACTAGGCAAATTATTTTTCTCCCAAAGAATTTTGGAAGACGGATTGACTTACCGTGAATATGATGGACATCATCTTAGAAGATCTGAAGTAGTTTGCAAAATGGGCCCTAGCTACAAAAGGTCAATGCCACATCTCAGATTCTCCTGAGTTTAGCATTTGACAGAAGCCCATCTCTACCAGGATTTGCTCCAAGGCATAGTGAGGTGAATAGTATGATTGTAATTGTTTTGTAAAGAGGCAGAATTAAAAAATAACCTGAAGGCCTAAAAAAAAAGCTAAAGCAGTATTTGATTGGGAGAAAAAAAAAACAAAAACCAACAAGAAACCCTCAAAAATAATTATGCATTGTAAATTACCTGGGTAATATTTAGATATGATGTGGATATTTTTCCTGACATTGTAGTGTTTTAACGTTCCTCAGAAAAATATAAAAATAGAAAGACCTGCTTTGAATTTCTACCATAACTCAAATGTCAGTGGAGAAGCCATTTTTCTCTTAGATAATGGCATCAGAATATGCCCCATCTCTGCACTTGTTTCTGCATTTGTATTTTTAAAGTTTTGAAGGCAGTCTTCTGCCAATGACAAACACCAGTAGAAAGAGCAGCTGAATTAGAACTTTTGATGGAACGTTACCAAGTGCTGTGTAGAAATCAAAGTTGAAAATACAACATACACTGTTGGAAAAGGAAACATCTGACCATGAAATTAATATGGAAGACAGAAACTGAACAAAAGCCAAACTCTAGGCCTTCTGTGATGAAAACCATGCTTTCAAACCAAGTTGAGACAGTAAGGATGTCGGGGACACAGGAAAGCCTTTGGCAAACTGGAACTACTCTGAAACATTCCCGAATTTTCCTGTTTTGCTCAAACTGTCAAGAGGTAGAATTTTCTTTTTAAACCTCTACAAAAGGTTGATTGCAAAATAAATCAAATATCCATGGTCACTTTCTCATTTAAATAGTTTGCATTATACAGCAGGAGGGAATGCTGGAAAACTTGCTGGGATCCAACATGGACAACCAAGATCCACATTTAATAATAGTAATTAAAAAAAAAAATTCCTATTTCTTTGCAAATAGTCATAGCAGCTGGCAGAAGATCTGTTAGAGATCTCTGTAGATCTTTTTGAGATCATTTCTCTGTACCAGAAGACTCAGAAGAGCCCCCATGGGCTCAGATGAAAGACGGATTAGCTTTATGTTCCTGTG
>VZTM01012462.1:8071-21188 GCA_013400555.1 Jacana jacana | reverse complement strand
TTTTACAGGTTATTTTTCCCAGCTAAGATAAAGTAGCCTGGAAGATCAGGTCATGAAGAGGGTTTTGAATTTGCTCCCAGTTCTTCAGCTCCTAGAAGTAATGTGTGGTGGAGGAGGGAGTAAATTCACAGCTAGTTTTATTTTTCTTAAGATTAGCTGATCCTGCCAACACTGAAGTATAGAGTCCTCTCTTTACTTTCTCTGTACTCCAACTTATCTATCCTGGAAAAGACAGGAAACTTCATTTTCCTTCTTCTTACATTAATATAGACATATGACTACTTCAGAAACACACTCTTACTACTTCACCTCATCCATATCAATAGCTATTTAGTCAGTCTGTTATCAATTAGTGTAGTACAAGTGTAATTTAGTTTTTCATTTGTTCTTCATTGTAGAAAGATGCCAAACTAACCCAAACTAACCCTGATTTTACTGTTTTCTATTTTACTGTTGAAACTGAATTATTCCATTTTTTTTTTCAAATAGGAAATGGAAACTTGAGGAATTTGCTGAAATTGAAAATTGTATCAATTTAGGACATCAAAAAATACACAGAGTAAAAGACAAAGCTTTCCCTGAGATAAAAAAAAAATAAAAAATAAGGCTGATAGGAAGGAAAAAAAGGCACATGTCACATCAAATTTCAAACTTCCTAATGAGGTGATATGAGGGTCTGACTGTCAAAATGGAAATAATATCACCTGCCTCTTTGATGTCGTCCATGTCCATATTTTATTGAAGGAACTTTGAGTGTGAAAGAAGTAGACTTGGTATCGATTACGATCAAAATCTTTCTGTCTGGGGTGGTGTTGTTTGGCTGTGTCACAGCAGCAATTACACAGCACTACTCCCTGGAGACTTTCACCAACTTGTTAGATGAAATCAATAATGCCCAGACAAGCACTGAAATGACATTTTAATGTTCACAAAGAACATTTACACTTCAGGGCTGCCTTTGAAAAAGTTTCTAACAGCAGTGGAAGGGACAAATGGAGGTTTTTGTGTAGAAGGTAAGGCCGTCAGACATGGGCATTAGCTGCCATTTGGGAGGTGCTTTGCAAAGACCATGTAACTATTTAGGGTGACAACTCATTTTGACAGAAATTAACTGTTTGCAAGAAGTTTTGAGGGAGGCAGTACACATAGCAGTGGGGTGATAATGAATAGAGATGAGAGAGGAGAAGAGCTGGAGGGACTTTCATCTCACCTCAAGAGAGATGGCACAACCCAACACGGCAGGGGTCAAACTGTGAAAGGCTGCAAGCAGGAGCAGTTAGCTATGTTTCTCTCAGTGCTGCCTCTTCATGTTTTCATACATAGTATGCTTCATAGCAAGTTGCAGCTGTGGCAGGACTGGGCTGAAAATGACTTTTTACTTCGGCCTTGGAGGAGGTATTTGCTGTTTTGGCTCAGGGTGCGTCAGTGAAAAGTCTTAGTGTATGTGCTTCATGTATTGCCTATGCAGGTCAAGGGATGATAGGACCCCTCCAGCAGTCAGGCCTTCTGGGCCATTCTCAGTTGGCCTTTCCTTGCATCCTCTCCCTTGCTGCTACCCCAACTTATAATTCAAGCAAAATATGCACTGAGCATTAGTTTCAGCTCTGCACCGACTGTGCTGCCATTGATGGAATTGGAAGACATGTGTGAGGTAGGTACAATGTTACACTGCTAGAATAATGCTCACAGAGAAAAAAAGTTATGTGCAGAGGCACTTGGTTTCTTTCTACAACTAACTTTTTATCTTTTTCTATTCAATTGCTTCAGGAAGATCTGGTGCTGCGTCTTCTCAAGGGCAGCATACTGGTCTTGGTGGATCACAAGTCTGTGCCAGTATGGCAAATGCACTAGTAACACTAAACTACAATGTTTGGTACCAGCAAATATGGTTTTCTAAGGTAGGCAACACATCTGTAACAGTAACTGGAAGACTGAACAAATTATTGTAACAGAAGCTAAGCTATCATTTCAGGACAGAAGAGCATGGTAAAAAAATAAACTAAAATTCTCCAAGAACTGTCGGTTTTGTAGTCTGTTTTTATGTAACATATGGTTCTCATTCAGCAAGAGATTTAACCGTGTGTTTAAATTAGCCATAGCATTTTGAGAAAAAAAAAAAAAAAGGTAAATTCATTAAATTAAAAAATCTTAAAATTCAATTTTTGCTTAATTCACTACTAGAAAAAAAGACCAATTTGAACATACTTTTAAATTCCTTTGAACAGGGACTTAGAGCAAGATATAGAGTGAGATTTGTCAGATAAATATGAGTTAAGAGAGCAATAAATCCTGCACTGCAGATTCAAAAAGTCAAAGCCACCTCCATGTTTTTTTCTGAAAATTCTCAAGTGCCTAGATTTAGATAACGATACTTAAGCATCCAATCCTGGCAATCAAGTTACTCGTTACTCACTTTTCCCCTGTTATGGTTTAAACCCAGTAGCAGCTAAGCCCCAGACAACTTCTTGCTCACTTCCTGCCAAACAGTTGAGTAGAGGATCAGAAGGGAAAGAGTGAGAAAACTCATGGGTTGAGGTAAAGACAGTTTAATAAGTAAATGAAAAAAAGCTGTACTTGTGAGTAAAACAAAATGAGGAATGTGTTTGCTAATTCCCATAGACATGCAGGTTTTCAGCCATCTCTAGGAATGGCTCCATCTAGCAGGGCTCCATCACATGTAATGTGATGCTGTTACCTGAGAAGACGAACACCCAAACTCAAAATGTCCTCCATTCCTCCTTCTTACCCTAGCTTTTATTGCTGAGTGTGACATCACATGGTATGGGATATTGCTTTGGTCAGTTGGGGTCAGCTGTTCTAGCTGTGTCCCCTCCCAACCTCCTGTGAATCCCCAGCCTACTTTCTGGTGGGGTGGTGCGAGAAGTCCAAATGCCTTGGCACTGTGTAAGCACTGCTCATCAATAACTAAAACGTTCTTGTGTTATCAGCACTGTTTTCATTATAAAACCAAAACACAGCAACATACAAACTACTATGAAGAAATTTAGCTCTGTTCCAGCCAAAACTGGAATATCCCCTTCAATCTCATCATGAAGTAGGAAGAAGGCTGCTAAGCACTTGTATTTTCCCTGTAGGTTGTGGAAAGTAAGAGATTTCTGCAACCTGGGAACAACTGCCATTTTACATAGGATTTAAATCCATGTTTCTTATTTTTTAATGAAATGTTTTCAGCATCATGATAATGGCAAAACCAATCTCAACTTTCTTATTGAAGCTAGGCCAATAAGACCTCTCAAATATTTTGGAATTATGGAAGGGAAAATGAGTTAATTGTAATTTATATTGATTGTTGCATTTAAAAATAATTCAGTACTTATTTATTCTCTTGCAAAAGAAGATAAACATGAGAAGTACAGGGGTGCAATTAGCAGGATCTTTCCCATTGCAATGTAATATTATATAAGTAATTTAATTCCTGAACACCAGGAAAATACCAGGTTAAACTATCTCTTTTCACACTTACACATCAGTGGATAGTCTGTAGTCCATTAGCTGGAGAGATTATTCTGATGTATTTTCTTCCTTCTTCAGTTTGAAAAGCAGCAGAAAATGCCAACATTTAATCTGTAGTAATTCAGATCTGTAACAGCATTTCTGACTTGTTAGTGCAAAAAATAAAGCTTTACAAAATACCATCAGCAATTCAAATTTCTGACTTTTTAAGTGAATCAGATTAAATGGACGAGTTATATGAAAAATACCTAATGCCGTATTGAACCGTGGGAGATCTGTCACAGTTTTGTTACTGTAAACTGAAAACACCCATTAATGATCTACCTCATGCAATATTTACTGCTGCAACATCAAACGAGTTTGCTTGTTATACTAAAATAGCCAGTGCCAGGAACACTGCTGCCTTACAGATCAGTGAACAGTAGTGTATCAGTCAACAACTGCCCTCTGGAGTTACTGCATCTACTGGAAACTTATAAAATGTCAACAGAATCCCAACTTTCCTGTTTTTTCCAGGAGCTGTTCAGGAACAGAGAAAAAAATATGCTGTTTTGTTTTGTTTTGTTTTGGGTTTGGTTTTGGTTTTGTTTTTAACAAGCAATTGAGGAGGCAGGGAATAGATTTGATCCTTTTCTTCTTCACCTTTATAATTTACAAAGAAAGCAGAATGGAGATTTCTGGAGTACAATTTTTCAATAGAGTTTTTTTACTACCATTTCTTTTTTCAATATGGAAATGATTAATGCAGTATAGGGGACTTAATATACTACTGTTTAAGAATTCCACTTCTCTTTCACAGAAACATAGATATAGGTCTTGTAAATACAGGTATTTCAAATTTGCACAGATATAAACACATTTGTGTCTTCTAGACCCAGTTTAAGCACACCCTATTTCAACGTTCAGTTGGGTACTCTCTCTTGGTCTCTGAATAGCAAATCTCCACCGTCCCAGCCTTTGTTGAGAGTATGTCTGTAATAAAGTATAATCAGTCAAACTGTAAGCCAAGCTTATGATAAAACAAAAGAGAAAATAAACACCCCAAGCCAAACAACTCAACTACTGTGTGTACAATTAATAGAAAGGCTTTTTTTCACTGCAAGTTTCAGACTACGTTTTATCATTGTTTAATTACCACTTTGAAGCAATTATTTGTTAATGATTTAACAACAAAACCCTTAGATTAGATAGTAAGCCTAACACTATGCATTCTTGAACTTGTAGTGTAACCATGGAAGACCAGAGTTGATAATCTCCTGGGAAAAAAACAATGAATAAGCTTAATACATTCCCCTCTCCTCCTCCAAACAGTAAACAGTTGTCCTGTGTTGTTTTGACTTTTTCATAAAGAATAATGACTTCCAAAAAGTTACTTTAAAAGGTACCCTTTTGGCAGTCACCATTATGAAAGACGGCATGTTATGTTTAGACAAAATTGCTATTTATATAATGAATTATGACCTTAAAGGCAGAGCAGTTCATAAGAATGTTAACTGCATTCTGGGATGCAGTAAAAGAAGTCTGGCTAGCAGGTCGAGGGAGATGATTCTCCTCCTCTACTGCACTCTCTTGAGACACAATGGTGGTGGTGGGCTGTGTCTGGCTCTGGAGCCCTCAACGTAAAAAGGATGTGGACCTACTGGAGAGATAGGAAGGGATTCTTTATCAGGGAGTGTAGCTAAAGAACAAAGGGTAATGGCTTCAAAATAAAAGAGGGGAGAATTATATCAGGTATGAGGAAGAAATTCTTTACTGTGAGGGTTTTGAGACTGCAACTTTATTCTTGTCCCTGTGCTTGCCATATGCCTGTGGATTAATGAAAAGAACAAAAGTCTCAAAATATTAGGTAATTTTGAGGTCAGCGATGAACCTAGGAGAAGACATGAGGCTGAAAGATTAATACAAAAATGAAAAACCACAAGACAGAATTCTAATTACTTACTGTCAAGTTATCCTGACTCACTCTCCACTAATCTTTGCTTTGTGCTGTCACTTACATTTTTTGCAACTTAAAGGTAAATCAAATTTCAAAACAATCCTAGGTAAAAAATAGAGGCAATTAATACTTATTTTGCACCAACATATAGGGTTTTGCAAGACACGAAGTCTTGATAGGCCAAGTTCATTTAATTCTGTGTGCAAGATTTGTCATATTTTGCTGCTTAGGTAAATACTGTTGGACTATTACCCTCTTTGAAATTTTGAGACAATTTTAAAAGAAGAACCATCAGGTTGACTTTTATGACTTTACTTTGCCACTGGTTTCATTTCTACAAGATGAACATATCATGAAGAAAATCAGCACAAAATAATTATACACCTTTTTATATATGTGATATTCTATGGTAATACAGTTCATATGTTTTTGTGTGACAGCATGTGTGTATAATCTGTGTCCACATTTTGTCATTAGAAGAACAGCACAATCTGTATTGGAGAGAATCTATGGACATCATCTGGGCCAGCTCCCTGCTCAAAATCAGATCTCACTTTAGGGTCAGATCAGGCTGCTCAGCACCCTGTACAATTGAGTTTTGAATGTTTCCAAAGATGGTGATTCCACATCCTCTGCAGCCAACCTCTCCCAGGTTTTAAATCTCCTTATAGTGTTTTTTTTTTCTTTCTGTTGAAAGAATTTCCCTTAAAATTTCTTGTCCTTCTATTGCGTGCTTCCAAGTACAGCCTGACTCCATCTCTTTGCAACCCCCATTAGGTTAATGAAGATGGTGTTTTAACTTTCTCTTTTCCAAAACAAGTAAACCTGGCTTCCTCAGCTTCTTCTCCTATGTAGTATGCTCTGTCCCTTTACCCATTTCTAGGGACTGTCCTATGGACATGGTGCAGTTTTTCAGTATCTTTCTTGTACTGTGGGCCTAAAACTGGATACAGTCCTCCAGATCCAGCCTAATGAGTGCTGAATACAGGTGGAAAAACATTTCCCTCCACTCCATGTATGTGTTCTTGCTAATGAAGTCCAGTGTGTGATTAACCTTCACCAGCAGAAGGCTGCATTGCTAAAACATGTCCAAAATGTTGCCTGCCATGACTCCTAGGTGCTTCTCTATGCAGCAGCTTCCTAGTCACAAGCTATAAGGCTGGTGTTACTCCATCCTAGGCACAAGACTTTGCATTTGCCTTCACCATACTTCTTGAGGTTCCTGATAGCTCAGTCCTCTGGCCTGTTGCAACTGCTACCCTCAATTTATTTACACTTACAAATTACTGAGGGGACTTCTATCCCATAATGTTGCTGAACCCCTATGCCACTGTATTGATCACCTATTTTGACCAAAAGAGCAATTACCTTACTTTAACCAAGAGAAAATCAAGGTCCTACTTGTTCTATGAAATAGGTGCGCAGGTTGAAGAGATAGAACCTCAAAGTTTCTTTACCTGGCAGAAGAGGAGTGAAGTCAAAACTTTCTAGACAGCAGAAAATCTCATACCAGACTTACCAGTGAATTGGGGTTTGTTGTCACCAGGGGAAGTTCTCATGCAATATTAGCATTGTATCAACATCTTATTTAAAATACTGTTTCTTAGACAAGACCATTTACTCCAAAAGCAAAGTGTTTGTTCTAAGGCTTTTAATATATTTGTAGAAAGATAAATTGCATTTTCTTTCTAAACTACAAAATAATACTTTAGTTTAAAAATAAATTTTATTTGTAATATGAACTTTTACGTGGCGTAAGATCTCGATCAACGAATAAATACCTATATAGTTTATAGCTTAACTCAGGTGTACAACCATGCCCATCTGCTAAAATTAGTTTTACTTATTGCAGTATGAACCTGAGAAAAAAAATGTTTGCACTCTTTTATTGTGTCAATTAACTCATTCTGTTTAATTCTGCGATTCCTGGAAACATATATATCTTGTGTAAAATAAAATCTAAAAATAAGTGCGGGATCAGTGTTATGCTGAATAGTTAAACAAACAATAATGACAGGAAATTTACTTTATAACAGAATTAAAACTAATCTTTTTTTTTCCATATCTGAAGTTCTAGAAAGATAAGAGAATGCCAGTACAGAGAAGCTGGGTGCATTAGTGCAAAAACAATACTACACTTTAAATTGTTCATGACAGAATTGCATCAGCAGACCAACAAATTATTCACATATGATATAGCTGCTTAAAAATGAAACAGAAATACATTACTCTTTTGAAGCTCCAAGTCATCAATAAAATTGGACAAAAGAACATTCAAATGAAGCTTCATTTCTGATTTTGCTGAGCCCATTAAAACAAAACAAAATTTAACCTGATACGTGATCAAGAAGACTGAAAATGCATGGCTGTTGTCTCATGTGATGCCTGATTAGCACATGTTCTCTTTTCTCTGCTTTTTTTGTCTTATCTACTGTAACTCCTAAGATAGTGGAAGAATGGAACTATGGGTAAAAGCTGCCATTGTCATACAGAAATATTATACGATGAAGACATGCCCCAACTTCTTGAAGATGTGTTAGATGCACAGCAAATCAGCTTAATTGAAATCACTGACGTTCTTTAAGGTTTGCACAAACAACCTCAATTTGACCTTGAGGTATCTCCTTCATCTTTGCTGGTTTTGAAGCTCTTTAGGCAAGAGATAATGATGTATGGTTGGTTGTGCCATCTTCTCCCGCACTGTCCTGGCAGTGCAATGTTTGAAGTCATCAATAAAATTGAAGAGAAGAACAGCTTCTCCAGAGAAAATAAAGAAAACCTTTGTGTATTTCTTCACCAGACCACACACCCAGAAAAGAAGTTATAATTTCTGCCAGTCACCTCCCACTGTCAGTCATCTCCTGCTGTTTGAGTGGTGAAGTGTTGTTCTGAGCAGAGTGTTTATGTGCATAATTGAAAGAGGAAGGAAAAAAAAGTCATGACTTAATGTTTTCATAATTTTTGCATTCAAAAAAACGTTTAATGATTACTTAAATGATAAATTAAATGATCATATATTCTTTCTTACTCTGTTGCTCCTGTAGCATTTATGACACTGAAAGCTGGACTCTTTTTCCAAATAGTCATCATCTGAGAACCTGAGGTATCAGTTTTACTCATTTGAAAGCTGATCCTCAGAATCTATTTTCAGCCATGATATTTACTCTGTCTTCACACCAACATACAACCTTGTGAGCAGGCAGGTTGCCAAAACTAGCAGATGAGAAAGAATACATTTCTAAAAGGGAACCAGCAGGTGCTTCAAATAACTGGAGCAAGAACCAACCCAGCAACAAGAAAGCAGCACCTCCTGAATAACTGTATCTACAGGAAGGGCAATGCTCTCTAACAGCAATGGGAATCTGAATTAACTTCAACATTTTAATAACTGTGTAGCCATATAGGACACACTATGTAGTGAGGCACTGGAACGGATTACCCAGGGAAGCTGTGGATGTCCCACACCTGGAAGTGTTTAAGGCCAGGCTGGATGGAGCTTTGAGCAACCTGCTCTAGTGGGAGGTGTCCCTGCCCATGGCAGGGGGGTTGGAACTTGATGATCTTTAAGGTCCCTTCTAACTCTAACCATTCTATGATTCCATGACGCATTGGCAACCTACTAGAAAAAACTGTGATGCACCTTGATAGAAAGTAGGAATGTCACATGTAAAGCTTAAAAATTATATCAAAGGGAGGTTGCACAATACTAGAATATAACTGCATATATTAACTAGAGCTGATTAGCTGATGTTCTAGTAATAGTCATTATGCTCCTCTTTTTTAGTTTAGGCACAATGCTTCAGAGAAAGATGAAAATACTGAGAGGAAAGTGAAGTTGTCTTTTTACATTCTGTTTCCACAACCAGATGTTGCAGACAAATTCTCAATGAGAATGTTAGCTCCTTTGGGCAGGAACAACGTTTTCTTAAATGTCCGACACAGTGCTGAATATAGAAAGGCTTAATCCTGTTATATTAAAACAAGAAAATATCTACAAGCAAAAAAATTAATTGAGAAATATTTATGAATCAGTAATTTGCAGTAAAAGAGATTACAGGGTTATATTACTCCAAATAAATAAAATTTTTCATAGAGTGTTCAGCATTAGAGGAAAAGTAAATGTATGAAACAATTTTCTAGTATGAAAACATAGATGCTGTATACAAATAATATGATCCTTATCTGATAATAACTAATAATATGACTGACTAAAAACTTCTTAATATTCTAAACACCAGATAAAGAAAAATAACTTTAAAATGCATGGAGTATTTTCTTCCATCATATCATTACTAGACAGACTTAATGTTGTTTAGTATCTTCTCATGTACTGATACTGGAATATATTTAAATTTCCATTCATTGTAGCATTAATAAGATGCTGGTATAAAACACAAACATTCTCTGTGTTTCCAGGAGTCAGAGAAATAATCTCTTATATTTAAGTGCATGGTCAGTTTTGTAACTGGAAATAGAAAATTTGGGTCATTCAGACAGAAGCGCTTTAAGTAAAAGCAGATAAATTGTAGTTATTGTTTTGAAGATGGCCAATGCTTCACTGATGTCTCCCATGAGATTATATTCGCTGGTGAAGAAGTAGCTTTGTGTGTAACTCTACTAAGTAGCCATTAATCTTAAGATATGTAGTGTGTAAGCAAGATCTCAGGGAAATTTAATATTGTGGGAGTTGTGAATTAGTTACTCTGTTCTTACTTTCACTGTGTGTGTCTGCTCTTCCTAGCAGAAGATTTTTACAAAGAAGTTTTGCACTAGCTGTTATGTAACCTACGCCGCAGATATCTAACTGTGGAAAGGATGCTAAACTATGATACAGTCCTCATAAAGTAAGAACCTTTATTAATAGCTTAGTAGAACATACAAAACTTTCAATTTATTCAAATACGAAATCTAACTAAATCATATAGCCCAATTAAATCATTCACAACAGCAGTCCTTATTGATGCCTTCACCGGTGGTATATTCTCTTTCCTATTCAGCTTTTAAATCGGTGTTAACCAAACTAAATCATTGGTTAGAATATCTTACCTGTATGATGCTCATAATTTTGAGCCCAGAATTGCAAGTGCAACTCTCCACAGTCTGTAATTGTGATTTAAAGTATAAATGGGCTACTAAAGATAAGCTGATTTGGCTGCAAATGTACACATTAAAGTCCTAAAATGTAGTACACCAGCTCAAACCTTTAACTCTTTTTCCGTTAATTCTTTAATTGAAAAAAGAAGCAGAGCATTTAATTTGTATAACGCTATATCATTCCAGCAATACTATTACTTCACATTTTACTATTTGGTCTTTGGAAGACAGCAGCCATCTAAAATGTTATTGCTCCATGTAAGAGAGGTGCTTATGTTGATTTTTATGTGCAGTTTCAGCTTGTATTAATAGAGATATAGCTCCATTTTTGAAACCTCATAAATTGGGTTATTAACAATGTCCAGGGTTTTGTTTTTTTTGTCTACCTGTACCTGTTAAGACAAAGTAAGAAGTTAAATCTAAATACCAGATTTGTTTCATTAGACCAAGCAGTAGCATAACACTGAGAAACCACTAGTACTCCTACTAGTAATAATAATTATAATAATAAACAACACGGGTTTATATCAGGGTTGACAAATTTTGTATTGGCAAAATTTTAAGATCAATTAAGCTTGGCTATAAAAATGCATTTAATCCTGACAGAGTGCGCACACTTCTAACCCAGCCAATTCCTCATTTTGTCAGAGCCACAAAATGAGGAATATGGAAAACAAATAAGATTGCCAGTGAGAGTTTGCCTGAGTGAAAGTGAAAAGGAACTGATTAAAATCTCCATAATGTGGCCATATTTAAAATGAGTTAAAGATTAAGCATATTGATAATATTCTCTGTTCAAAAGTGATTGCCATACACTACATTATACAGTATCACTGACGTCACTGGCATATTTTTTTTCTATTTGGCGGCACTAAAGGAATATCTTAAAATTGCTGCATAAAATAATTATGTTCCTGAATTAGCTAGAGACTTTTTTTTTTTCTGTTGAAAACCTAACAAGTAGAGATAATTGATTCAAACCAGCAACCCTTTCAGTTATGAGCAGTGTAATTGAGAATGGACAACAAAATTAAGTAGCTGTCAGTTTCCTTGGCTATTGTCTTTGGAATTTGGGAGATGTGCAGGTTATAATTTATGTGCTACCTGCTGCTACTGTAACCAAGTAATACTACACTTTAGTGAATTATTCAACTGGCTAATTATGTAAACAGGATTGTGTGAGGAAACAAAAGCATCAAGGTATCTTTTTTAAATCTGGAATTTTTCCCATGGTATCTGCATGTGTATTGCCAGCATTTCTCATCCTGTACGTCTTTACACATTCTCTTCCTACACACAGTGTTACTGTTATTTGTAACAGTAATGTATTATGTGCGTAGCTTTTACATAGAGAATTATTTTTACTCGTTCGTAAAAGCAGCGAGTCGTTGATACTGTGCCTATGTCTGTATAAAAGATCGTCTACATCTGAAGGCTGCAAAAATAGAGAGTTATAGATCCATATATAAAACTTGAGCTTTATGAGTGGTACACAGTGATCTGACTCTTACAGGATGGAATTTTCTTGCTCATTCATTTTATAGTAAGTTATGAATAGAATATTAAGTTCTTTACCTTCATTAGTGGTTTGCAAGGCTTGGGGATCAAAGCTTATCATTATTCAGGATGATCCCCATTTCTGGTTATTCTGCCAGCAGCTATAGTTAAGATCTATTGTTCTCCCCATCCCCAATTATCTTTTAAACAATTAATTAACTGCTTTCTTTTCTATTATGGTTTCTTCACTTTAAATTGTATGAAAAGAGATTGTTGAGGCCTGTTTTAGTAATTTCAAGTGGATCATTCATGGAAGTTAATTTCTAATCTAGTGTATGAGTAATAGCATATTTGTGGGAAGATATAAACATCTATTCTATTTGTGATTGTTCCTTTGGGTTTCTGGGGTTAACATTTTCAAGATGTAAGTTATTGTAGTATCTTTTTTGGAGGGGAAATGTCTTCTATCTCTGTCTGTTTCTCACTGTTTACCTTGTTCGCATCGCTGTTTATCTCAAATATTGTCACTATTAAAAATTTTGTCTTCTTTCAGATAATGTAAAGTCCCATCTATTTCTGATTGTACCCTTGCTATAGGAAACTTAGTGGTAGGGTGGATGAAGTTATAAATATGCAGCCAAAGATAGCAGCAGACAAATACTGTAAAAAGTTACCTTTTTGCTTTTACACAATTAATGTAGTCATTATCTTCTTGAAGGTGGAACCATTTTATACCACATATATCAATACTTTTGATACCTTTTTAAAAACTGAGCATTGGTCATTGCACTAAAATTATGTGAAAACTCATCTGGATAGATTGTATATCATGCTGAAATATGAAGAGCATGGTATTTGTGCTGATTCCTCTGCAATATTTCAGTCAGCAGAAGTCCTGGTGGTGGTCTTCTTCCTATATAAAAGGAAGATGTAGCTAGTGGAGAGCATTTCTAGCACAATGAGATTTTAAAACATTGCACTACCTACTTGCTCCAAAATAGCTCAGATCTGCTGACTTTCTGGCATGATATGAGGGACATAGATGATATTTAGGGAAAGAGCAGGGTACATAACACAAATACTGAGAGAAGTGAAAACAAGGTTTTGTATATGTTC
>VZTM01012461.1:53276-91468 GCA_013400555.1 Jacana jacana | reverse complement strand
AACCAACAGGGTTCCGTAAACGTTCTTCTAGTATAGACGACACAGATACCTACACAATGACCTCTATCCTGCAACAGCTCAGCTATTTTTATAGTACCATGTGCCAGAATGGCTTGGACTCTGAGCTTCTAAAGCAGGCAGTGAAGCAGCTTTTCTTTCTGATTGGAGCTATCACCCTCAATAGTCTCTTCCTCCGCAAGGACATGTGCTCCTGTAGGAAAGGAATGCAGATAAGGTAAAGCCAATAGTTTCAACAAGCAGTTGCTTGAGAATGACTTTTTAACACTTTTGTGTAGCGACCTTTATTGCTAAGTCACTGAATATTCTGTAACTGTTCTGCTGAAGTAACTAATTGTTGTCTACTCTTTTTGAAAAAAAGTAGATCTTTACCTTTTGGGCTGAGCTTTCTCAATGTATTAGAAATTGCTCTTGCCATGGAAACACCAACAGAGGAAGATACATAGAAAATTACCGTCTGGAGCTTTAAGTCAGACATTAACTCCCTTCCCAGGGAGGTGGTGGAGTCACCCTCCCTGACTGTGTTTAAGAGCAGATTAGATGTGGTGTTGACGGATCTAGTGTAGGGGAGAACTTGTAGAGTAGGGCTGATGGTTGGACTTGATGATCCCAGGGGTCTCTTCCAACCTAAATGATTCTATGATTCTATGATTCTATGACATGTTTAGGATTCTTTCCATGCTAGTTCACTCGTGCTGTGATGAACAGTATTTTTAATTCTTTCTTACTATAGTAAACAGGTGCAGCATCTCCTGGCTGGCTGAGGGACAAATGCTGACTTGCGTGTTTCATGCCCTGTGATGAGAAAGGCACTGAGATAGAGCCTGTGAGGGTTTAGATTGGGCATCATCTGTCTTGTAACAAGCATCAAGAGAAAATGCTCCTAAATGCTTTACAGAATATACAGTTAATTTGTTCTCCATCAGACAGCCTGCAGACTAACGTGAAGAGAAAATCAGTAAAATCTTGATCCATCTGGGAATATTACTAGAAGAAAGCTGATGGAATCTTTAGGTCATCAGTTATAAGCCCAGCCCTCCTTTGTAATGTGCAAAGATTGTTCTCATTTCCTTTATGAGCTTAGTTGTAAATGAATGTTTTAAAGATACATAGTGCTGCAGTGTAATAGGCTATACAAGCTTATCGTAGTTATTTTTGCTAAACAGCTAAACTAACAACTTGCTTTCTATTATCCAAGCTTTAAGAAATAAAAAAAAATAAATGAAAGGGATCAAAATATAGAAGGGATTAAACATACAGACCCGTAAGTTATTAATTGCTTGATTTTTGTGATCTACCCGTAAGTTTTTTAACTTAAAATGTAAAAAACCACTGTGTTAGAGGAGCATTCTTTCTTTAGAAGTCCTTAGTGTAACTTGCTAGGGGAAACGTGATGTTTCTGTTGTCTCTTCATGCATTAACCCAGGTGTAATATCAGCTACTTGGAAGAATGGCTGAAGGACAAGAATCTCCAAAACAGCAGTGCCAAAGAAACTTTGGAGCCTCTGTCTCAGGCAGCCTGGCTCCTTCAGGTCAAAAAGATCACAGATGACGATGCCAAGGAAATATGTGAACATTGCACATCTCTTTCTACTGTGCAGGTAATGAACCATCTGTTTTCTTCCAGCAGGACCAATTGCAGAATCTTAACTATCTAAAATAATTTGTTGCAAAGAGCTATTGGACTTTCATTTGATAAACCCACATTCCACATCACTACTTGTTAAAATGAATTTTTTTGTAACTCCTTATTCCTAATTGTTAGTGTTTTAACTGCTCTCATGGTGAATACTTGCCTGTTTTGTTCTACCCCATATTTTTTATTCTGAAGTGTACTTTCTTTACTTTGTCACAGGCTTCTTTTTTGTTGCTTCCATTAATTGATTCAGCTTTTTCTTCATCTCCTTGATCTTGCTGACACCTCTGAAAATGAGTTATAACAATTGTTATATATGTAACAACTCATTATGTGACCAGTCAAAATTCTACCTTATTGTAAAATTGCTGCTGAAACTTCCATTGCATATCAATAAATGTCATATTAATGCTTTTTTCCTTTTATCTTCTCGCTTTTTGTGACATAATAAAATAGTCTTTTATAATTTGAACAGATAGTTAAGATCCTCAACTCATACACTCCAATAGATGATTTTGAGAAAAGAGTGACTCCATCATTTGTTCGTAAAGTCCAGGTAAGAAATATTATTTCTCATATTTGAGTTACATCGTATTATTTCTGAGTTGCTCAGCTTCAAGGCATTTGGAACTGATCAAAACAAGTCTCCTAAACGTCATGAGAAAGCAAGATTTGCAATGTGAAGCAAACAATGTGCTGGCTTTGCTTTGATTCTTAATATGATATTGTCCTACCCTTTCTGTTATAATTTCAGGCCATGCTAAACAATCGTGAGGATGCTCCACAGCTGATGCTCGATACCAAATACCTCTTTCAAGTGACGTTTCCTTTCACCCCCTCTCCACATGCCTTGGAACTGATACAAGTCCCCAGCAGCTTCAAACTGGGCTTTCTCACAAGGGTTTAATAAAACCAATGCATTGGTATTTCCTCAGAGACTATATAAAGACAGGCAGACTTACATGATGCATTTCTCCAGCTGGTGGATTGTATGGCAGCTTGCAGTGAATGAAACAGTTAAAAACTTGTTCTTGAGTCAAGACGTAAAAATTAGGAATAATTTCAGCTTGTGATTTCATTATCTCTTTTCTTACTCTTCTCACTTCATTACAGTCCTGCAAAGATGACTGTGTATCATCAGCTGGACACAAAGCTAACCGTACAGGTTTTTAGCCCAAACCTGACAAGAAAAGCATTTACCTGACAAGTCTGCATTGGTGTCTTGTCAGCATCAGTCAGAGGGGAAGACTCCTATGTAATAAATGTTATTTTTTACAATTTTCCTTGCCTTCACTTCTGTAATGAGAATTTATTCTAGGGTAATTCTGTTCATTGCCTTGATATACTGCATCTGTTTTACAGTAGCTGTCACTTTTCTATACTTCTTATACCCTTTATTCCTTTCATAAAAGCAGTTTTTTATAACAGTTCCTCTAGAAGACTGTAGTGGAAAGGAAGGCCCTTCCACAATTGTTAAAAAAAAAATAAAATCAATACAAATAACTACTTGAAACTGGAGTACGGTGATCAGTTTTAGAGGATTGCAGTTACAAACCCATGTTGTTTTTTTGTAGTCCTGCTGGCTTGGCTCACCGAGTGCTTGTGTTGCAACTCAGGCCCACCAGACAGCTCTTCCAGCAGGGGAGGGACTCGGGTGCTCTTCTTGAAGACAGATTTCAGGGCTTTTTGGCTGCAGCGACAAGTCTGGGTTTTCTCAGCTGTTGTTACAGTAGAAAAGTCAGATATAAAATTCGTGTTGTGATTCAAGCTGAATTACAGGCTCGTTTCTCTGAAAAACAGGAGTCATCACCCTGTTTGGGTCCATCTCTAGCGCAGTGTATTTCAGAACATGCACCAAGTGTGCACACACGTGCACATCTTTCTCACTTGTTTTTTTTTGCTGTTGTCCCTCTTCCAGTCCAAACACTCAGGAGGAGTGAATGCAGCTACTGTGGGCTGGTCTTACTGATAAGCCAAGCTTAATTCCTTACATTCCATCTTTATTTCATTTCAAGGGCAGGATCCTTAGAAGCAGAAATGCTCCCCTTTTTGCTTTGTCCACCCCTCTCCCTGTAGGCAAAATGTGACAAACAGTGTCGTTTAGTACAGGGACCTCTCAGAACAACTGGAGAAACAGCATTCCCCTCACCACAATGATGACTGTTCTCAGAGATTTCCTCAGTAAATAATGGTAGTTTTCTAGCTAGTCTACTAGATGTAGTTATTTAAATTGAGAAAATCTTTGAAATATTTAAGGGATTCTAATTAATTTAGTTAATTTCAAGTATTACAGGAATGAACAATTTATTTGATTTTTTTTTTTATTACATGTTAGTGCTACTTGTTTAATTTCAGGGAACAACCTGTAAATATGAAGTAGGAATCATTCTTGCTATTCAGTATTCCTGGTGTTTACTATGTACAGTGAGATATTCACAGTGACATCCACAGAGATATATTCAAAATACATGAAGGAAAAAAATTTGTGGCTTGTTCAATAAGAGTAAAGCCTGTACAAAATATCATAGATGTGTAGATAGACTAATATTTTAATCTGTTAAATAAAATAGCTTTTAAATCAATTGGTAGTGTTTTGAGTGGTGCAATAATTGTTTTCAGTTATGGGATCATTTGAAAGAAGTTACTTGGAATTCCGTGAATTACTGGTGATTTCTGTCAGCCTTATATCACACCAGAAACATTTATTTAATGGTCCAGTTGCTTTGCTGTAACATCAAGTGTCTTCCTGTCAGAATGGTATACTGTCCTTGGCTCCTCATGAATTGCTGTAAATATTGTAATGCAAGCGAGTTTTGTTGCTGTAATTTGTAAATAGCCTTTTTCTACTGTTACCTGGGACGGTACGAGTGAAATCACAGTCTGCTCTTACATCTGCATCTCATGGAAGTGTCAGAAGGTGTGTATGTCTGTGTGACAAAAATTGCTGATCAAGGAAACTTGTTATGAAATTTGATGCTAGGTTCCACTGAGAGGTTTGTGTGAAGCATGCCATTAACAACACCCAAACAACAAAATGCATTTTTTGAAAGAAAGTTCAAAACCATCAGTGTCTACTTTGTGCTTTCAGAAAGCTACCTTGCTTTTGCTGCCATTAACACCTTCAACCAGAGTGCAGGTACAAAATTCTATTTGTTATCTGCAATTCTTCTAGATATAAAGAGCAGTTTTAGTAAAGGCAGATACATGAAAGAGGCATTACTGAGGTTAACTTTCCTAGAATGATAGTAAAGGAGAAAGTTACTCTATTCAAATGGGGAAGTGTCAAATGATGATCCTTACTGCCATGGGAAAGCACTGAAGTGGCTTATGGAGAGATGTGTAAGATGCTTTTGACATCTTTAATGCATTTAGACATGTGACTCCTGCAGTTTCTGGGAACAGGACAGGTTACTTCTACCCAAGCCTCTGGGATGAGCTGGGATGAGACCTAATGGATTCACACACACCACCCCATCATGCACCCCCCCCAGTTTTGTCTTGGATCCTCTTAACTATCAGATGCAAAGATCTAATGGCATGATTTCAGTGACTTGAGTAGAGTCTCAATAGTAGATGTGACCTTCAGCACTTTTTAAATTATCCAGATGTGTTTTCGTACTTTTTGTCCTGAGTGTTCTAAAGAGTGCAACAACCGTTTTTAATCTTACTAATTTTTAACTTTATTGTCTTAAGTGAATAGTAAAAGTGCATCCTAAGAAGAGATAGTGTGAACAGTAGTCAGTTTGTTTGACTTTTAAATCTTGTTAAGGGTATGAGATAACACTGACTTAACTATTGACAGTGTTGTTTGTCAGATTGTCAACTTGATAGTTGGAAAAATCAGTTGTCAGTCACCTGCCCAGCATGTTTAAAGTTTAACATTTGGAAGCCATCCAAAAATTTCTGCTGTGTGGAACAAGCAGGTAAGATCCAGTTTGCCCAATACTTTTTGTGCTTTATTCTGTATTCTGAAAGAGGACAGTTAAAATAAAGCCTTTAAACTATAATCATCGGTACAGAACTGACCTGACGGGATACAACTGGAGAGGCTGAGCTTTAAATACCCCTTAAGAAGACTTAACAGGAAGGTTGCCTTCCTGCGTTAGCAGCCTCATACGGCTTGTTTAGTCAGCTTGAGAATCTCCAGGGTCTTGCTGTTTGAAAAGGTGAGTAATTCTGAATATTCATCAACAAGATTCATTGTGCAGAATTTCTCTATATGTAGCGTATTTCTTAATGTTTCGCTGTGCTACTCTTTTTAAACTTCTACTGTAACCATAAAAGCCTACTAAGTTTAAAATCTCAGACTACAGTGAAAGAAGCTGTAATCTTTTTAGACCTTTTTGTTTAAGTAGTTTCTGTCTTTATAAAGTAATATATAAATCCATCATTATCACAATCAATCTCAGGTATAATACTGCTTTTCCATTACTCAAAAGTTTTTTTGGCTTCTCTTGTAGCAAAAATTTGTAATATGTCATAATCTCATCCAAAGTAAAATACTGATAGTGGGTATGGTTCACCCTGTATGTCACTCTACTAGATCTCATACTTTTTCAAAGATTAACTCTGCCAAGAGTATTTATACCAAGCCAAATTGATCCTTGCCTGAAGTCTCTAGATCTAGCAATGATTTCATTCAACTAAGATGGCGTTTTTCCCTGGATTACCTTGGTTTTTATACTTCTGCAGGGAAAGTTTCCCTCCCAAAGTCTAGTTGGCCTAGCCGTTTGAGGCTTTGCACCAAGTCTATAAATCTGTGATTAAGTCCCCCACGTTGCCCTCGGTGGGCACCACTAATTCTAAGAACCTTGGAATAACAGGTTCTTCAGTTGTAAACGTCCGATTTTAAGAATCTGATAGGACTGAGCCCTGGTGCTGTAGCCAGGTCAAAGCTATGAGCACTGCTGGCTCAGAGAAGCTCCCTGGAAGGATGGCAGCTTGTGGTCTCAGGCTCACTGTTTTCAGAAGAATGCATTAAAAACATCAAGAGGTACTTGTTGCTTTTTATCCAATGGAATATAACCCTCCTTGACTGCGTGTAGGTGATGAAAATTGGCATGAGCTTTCAGATGAATGTGCAGTAGCTCCTCTCGGCACAGATAGCTTCCCACATGTTTTGTGATGAGGTTATGCCTCTCTTGGAGACAACAGCAAAACTTCTACTGTCTTGGATGTGGGCAGGATTTCTGAGTTGTTTGTTTTTCTATTCATCTCATTTTTTTAAGTAGTTTGCTGAAATACAAATAAGCAGCAGAATGGAAGCAGGTGCACAGAATGGGGTTTGGTTGCTTTTTTCTGTGATGTCCAGCCAAACAAATTCTGAAAACTGCACAGCTCATTGAATTTCTTTTTAAATCTCTCTTGCAATAGCTTCTTCTTATTGTTAACCATAAACTCATTACTTATGTATGTCTAAATAATGTTAAAAGCTTTCATTTTAGAAGTGGTGAAAGATCCCATTCTCCCTATGAAAAATGCACAGATTAAAATGTCACTATATTGTTGTTTGTTTTTCTGACTCTCAAGTAGTTTTTAATTCTCTGTTGATGATAGTGCTTTGATGTTAGAGACGCTTGGCTTGAGAATAAAAATGGGTTCATAATGTCCCAGCTTTCAGTTGTGCTTGAAACATCAATTTCTGCTCAAGCAGCACATTGTTCATGATATTTTTGTAGCTGCTGACTGAATCCCACGTCATCTTTTCAATTTTAAGAATAATGCATAATACTTACTATTTAATAATACAGTGGAAAACTGATAAATACTGATCAGTGCCGATATCTCACAAATCCAGCTGCTGTTATGCATTTCTGATTACTGTCTGCTGACAGTAGATCAGTAAAAACCAGGAGTAATTTCCTGCACGTAGTGAATCCAGGTGCACAGTGCACATTGCAACGATGGGCAATCAGTGCACATTGTAACAAAACAAGTATTTTGCTTTGCATTTTTCTTCATAAAAAAAAGCATGTGACTGTCTTGTACATAGTGGCAGTACATCAAGCTGGAGAGATTAATCACAGAGAGAGATTATCCAGCCCACAGTTGTCTATATACAGTCTAAGCTGCATTAGCCAGCGGAGTAGGAGTGGGGAGCTTTGTCCTGGACTGGAATGCACTCTTACCTTCTTCTTCTTCTCTTTCAGCTCTTGAACTGCAAAGATGTGTGACCAGACCTTTTTAGCAGTTGTATTTGGTCCATGTGACAAGTGCTCCAAAGAGAAGCCCCTTAGGGCTGTTTACATCAAATCAGAACAGCTCAGCTACTGCTCACTATGTGTGGAAATGGTACGTTATTGATTTTATCGGTCAGGATGTGGAAAGACTGCAAAAAACAGGGCTTGGATGTATTACTGATCTGTTACCTTGGATTTTTCTGGGCAGCAAATAAGCAGTGCTAGGCATATAGACTGCCAAACAAACACCTCTGCAGATACCTGGTGTTTCCAAGAGCATGAAACAGGGGTGGCCCAGAGTTCAAGAATACTTTTTTACCGTTCTGGATAAGAAAATGACCATGAGCTTTTTCCCCTAGCTGTGGCAAAAGTTATGTGCCTGTCTAAACTTTGCTCTGAGGTGATGTGTACAAATCTGCTTGGCCTGTGATTTTGACCATTTCCCATTACCTTTAACAGGACTTAAAAACCAATGAAACCATTGCAATAAACTCATGTATCACTAACTAGGGGATATGAAGTTCATCTAGTTTGTGTCAGTAAAACTGAAACACAAGTGCAGTGCTGTCAGAACCCCTTTGTGGCCCACATTTCGTACTGAGACTACGTTGGTTTGTATGCTGTGTGTAGTACTTGGGTGGGGGATCTGTAGAGCTGTAGGTAGCTATGGTGAGGGCAAGGTGGGGAAAGGTTGCCCAGCAGTGGAGTGTCTTTTGTTGCCATGTGTGCACATCACCACAGAGAGATTGTACAATGGGACAGATTAGCTGCTAGCCTGACCAGCAGGTTTTGCTCTAATACCTGCCTGAAGAAGGGGTAACATTGGAGACTTTCTAATCCAGCAGTAACTGGTGAGGTGATATCCCACTCTCCTGCTGGGGAGCACTGTTCTAGAGAGACCATGGTGGGGTTTTTTAGATGAAATACAAAGCTAAGGGCATGAACCTGTGTGGCTACTGAAGAGCTGGTCTCCAAAGCTCCTTTTGTAAACTTAGAGAGTATGTTGTCCTGGTATACTCCAACTTGGAGTAGTTTTATTTTATCTTTCTGAACCATCATGTAGTGTCAGTTGGAGACAGCATTCCTCGCTGTTTCCTCCCCAGAACTGGTCTTTACCATTACTGAGTAGGGTCCAATAGTTTGTTGTATTTGAGCATCAGATGAAACGATCTCTGCAGGAAGGCTAAAAGGTTTAACTGGCTGTGTTTACAAAACACTGTAAAACAGGCAGATGAGAGCACTGATTTGGTGATTATAGGTGGTGCAGTGTGTACAGTTCCCTGGCTGAGGCGGCACGTTCTCACCGTTTCATTGTTTAGGAGGAAATGTAGATGTAATGACTGCAAGACAAAAGACAGTCCCTTCCCTGTTTATTTGTGTCTCCTGACTTTGAAATTGCTGCTTTGTTTTGGTCCTGCTTGGCCAGCAGCCTGTAAATAGCTATTTATCCAGTAAATTTTTGCATGACTTGATTAATGCAGGCTGGAATTGGAGGAAACTGGCTGTTTGTTATTTACAGTTCCTGCAACTTTCTCCTTATTATTCACCTTAAGGAAGTTAGACTCCTACCAGCTGAAACAGCTGCTGGGTGGAAGCAGACTGAGACTTCAGGAGGAATTGCATCAGTACCTAACAGCCTGTTAGGCTTCCTGTTAGCACTGCAGTAGGCTCTTGGGCTTTCCGGTAGATGAGGCTTTAGCTTGCTGCTTCATATTTATTTTGTAAAAGATTTAAAACCAAATCTGCAGAGCACAGAGATCTCTTTATACTGGCACTGAAATACATATGCGTAGGGAAATTGTACCCTTTACTTTTCTGAATTGATTTTTCAGGAGTATGCTTTGGCTTATGTCAAAATGCACAATATATCCTTTCCACACTTGTGCTTGTGGATACATGTGCATAATGTGGTGTATAATTGGCTGATCTTTTTGCAGCTTCCTGATTGGCACATGCAACTCATCATTTCAGTCCAGCAGGTGCACCCATGCATTTTCATCAGCCAGCCTTTGTGATTTCCCCAAACCAACATACGTTGAGGGACAGCAGAATTAGAAATCGCTTCTTCACAGTGTTGAGATTGTCTTGCTTCAATTAGTTGCCTTTTAGGCAAAACAGTCTTTTCCCCTCTGGGTTTCTGCATGCTTTGGAGATGGGTGCTAATTGGTAGAAACTGGTTTAGTCTTCCTAGAGAAGCAACAGTAAATTAGCTTGAAATTACAATTTAAAAAGAGATAGCTGGTGAATTAGAGTGAAACCTTATTTTAAGGACCTAACTTTTGAGATAGGCAACAACTTGTGACATGCTGTTAGACCCTCCATTTTCCCCAGTGTCCTTACAAATGAAGAGTACCAACTTTCTTCCATGCATCCCCTTCACTACAATCTGGTGTATTTACATGGAAGGGAGGTTTATGACTGCAGTAAGAACTGGTTTTGCCACAGTTGTTGGCGATTTGTGTTTCTGTAGCAGCTCCATAGAACAGCGCTCTACAGAAAGCTGATGGCTCTCAGAGTGGTTGCCTCAAAGTAGCCTCAAAATACATGACACCACGGGACAGCTTGCCTTTGCTCCAATGGGAAGTCAGGGGAAAAAAAAGCTGTCTATTTATAAGAAGCTGTCCTTGTTTTGGGCAACTTGGAAGCTGACAGCTGCTGAGTACGGAGCACCCAGTTTGGAAGCGGTCAGCTTTCTAGGGAATGCTGATGGTCAGTATGAAGCCCCAGCAACAAATGTGCCAGATATTACTCCACAATTAAGGGCTCATAACATTAAGAAGTGGAGTTCAGTTACTTGTTACTGCTCTTCCATATAGTCCGCACACCGTAGCTCCTGTGCAGGATGTCTTCACAGCCTTCTGTCCTGTGCTGACATGTTTGACAGCAGAGACCAGACTCAGAGGACCTAGACTTCATCTGCTGCTGCTAATTGAACTGCTGTTTCAGAACAGACGTGCCTTTGGTGTAGTGGATTCTAATACTGTGTAAAAACATCAAGCAATTGCTAGTACATTGTTAAAAATACATTGCCTTCAGTATGGTTAGATTTTATGAAAAGAGAGAAGGAAACAGCCTTGATAGTTGACTAAATGGTAACATTTTTTCTCTTTAGTTGCCCCAGTGCTATGGTATCCACCAAGCTAATCCAACCCTGGTTCATTTTATTTAATGCTCCCAAATAGCCTTAGCCTAACCTATGCTTTTTGCATGTTCAGCTAACAATTACATGGGTAGTTAAGTAGCTTGATCAGACAAGCTTAAGTACTGTTTGTTTTTTTTTAAATTAATGAAATACACATTATTTATCCCACACTTCTAGAGCTCACTGTATTTGGTAGAGGCTTTTCTTTCGCCTCATTGCGCTGCTTATCCCCATCATCTCAGGAGTAGTGTCATTTGTTGGTCTGAACATGTGTGGTTCCCAAAGACTCTCACCTTCCATGCTGTTCTTTGTAGGCTTTTTAATCTGTTCCTCGAGGCAGTGAGACTGTTCATATCAGTAAGGCAAGAAAGCCCAGGTTTTCACTGTCAGAACTGTGCCAACTATCTGACATACAGGCCTTATCTAAGCTGAATTCCTTAGAGCTGATGGATTCCTATCAAGGCAAAGAAACCTCCTCTGTTTTTGTTGTCTTTAACTTCTGGGCCTCTTCACACTTATCTGGTGTCAGAAAAAGGGCATTTGTAATAGATTAAAGTCCTTCAAAAATGAAGTTTCTTCTCCGAAATCTTCCCCTGCCGCTCCCCTGGAAGCCAGAAGCATTACTGAGTGTAATATAAGTAGGTCTAATTTTTCAGTCATGAAGATAACACGCTAGAAGCTTCCTGTCACTTTCCTGCTAAAAGATGCTTTTTTAGTCCTTTTGATATCACTTGAAAAAATACTGAATTTTTATTTCCTTGGCACTGTTACTGTGCTGGAAGGCATTTCCAATGTGCTCTTTACCCTGAGGGGCTTTGGAGAATGTTCCCATATCCAGCAGTATGTGAACTCCAGATTATACTACCTGCTGGTTTCGGGGTTTTTTTTGTGATACTGAGCATAACTGGAGCATTTCAGATTAGGGTTCAAAGTGTCAAGTTTAGGGTTGCCTGCATGGCTGTCAGTCTGGTGGGGTTGGGTCACACCAGTTCCTGTGGACAATGTCAAGGCTGGAAATTCACCCATTGCATTTGATGCTCCGGGGAAGAAAACCAGCTCCTGCCTGCAGGCCCATTGACCAAGAAAGTCCTCCAGCACTTGGCCAGAGCAGGGCCTGAATCCAGCCTCCAGAGTGAAGAGCTCCACAGCTCTGCTGTGCATCCCAGTTGGACGGTGACACCAGTGTGGGAAAGGACTTTCTCCAAGACCTATGCTGTGTCCAGAACGTGCCCTGAGTCTAAACAGCTGCAAACACATATTTTCTTATCTCCCTTTCCAGTCTTGGCACATCTCCAGGTTGAACAATAGCCACCAGACTGTCTGTTTTCTGGCTAAAAGGAGACAATGGGAGTCAATATGGGCAAAGTTACTCCGTGTACATCAAGGACAATGAAGTAATTGTCCTTGATGTAATAAGAAAAGGACATTTTCAAGGAACTCCCCTTCCAGGGAACAGATAGCCTCAAGGCCATGTGCTACGGCTGTTTCTCTGGAGACATCAGCAGCATGGGCTCCCCATCTGCCCCTGAGCAGGGCCTGCAGAGGCAGAACAGCAAACTGGAGGGTTCTTCATTTCCCTCAGGGCTTGGGAACCGGTCCTTTTCAAGGGCTGGGAAGGGCCCAGAATTTAATAGGTTTATCTGTATGTAGGTAAAAGAGGTGGAAAATGAAAAGGAAAAAACAACCCTACTGGTAATACAAAATGTAAAAATGAGGAATGGGAAGGATAGTAGAGAGGAAGGCTGACAGCTCTGCATCTGTGCTGCTGGCACAGGAACCGGGGTGGAGATTTGAGCAGTCTAGTTACATGGGTAGAAGGGAATGATGGAGTTCAGCTGGGATTTCCTAACCCTGGACAGGATCTGCCTTCTCAGTCGGGTATTTAAAAATGCTATTGTGGTGACAAATGATTGTATTATTTTTCCTTCTTCCCCAGCAGAGCGTGCAGCTTCTGGTACAAACAAGTTTTGGGTACAAAGCAGAAACACCCTTTTTCCCCGTTATTTCTGGGGAAACGAAGCCTTGGCTTGGGCTGTATCCACTGGTGGGAGCCTGTGGGCAGGAGGTGAGGCGGGTGGCAGCTGCGTGCCCGGAGGCCGGCAGGGATGCTGAGCCTGCGGCGGATGCTGAGCCTGCCGCGCTGCCTCGCATGGGTGGCTCTCGGGGGTGTTTTTCCGCAGGGAGCCCGGTCAGGTGCCGGAGGAACATCCAGCCCGGCCCTGGACGTCAGCGCGGGAGGGGAGGGAGCCCGGGCCGGCTCCGGCGCCGTAGCTGCGGCAGCAGGAGCCTCAGCAGCATCCCCGGGAGCCAGGCAGGCAAACTCCTCCTCCCTCCCGCTCTCATCTCCTCTCCTCTCCCCGCTTCCTTCGCAAAGATGGCAACCGAGGGGCTGCAGGAGAACGAGACTCTGNCGCGGCGGCTCCACTCCGGAGGGGGAACGGGAAATGGATGGGGAAGGCGGGCGGCCCAGTCTCCCGCCGCGGCCCCGCAGCGCCCCGGGGCACCCGCATCCCTCTGGGCGCACCGCATCCCCCCGGTATGCGCATCCCTCCGGGCACACCGCATCCTCGCTGTATCCGCACCCCCCCCCGGCATCCGCACCGCCCCGGGCACACCGCATCCCCAAGGGGATCTTCTTGGCCGGCTCGGGCTGCGAGCGCCCTGCCTTTTGGGGAGGCCAGGGTGGGAAGGGAGGGTGAAATGTCCCCCCTATAGAGGACTCTCGGGTCGATGCGCATCGTTACAGTGTGCATCTTTAGTGGCAGAAACAAAGACTAAACCCAGCCTCGTGGAAGTTGATGGGAATTTGCTTTAATGAGGCCGGGATTTCATGCAAGGGGGAAGGGNGTCGTTGAAAAATGAGGCCGAGAGCCTGAAGGGCAAGCTGGAGGAGGAGCGGGCGAAGCTGCACGACGTGGAGCGTGAGTGGGGCCGGGGAAACGGGAGCACGGGCCGCCGTTGCCGCCCCGCTACGGGCNGCATCCCCCCGGTATGCGCATCCCTCCGGGCACACCGCATCCTCGCTGTATCCGCACCCCCCCCCGGCATCCGCACCGCCCCGGGCACACCGCATCCCCAAGGGGATCTTCTTGGCCGGCTCGGGCTGCGAGCGCCCTGCCTTTTGGGGAGGCCAGGGTGGGAAGGGAGGGTGAAATGTCCCCCCTATAGAGGACTCTCGGGTCGATGCGCATCGTTACAGTGTGCATCTTTAGTGGCAGAAACAAAGACTAAACCCAGCCTCGTGGAAGTTGATGGGAATTTGCTTTAATGAGGCCGGGATTTCATGCAAGGGGGAAGGGCTTAAAAAAAAAAGGACTCTCGTTTCCTTCTCCCCCCTCCCCTCCTCCCTCAAAGGGAACGACTTTGAGGGAGCCAGTGCCGCTTCAGAGGTGTGGGGTGCGTCAGTGCTCGAGCTCTCCATGCAAACTCACTGTTATCACCTGCAGTGTCGAGTTCCATGGTTAATGTAACAGGAATGACATGGGCAGATTTCAGCCCTGCCCTCTGCCCATGCCCCCCCCACTCCTGTTCAGGAAAAAATAGGCTAACCTTATTTTTGTGAAGCTTGTTGAGTAGGTGTTAATCCTGTCCTGAGATATAAGGTAATAATAACATAATAATCCTGTCCTGAGATATACACATCTGTTTATTTTTATTTCATGTTTATAGTTACAATGAGATAATATATTGAATTTGTCATCTTTTTTCTTTTTTTGAGGAAATACATGTAAATTACTGTATTCCCCTGAAATCATATAGCTCAGTTTATTAGGAGCAATAGTGGCTCATTAGAGGTTTTATTTCCTCTGTTTCGATGCCTTAAATGTTGAAAAGGAATCCAAACTGTATTCAGTGATTTAGCTCTTAGTGTTTTGTTCAACCAGCTTCAACTGGGGGAGGGTTAAAAGATTTTTTATAGAGTAAATAGAGCATTTTCTTGTCTAAAGTAGACAATCATATGTTATATGAGTGTCCCATTAATGGAAGTCATTAAACAACTGGAGATGGCCTCATTACAGAAACATTGCCATAAATCGTCAGATTCCTACAGTACAATTTCTGTATCAGAAGCAGCGGGGCCTTTGTTTCACAGATCTCTTAAGCATATGCATAAATCCACTTTTGCTCATAAAGCGTTTTACCTAGATTGCAGTGATGCTGCAACTGTGCATGCCATTCTTAGTCATAGGATACTTAGGTCTTTGTCATATGTAAAAGCTGTAAGCTTACATGGGAAGGCTGTGTTTGCATAGCCATGACATGATTCCTAAGACAAAAGTCTTATGCTGCTGGAGAACAATACTCCCTCATATTTTATTACATTGATTCTGTGTCAGAGCTTTTTGCACTTAAATTATCCCCAAGAACTATTTCTGCAGAGATGTAAGTTTCAGAATAAAGCCTCTCTTCTGTTTTGGTTTTCTGGGTTTTGTTTCCCAATCTAAAAATGTATCTTTGGCATTTTTTTGCTCTGATCATGACTTTTCCTCTACGGTTCCCAAAACAAACAGCTGGCTGAACTAGGATTGCCCTTATTTGTTCAACTGGTTCTAAACAGCAGCTCTCAAAAATGCAGATATTAAAAAAAGGAAATACCAAACGTGCGGTTGATTTGCAATCTTAACATTTTAAGGAGTCAATTCTATTGCTTGAAATTTTAGGTGTAGATAAAGCAGTTTGTTCTGTTCATGTGATCCATAAATCTTGAAGGCCAGAAGAGACCATTAGGACCAACTGACTTAGTCCTAAGATCAAAGACCCAGTAGTATCTGCATCAAGTCCACACCTCCTGTTCAGGCCAAACATTATGTTTTAGGAAAATAGCCTGTTTTATCTGGACCTTTGTAAAACCACTGAAGGTACTTACTGGCTTTAGCTGATCTACTTGCCTGACTGCATAATTTTCAACTGTCTTGGAAAAATATTGGAGAATGCTTCAAAATAATTATCTGACTCTAAACCCTGTGCTAGTTGGGTGCAGGATTATTATGGCTGTGGTTGGAGATAAGCGTCCTCAGAGAATCAGCAAGGCCAAGCCAGGCAATTCCGCAGTCTCGGCTGCGTTGACATAATGGAAACACTTTGCCCATTGTCTGTGGAACATTTGTTTTTTCACATATGTTCTGGACACAAGCATCTTTCCAGCTGCCGTAGTAACCTCCCATCCTGCATTTTCATGTCATTTGATTGGATCATTTGGCAGATTTCCATGGGCAGAATTTGGGAGAAATGTCTCTTTTCCTGAGTGGTTTTATATGGTACTTTTTGAGAAACTTGCTTCTGCTCTCCTGTTTGATATGGGATGGACAAATTATCAGGAATGGTGAACAGCACTTGTACCCTGGCTGAGTGAGACTGGTAGAGCAGAAGTTTCAGGTGAGAACATTATTCTGGCACAGCCTGTGGGGCTGGTGGTTTTGAAAGACACCTCTTGCAAAGCTAATCCATTAGAAATCAGTCTCTGCCTTACGCAAAGATTGCTCCCCTGACCCTGTACCAGGGAATGATCTCAAAGTTAAGGATCCCTGCTCTCTCCCTGCGACAGTTTTTCCTGGCCCCTCAGCTTTCTTGCAGCTCTAGAAAAGTGTCGAAGGGTGAAGCAGCAGTGCAGCTCCAGAGCAATCACTGCCACATGGGGTGTGGAGCTCAGCCTCCAGCATGGCGTTGAAAAGCTTAAGATTTCCTCCACCAGTTCATTAAAGCATGTGAGATTCCGCAGTTATTTCAGAAAGTTTGAGTCAGGCATTGCCCCTTTAGCTAACAGCAGCTGGATCATCTTAGATTTCAGCACAGACAGATGTTAGGTCCTATTAGGTCTTCTCTAGACAGAGTAATTTTAATTCTGGTGTCAGGGTCTCCTGCCCCAGGACCCCTACTCTGCTGTGAGACTTGAAGTGACTCCCACCCTCCCTGGCACTGTGAGGTATGTCAGAACTGCAGAGGGTGCCAAGATTCATCATGGCCCTACTGAGCTCCAGGCTGGATGAACAACGTTGGAGCAGAGCAAATAGGTTTCCTCAAATGACACTTTCTCCCAGACACATGCAGATGACCGCAGCATGAGGCATCAGGGTTACATGCGACAACTTTTAGTTGCGTCAGCTGCAGTGGGATGAACTTTAGGTCTAAGTGAGTTTGCACAACTGGAAATGTAAACTTGTTGGGTTTTTAAAAATATCAGCTGAAAGAACTGTTCAGTGAGGTACGAAAGAACTGACTTTACCACCACCAGAGACGTTATTTGGGAAGGTCGCTTGCCTGGCCCTCTGTTTCTCTTTCCCATAAAAGAAACAGCTGACCCACCCATGGACACTGTTGAGAAGCTGAGTAGCACGCTCTTACAGCAAATGCCAAGCTTCCCTGCTCACTCAGAGCTGTGTCCTGGGCCTCAGTGCTCCCCTGGCCACCAGAAGGAATGGTACAGCAGACAAGTCTACAGTGCCTATGGCTAGTACTTGTATGACAGCACCACCACTGCGGTGCTGAGAGCCGACTGCATCTGGGAATCTCACATTCAAGTGTTTTACCATTGAAAATTTGAAGATTTGATGGTTACTCCCTTATTTTCCATAATTTTTCCTCCAAGACCCAGTAGTGGTCTTCACTTCTGCTGAGTACCTTGAGGCATATGTTAGGCTGGAGGCTGTCTCTGTACCCTCAAGACTCAATCAGATTGATGATTTCCCAATAAGAGGAGGCAAGGGGCTAATCTATTTTCCAGTTATACTTAGGAGTGATGATCTGCAAGAGCTTCAGCTGCTAAAGCCCTGGAATTCAAGCCCTGAGTGAACTCATCCTTATCTGGTGTATGTGTTCATACACCGCCCACCTTGGTTTTACCACCTGCCAGCTCTGAAGCAGAGTATGTTGGCTTGAACCATAGACTCAAACGTCATTGATTAATTCCTGCAAACGACCTTATTCGTAAACATAGAGATTTGCCAGGACAGAGCTTTGATGCAGGTCTCTCTAACCATCAGCTGTTTGCAGTTCATCAGGTGGCAGAGCGTGTGGAGGCGCTGGGCCAGTTTGTGATGAAGACCAGGAGGACCCTGAAGGGCCATGGAAATAAAGTTCTCTGTATGGACTGGTGCAAAGACAAGAGAAGAATTGTGAGCTCTTCCCAGGTATGCTCTTGGGCAGATGTTTTGAAAAGGTACTGTTGGGTGCTGTACAAATCTTTTGGCTGTGCAATGTGCCACTCTGCAGGTGATACCTGTGTGTAGTGTAAATGTTTTCAAGATGCCCTTAAAGCAGTTCGTTGGCAAGAGATGTGTTCAGAGATCATAAATCCAAGCTTCTGATCATCACTACACACGCTGTAGCTGATACCCTAAATATTTTTTGTCCAGTCATACACAGGTTTTCCTCATGTTCCCTAATAGAGTTCATGCGAGGCTACTTTGATTTCCTTGTTCTTTACAGATAAAACATTCAGTAACAATTTTAGTTTATGCATTCCGAGAAATAATCAGGAAAAAGGAAGGGAAGAAATGTTGATTCCTCTAGAGATTGATGTGCACAGAAATTTCTTCTGTAGTCTGTATGATTGATGCGACCTTGAAAGCCTCAAACATCCTGCCAAAATGACTGCATTTACTCAGGCATTTTGAGAAACAGTCCTAACACCTGCTCAAGCCCAGCCTCATGAGTTGGAGGAGGTAATGAGATAATTACTCGCTAGATCCCCTGGTTCATCCTGAGCCCAGTATGGCAGCGAGTGAGCTCACTGCATCTCACAGCTGTTCATTGACCTATATGAAATTCGTCAGGGGTCTCACTTGAGGGATAAAAATAGGCAATCTGCATTGCAAGCCACCTTCAGTTACTGTGAGTTTTTACCATTCATGGTAATCTCAGCAAAGGGAATAGTTTTAAATAATTAATGTCACATTTTTTAAAGTGGTTAAAGTGCCAGTGTGCAGATCGGGAAGCTGAATGGGTAAGTTGTAGTGCATTTTTTACACTGCAATGAATCCAGGTACAGCAACAATTGTGCAATAATAAACATCTTGCTTTCATGATACAGGGTATTATGTGCATAAGAGAAAGTAGCGGGCATGAGTGTAGCTGGTGTACACAAGATGATTGTGTTGCTCTCTGTGGAGGGTTCTTAGGATGGCTGTTTAGCAGACTGTATCAACGGACAGTTGAAGGTTGAGTAAGTGTAGTGAGAAGTAAAGGCAAGACCAGGAAAAGGAAGGAAGGGGAAGATGAGTAAACAGTGTAATGTCCATGAATTGTCTCCATGAATGCCTATGCTCAACAAGTAATTTGTAAGAAAGGTCACCTCCTGTATTTGTGAGGTTCTGTACTGAGAGATACCACTTGGGAGAGGTGACCCATTTGCAGGTGGTGATTACAGGCTGGGAGAAGCACATTGTGGCCGAAAGGAGGCAAGTGAGGGCTCATTAGTGGCAGTTCCATCTGCTGTGGTTTCCCGAGGGAATGGTCCTGTGCATGATGTGTGCTGCGGGTGAGAGGAGGTCCCATTAACCTACAAAAGGGAAGAGAAATAAATGAATAAATAGGTCTTTTAAGCCGACATGAGTCATCTCAGTGAGGAGGAGATGTGTTTCTCTTCTGGTCAAAGACGCAAGCCACACTACCAAAGGACATCTCCTCTCGGTGCTTTGCTGTGACCATTGTGCTGTTCCTAACGTGGAGACAAAAATGTCGTGACATAGCAGACTGGGGGATGGAAATAAGCAGTAGAGTTTTTCCTAGATCTGGGAAGTGGGTTGACAGCCATGTCTCTGGAAGGCCTCAGTTTCTCTCTCTGTTTGTGTGCTTCCATTTAGGATGGGAAGGTGATCGTGTGGGATTCCTTTACTACCAACAAGGTAAATGAAACTTCAGCAAACATGGGATTTCTGTGCACAGGGCAAATGACGGTGGGATAAGATGGAGGGCTTACTGGTGCCACCACTCTTCCAAGCCCTGCCAGGGCTGCCTTGCAGCACCCTGCTCCACACAGCTGAGAAAAAATAGCTTGTTTGTAACTCACTTTTACACATGCAGCAGGGGGGGCCTTTTGCAGCACTGAGTAAGCCAAATAAAACATGCTCTGTGAGCAGTTTGGGGGTCATAAATAAGGTAGAAAGTGTCTGGGAAGGGCTAGCCATTCTAGCTGCTCTGCTAGGTTCTGCAGTAAGGGCTGTCCCAGCTTTACGTGTGACTTATGGCTGGGAGAAACACCTGTATCTTTCACTGACCCTGCAGATGTCCCACAGAAATACTGAACTTGCTACTCTATACTGTTTTTCTTGTGATGGTTAGAGAAGCAGTGACATCCCATTTTAAAGAGATGCTGTGTTTCAGGAACATGCAGTGACGATGCCGTGTACCTGGGTGATGGCGTGTGCGTATGCCCCATCTGGATGTGCCATTGCTTGTGGGTAAGTTCCCCATTTCCACAGGTGCTTATGCAGAGAAGTTTGATTTGTAGTGGTGTCCCAGTGCCTTCAGATGCTGACCGGCTACGGGTTTGTGTGCCTTGGTTGTGGGTAGAACTACATTGAGTGCCCCTGATTCTGTTCTCATAATGACTCACACGCATTATCTCCACTGACTTCAGTGCACTAGCATTTGTTGTGTAAGCATGGAAAATAATCCTCTTTCAGCATTTATATCATGGGTTAGGAATTCTATACGCATGCAAGTTCCCTTTTCCAGTTTGGTTGTGTGTGTTGGATACATCTTCTAAGGGACAGTAGTTTTAACCCTGTTCTTACTTTGCACTCTTTCTTCCCTGATTTACAGAAGGCTAGTCATTAATTTTTACCAGCACATGAATAGATCTTGCCAAGATGGGGTGGGGAGAAGTAACCCCATCCTTGATAATTTTCTCCAAGTTTTCTGAGGGCTCAGGTTTGAAAAAAATGAGTTTATGCAGGGGAGAAAACAGAGAGATTGAGATGTTGGCAAAACATCTTTTAAAAAGGGACTGGGTGGATCAGAGACAAAGCAAGCTTGGGGTGAGAGAGAGGAACAAAGGGAGACTTCACTGCAGCTTGCAAATCCAGAAAGCAGCAGGCTGAGACAGACAGCCAGGCTCTGTATATGGGTGTGGAGAGAGGGTCCAGAAACAGTATGTTTTGACTAAAACTTGGAGAATGGCAAGAAAGTTCTGTCTTCACACTTGTAAGAGGGACAGAGAGAGGGCATATATGCATTGCACTACCTCATTCTCTATTTCTGTTGCGCTGTTGGTTAAGTACTGTGCACATAATATAAGGCACAGAACCAGCACCTGCTGGTGCACTGGAAGAGGTTGCCCATGGAGGTGGCTGAGGCCCCTTCCCTGGAGATATTCAAGGTGAGGCTTGATGAGGCCCTGGGCAACCTGGGGGGTTCCTGCTGACTGCAAGGAGGTCGGACTAGATGACCCTAGAGGTCCCCTCCAGCCTGGACTATTCTATGACTCTGTGGTGCCCAGGGACCTGGGCAGAGTTGACCTCCCATGACTCTAGAAAAGGGTCAGACAGAAGTCAGACCCTTTAGAAAAAAGTCCCACGTATGGCCTGGGAGACACCCCTTAATTGCTGCAACTGGTGTCCAGGAAGAACACAGCTACAGAGGTCAGTGCTTCTGTTGCCTTTTGTCCAAACTCTTCTAAAAGCCATGTCTTCACACCCAATATTGTCTATTCCATAGGAGTTAGGTCAAATTTATTAAGGTAGATAATGATGCTTAAATACCCATCCTCACAATGACAAATGTCAACAGAAATATGGCAGTTTGACTGTGAAACATCAACCCTGAGGTGACTGCTATGTGACCTCCCAGTTTATGCTTTCGTGAGGTTTCATTCGGTGCCATTTATAAACTGGACGAGGGTGAAAAATGCTGAGGCTCAGCTGTTGCAGAGCTGTGAAGCAGCCGGGCTGGTGGGGCAGCTGGGGCTTCCCTGCGCAGGGAGATCCCAGGCAGCACAATACAGGGAAGCCGGTACTCGTAAGGGTTGGCAGCGCAGCACCGACAGGTGGTTTCCTTCTTATCACCACTCACCTTTTGTCGTTGCAGTTTTAACCAGTTCTCCTCTCTATTGTTATTGCTATTATTACTCTCTTTAGTGGCCTGGACAACAAGTGTTCTGTGTATCCTCTGACATTTGACAAAAATGAAAATATGGCTGCAAAGAAGAAATCGGTTGCAATGCACACAAACTACTTGTCTGCCTGCAGCTTCACTAACTCAGACATGCAGGTAAATGCATTCCCTTCCCGCTGTCACATCCAGCAACACCTAACATCAGCTGCACTCCTATGCCCTGCCAGTAGCCTTCCTTGCACCCAGGGATGTAGCCTGCCCCGTGCCAGGGCTGCTGGAAGACCCTGGCTAGGGGCAGCGAAGGTGCTGCAAAAGCTGCTGTAAGGATGCTTGTCACTGCTGTGGCTGGGCTGTTCTGCCTGCACCCTGCAAAAGCCTGTCGCTTTTTCAGAGGCCGCTTGCTCCTACCTGTGTGTCCTCTGCTCACTGGGTCTGAGCTGGCTTGTGCTTTTAGAAGACTAAACTAACACAAGTAGTTAAAATGCCAGTTTTAGCTAGGACCAGGTTGTGGGTATGTGCTATGCCAGTTAATGGAGACTGCATTGTTTGCCTGCTTTGTCCTGGACGTCCAGCCAACTTTGCTTTTGCTTTCATTCTTAGTGTGTTTTTGTTTGTCCCAAGTGAAATATTTGAGTTTGAGGATGGCCCCACACAGCCAGCCCTGTTGTCCATACATGCAGTGGTGTGTTTGTGTGTGTTCCCTCAAGGGAAAGGAGTGATGCTGTCCCCATCTCGCAGCCAGGGGCTTGCAGCACAGTGGGAAATGATAGCAAAGCCAGGAACTAAATGCAGATCTTCTGAGACCAGGCCAGCCTTCCTCTGTAGTGCTTGTCTCAAAGATCTCTTTCTCCAGGAACACAAAAGAGGATGAAAGGAGCCAGGGTAATCCCCTTGTCTTCTGTTTTTTGAATTTGATTGAAGCTCTGCTCAGCGCAGCTCAGTAGCAAATCAGTGGCACATGGGAGCATTTTCATGGCTCTCTGTGGCAGCAGAGCTGCTGGAAAGGCAATACCTTGTCTAGATAATTGGAGCTCTTCTGAAGGAAATATCAGCTCTCATTGCTTCTATTTCAGGACATGAGATGCCAAGAATATGTTGTTGTTTGTCAGTCTGTGATTTCTGTAATGACTCCGAGGTGCTAATTTAAGTCGATTGCCAAGGAAACAAGCTCTGGAGGTACCCAGAGCTCAGGCTTGCTCAGTCCTGACCTTACTGTGCAGGAACCCTGTGTAATTAGAGCAGTCTAAATTAAGAGGAATGTTTTTGATGAGATAGAAAACCAGTACTCCCTTTTCTTGTCCATACCTTTATGCACTGTGATTAAATTGTCTGAAAGGAAAAATAGTTATTTGGTTTTCATAATAAAAAAAGAAAGAAAAGCTGGGTCTATTTTCTCCGTATTAGATACAGCAAACTGCTCTGATATTGAAGGTAATGTATTACTGTTGTTAAATAATGCCACAGTGGATTTAGGTGCTTTATGTTCAATGAATCAGAGACTTTTCTGAAGCTTTAAAAAGACGTTTTCTCATGATGATAGGCTTGTGATTATTTATAGCACTGCATGTTATTATTGAAGTAAATACAAGCATGGTCAGGCTTCTGTTAGGACACTGTTAGCCAGAATCCCAGATTTCTTATCTTCTTCCTTTTTCATAATGGCTTCAGAGTTAAAATTACTCAGTAACTGAGGGTACACAATGCAACAAGCACGTTTCCCAGCTGTGTGTAGAGCAGCTCTGCTCTGCCAGCTGGTGTCACTGAGGGATGTGGCACCTGTCCTGGAGCAGCCCGAGTGTATGGCAGAAGTGTCCCCCAACCCGGTGCCCCCATGGACCCAGCACCTATAGCTCAGTGCTGTGAATGCTGCTGCTCTGCCTTGACTGCTCTCCTAAAATACAGCTCTGTTTTCCCTCAGAGGAATGAAAGTACAGGGTAGGAGTTTAGGAGTTGGTATGCCCATGGGCATCTGGCAGTGCTGTGGGAAGAGGGCAGATGTGGGGGTGGTTCACTCCTGATTAACACCGCTCTTGGGCTGTGTGGGTGCTGAAAGAGGGGGTCCCATCCTTGCTGCTCATCACATTCCCACCCTGGGCTAAGACAAGCACTGAGCTGCAGGGCTGGGTGACCCACGCACCTCCTTCTTGGTGCCCCATATCAGTCTTGCCTTGCCTCAGTAGGCAGAAAGCTGGGGAGCCTCGCTTCCTAAATTAGGTATCTTCAGCTCTGCAGTATGATAATGCTTCCCATGTGACAACGCTCCCTGTCTATTAATAGCAATGGTTAATTGGGATCTCAAGTGCTTTGCATAGGGCAGGCGGCCATACTCGCAGTGTGGCAGGGCTGAGAAGAAGGATGAAGCCTGTGGCCATGGCAGAGAAGGCAGAGGTGAGGGTGGCCCCAGTGTCTGAAGTGAGGAGGGACAGTGTCCCTGCTGTCCCCTGCTCTCTGCAAATGCTGCCTTTTGCCACCAGGCGCCAGGCGAGGATCCCCATCCAGCGATGCTGGAGCCCCTCATGCAGCATGCCAGTCTAATCGCAAAGCTTGCTAATTCCCTTCTGTTTGGGGATTTTTGGAGTTGATTTGGTTTTCAATAGCAATACCCTGAAGCTGAGTCCCTAGCATTTCTCTTTAAGCATTAGCTGGATCTCTGGGTTGCAAATAGACCATTTCCTTACACCTTTGGCTACTCCTGTTCCCCTCATATTTTTCTTACATGTTATTACAAGAGCAGATCCTCAGAGCTGAAAATCTTCATTCCTCAGCCAAGTACAAATAGTCCACAGAATAGTGAAGTTAATTGATCTAGATTCCAACACTGGCCAGAAAGACAAGTCAGGACTTTGTTCTGCTATTATCATCTCAGAGTATTAGTGTCTCTACTGGAGGTTTCAGAATAATCTGTTCTGCAGCTTTGCAGTCCTCTGTTTATGGGAGGAGTTTTTGAAGCATCCGTCAAACATGTTCAGTGTTTAACCTTTATGCAACTCTGGGAATGGTCTCATGATTGTGTGATCATTTTCTTCTTGAAGAATATTTTCTTTTTAACTTGTGACTACCTACTGGGATCCCTCGAGTTGCCCCTCTGGCCATGAGAAAAACACGTGTACAAGACTGAGAGCTCTCCTGAGTTCACCTTTGCCTCCTTCCACACTGATGCACAGGGACCCTTTCAACCTACAGCATTTGTGACTGCATAACAGCTTTGAGTGCCAAGGGGAAATTTTGAACAATTGAGCACCATCAGGATTTAGCCACGACAACAAGTGCTGATCACATGTGCTTTATACAAGCGCTGTAGCAGATGAGGGACGCTGAGAGCTATGTTCGGTCAGTGTATGTTCAAGCCCTTTCACACAGAAGTGGTTTTGGACAAGTGAGAGGTGATGGACTTATCAAACAACTGTCTAGACAAGCTTACTTCCCGTTCAGAAAACTCATCTCTTAATCCCAATTAATTGGGTTAACCTGGCTGTTTCAAGCAGAAAAAAAATAAATTTGCGAGTTAAACAGGTATATGTAATTCCAACAGTTTTCTTTACATGGGTTGAATTCCAGCAGCCTAAATAGGGATGGGGTTAAATACAGGAGCAGACAGGAATACCAGTCTGTTTCTACCCCCTTTTTGGAGAGGATATGGAGGTGCCAGCAGATCCTTACTGCCATCAGTTCTCCAAACCCCACTGCACAGAACTGAGCATTATTGAGACACAGTGTAGGCATAGCTGTGTCACTACAGCTCTCCTTTCCACTTTAATTTCTTTCCTTAAAAATATAAAGAATAAACTGTGCTTAGATTCACACTGGTTTTATGGCTTTGATTTACTGCATATTTCATTAAATTAAAGCTGTCCTTGATGTATGTATAGGATGTCATCTTTGTGTATCTTGAAGATTGTATGCTGATTTTTTTTATTTATTATGATTCTGCTTTCCACATCCCATAGATCCTGACAGCAAGTGGAGATGGAACTTGTGCCCTGTGGGATGTTGAGAGCGGACAACTTCTACAGAGTTTCCACGGTCACGGAGCTGATGTCCTGTGCCTGGACCTGGCCCCTTCTGAAACCGGAAATACATTTGTCTCTGGGGTAAGCAGGAGCTTCCTATCATAATGTAAAATTAATGAATAGGGAAGGGGAAAGGCCGCAAAGCAGGAGACTCGTGATCATATTGAGAGAGTGTTGGAGTATGTGTTGGAAGCCCCAGTGCAATCCACTCATTGCAAGCACATTTCCCAAGCTGGAGCAAATTAAACCTCTGGCTGTGGGGTCAAACCCACCCAGCCAGTCTGACTGCAGTTCTGCTTACTTAGCAAATTCCACCCCACACCAAACCAATCCAGCCCAAGATCAAAACAATGCCTCTCCTGGGAAGGGAAAGGCTCAGAGTTAGAGCAGTGGGTTCCTACCGCAGCAGAGGTGTGAGCCCCTGGGGACAGGAGACTGACACAACAGATGACTTCCCTCAGTTGGTTTCTTTCTCCTGCACAGCTCTCTGGAGCTGGACAGGGTGTGCCAGGCGTCTACTCAGGGCATCAAAGTGGGGCTGCAAGTAACATGCATGCTACTGCATCCCTCAGCCGCTGCCTGGAAACCAAGGGGTAGTTTGGGCACTGGCTAAACCTTCCTACATATTGGAGCAAGGAGATGAGGTGTGGCCACATCTTCAGCTGTTGCTGTGTCCCCTCTGCCTTCCAATGGTACCAGAGGTATTTAAAGCCCTTTTGTCAGTTCAACACTGCCCACTCCCTGCCGTGGCCCAGAGGAGCACCTCTGGGAGATGCTGGGAGTACCCAGAACATCTTCCAAATATTGTCCTACTGCTGAGGGATCACTGCTCCTGGGCAGCTGAGCCACTGGCATGCAGCCTGGCAGTGAGGCAGGTTGCTACCAGTAACTTTGCTGAAGGTACCTGGTTTTGGAGCTCCACCACTGCTGACCCAGGGCTGGTCCTGGCTTGCTGATGGAAATGGCCATTGTGGCAAAAGGTGCCAGCCAGGGATTAGGAGATTCCACTGGTACTCAGAGTCACAGTCCTAACCCTGCACAAAAACTCTGGACCTCTTCAGTTGTGGCTTCATTGTCAAATTTGGCTGGCCCACCAGGAGCAGAGCCCAGCACTGGCCCAGTTTGCCTGCTGCTAGCACAGCTGCTCCGAAGCGTGACTGAAAGCTAATTCCATCCAAGTGCATTACTCCTCCCAGGCTTTTCTGTCACCAAGCTTGCTTCCCAGAAAGGATAGATTCATCCTCCCTGGGAACAGCTCATCTTATTATAGGGCAAAGAATCGCAAGCAGCTATGGTACTGCTAAGAGAATATGTCATGCTTGTGTCGATATAGCAGCTTAGGCATGTCCATGCTTACAGGGACTCACTTAAATTGGTCACATGCAAAATACCACTTCAGTGAAGGTCTGTCTGATACCATGTCCATGCAGGTATAGCCGAAACAGTGCAACCCGAAGGTACGGAGACACAGAGAGACTCCCTGTGTATTCTTCCTATGTTGATACAGCCACCTTGCACTGCAATAAGCAATGGCAATACACCAGTGTGCAGGCTGGGTGCTGTTACCATTAGCAGCTTCACTGAAAATCCCAGCCCTCCTGGGTGAGCTCAGGGCTGCGTCCCGGGCTCTTGTGCTCCGTGCCCTCTTAGTGCTGCTCCTCAGGGTGAGTGTGATAGCACTCAGGGGGCACATCTCTCCACAGGTGGTTGCTACTTTCTCCTTCAAAACCTTGAGAGTCAAAGCACCAGCTTGTCAGATTGGTCTTGCCCCCAAACTCCCAGAGAGGTCAGTAAGAACAGGACACATGGAAGCAATACGAAAGGCTGGGCATGGGCTGTCATGGGGCTTGAGAGGGAAATATGCTGAGTCCAAAATGTTCTCCATCCTGTTTGGTTTACCCTGTGCAGAAACCACAACTTGGTACAAAGAAACATCACCTCTTTTAAATAATGACATCAGTAGTAAAAATTAATTAAAAAAAAAAAGGATTTTTTTTAAAAGATTGTTTAATTTAATTAGCAATCATATTTGCTTAAAAATAAATACCATGTGTGGCATGGTCTGGTGGGCAGGACACGCTGGTTCTGCAGAGGCAGCAGCCGTCTGGCCCAGGCTCTGCTTCCCACGCAGGCTCAGAGAGACTGAGCTCCCCGGAGCTGAGCCTACCTGTGGCCTGCCCCTCCCCAGGGTCATATTTACTCAAATCTCCTGTCATTCCTGAAAGAAATGTACATGTTCTTTTTCCTGTCACCACAACCGCAGCAGCAGTGAGTATGGCACTAGGGGTACAAGGTGGTTCCCGCCCCGAGGACGATGCCCCTTGCCCAGAGCACTCAGGATGATGAACACCTTGCAGTCATAAATGAGCTTTTCAAAGCACAGCTCAGAAGTGCAGGTTAGAGCTTGACAATGACACTAAAGGCAAAAGGATGTTATGCTGCTTCTCCTCCCAGCCAAGCCATTGAGCATGTGGGTGCAAGGGTTAATTCTGACAGGAGGCTGGGCAAAAAGCCCTCTGGATGCACTTATTTCATTTTCTATTTCAGTGTATGAAAAAAATTAGTTATAAAACTTTAAATGATCGGTATTAATTTTTTATATTGAGCCTGTTAAGTGGTAAGGGAATGAGTCAGTTGTGCAGCGCTGTGGCGTGGTGGGACTGCATACATTGGTACAGGGGCAGAAGGGGCAGAGCAGGGCTGTGAGTATGTTACTGCCTGTGCAACACACCCAGTCTCTCTTCACCCCACGGTGACCATCTGCTGCACCACTGAGGCTCCAGCCTTCTTAGCGTACTCTGCTCCTAACTGTGACTGCACCAGGCTTGGGGACTCCAGTACAGCCAGTTCTGGGGCTGCTTTGCTGGTGAAGTCCCCTCAGAGCTGTGATGTTCAGAACCTTGGAATGTAGCTGGGCTTGATGATGTGTATCAGGCACATGAGGGGTGAATGTCACCATTTCCACAGTGAATTTTTTTGTCTTATTAGGGGTGCGACAAGAAAGCCATGGTTTGGGATATGCGGTCTGGTCAGTGCATCCAGTCATTTGAAACCCACGATTCAGACATCAACAGTGTCAGGTCAGTATGTTTCTGGAAGAGGACACATTTGCGATGTTGAGCAATGTGCTGGTTCTATTTTTGAATCCTGACCTCATCTAAGTAATGTAATGTGTTCTGGTCTTTTTTTACTCATGCACAGATATTACCCAAGTGGAGATGCTTTTGCCTCTGGTTCAGACGATGCCACGGTATGTTAATTCAGCAACTTAATTTGGGGAAGTTCTGTTACTTCCCAAGTCAGATTCTCCAAAAAGACTAGGTCACATCCACAGAGGACTTTTAAGTGATTAAACTAAGCCTGTGATACCAAAGTTTCAGAAATAATAGTGCTATAATATAATACATACTAAATAATATATATATAATGCTATAGGGAACACTTTATAGGTAACCTCTGCAAACTTTTCTACATGAGGTACTGTCCAAATATTCACTTCAGATTTTCTATGTTTTGAAGTGTCATGATCAAAATTAGTTGTGTTACTGGAAGAGATTTGGCTTCATGTAGTTGTTGGTCACAACATGGAAGGAACCACATGAAACCTTGTGTCAGAAGGAGCAGCACAGCACAAGGGCATGAAGGAAGCCCGCACATGAAAGCACACCTCCCAATGGGCAGACAAGCTGTGGGCTGAGCATGGAGCTGGGCAGCCCCCGTCAGCTGGCCTCTGTGGCCCCAGGGTGTCCTTGGCCATGTACATTTCCTCCCTGTCACCCTGACTCAGTGCCAAGGCTCTTCGCTATGGTGAGTCATCACATCCAGGTCATCCTAGATGATACAATAGCTCTTACTTATCTATGAACAAGCTGCTAGGAGGGGCACAGTATGTATTGAGAGGTAATCTTGGTCAGCACATTGTATGCAAAATGCCACTTACCTCCTGGTGTCTTTGGGCTCCTGTGCAATGCTGGTGGCTCTCACTGCAGCTGGTGGGTCCCCATGGGGGACAGGCTCTTACCCGTACCACAGCCCTGCAGGGACTGAGCTGGCAGTTAAGTGTAACTCAAGAGCAGACATTTGGGAAGCACTTGACCCCTTGTTTCTCCTGTTTATTCAAAAATCACACCAAGTTGCATGAGGTAGAGTACTAAAGTTTCATAAGTACTTTGCCCTTAGCCCATATTTTGAGTCTCCTCTGGTACGACCTAAACTCAATAGAAACATTACATTTGTCTCCACTTCCAGTGGAGACCTTCCAAGGCTCTTCTGGAAGAGCGTACACGCATTGCTTTTAGGCTTTAAAAGCTGTGATTATAAATTAATACCTCTAGCTCTGTGGTGAGCCCAGTGCCTCTCCACACATTCGGACGTGGTACTGTGAGCACCTAAGATGTTGAACGAGCAAGATGGAGAAATTGTTCATCATTAAATTCCGATGAGAGCACTCTCTTTTTCCAGTACCACAGATTCTGGGCTCCTGTGCTTACTAATTTATTTGATGGGGGTTTTCTCTCTTAACTATTCTTGACACCCTTGACTTGAGCAGGATAATGGGGAATTCCATCTCTACTTTTGACAGAGCTTTTTGGCAGTTTCCATCTACTTCATTCTTTACATGAAGAGGTTGGCGTTTTCAGCATTACAGACTGATACACTGACTGGTATCCTTGACCTGATTTATGTACTTAGGGATTTCAAGGAGCAGATAATCTTGACTGTCGGGAGGGAAACCATAAAAGCATGCTCACATGGCAGTGCTGTCACCTGCGGTGACCCCAGTTCCCTATCAGGACAATCTGATGGAATTATTCATCAGTGTGGACCACTGGAAGACCTGGACTTCACACACCTGGCAGCTCCCCACCACCCTGCGAGTGAAACAGCCTCTCCTTTATATGCAGGCTTGAATACCAGCCATTTTTCATTAGTAAAGTCTTAGTATTAGCAAACTTCTCTGGCCAGTGTTTGCTGAAACTTAATTTACTGAGGAATGGTTTCAGTTCACATAGTTTCAAAAATGCATTTTGATTCCAGGGCTATCAAACTGCCTTTCTGCATGGCAATGAAGTATGCGCCGTCTATACATTATATCCATGTTAAACAAGCCTAAGTGCGCTGGCAAATGATAAAAGCAGGAAGTGCAGGTTGCAGAGGTGATCGGGGATTTTCCATGAGAGATGGAAACCAAAGATCTCTATAAAAATGTATTATTTCACTTGAATTATTTTCATGTAGGTTTTTCAGACAGAGGGGTCTCACAGAAGGACAGGGGCTGTTTGCTGGCCCATCTTACTCAGACCAAGGACTACCATCATCCAGGCTTCCCCATGCCAAGGGACTGTGTGAGCACTGTGCCATGTGGGCTGTGTTCTCAAAGATGACCAGAGCTTTAATCTCTGTCTCCCAGACTCCAGCTGTGGCTCAACTGTTGGCTTTAGAGACTGTTTCCCCATGCACCTCCCCAGCAGCAGAGCGCCCCAATATGTAGGAAAAAAGAGTGGGGAAGCATGGAGGCGGGGAGACTTCAGTGGGTCCAAAGCCCACCACGCATCTCTTTATAGCAGGACAGGCAGGAAGCTTAGAAAAATGGTTTGGAAAAGCAGGTCCTTCCTTCAATTTATACAAACCAGCTTTGTGTTGCTGAGATCTCTGTTAGACTCCAGAGGAGTCCCAGTCGCAGCAGGCAGAGATGGAAGAAGTAAAGAAGCCGAGCAGCCGTTTCCCGTGATGCCACTTAGGCCATAATCCTTCCAACTCCCATTTTTTCAACTAAAGGTAGTAGCCATTGACTCCAGCCCTTGCTGAGACATGTGTGTTGGTTTTGTTTTCATCCTAGTGTCGTTTGTACGACCTCCGTGCAGACAGAGAAGTCGCTATTTATTCCAAAGAGAGTATCATTTTTGGAGCATCCAGTGTGGACTTCTCTCTCAGTGGTGAGACCTGGACTTTGGAGGTTTGGGGATTTGAGAGGAACTGTAAAATTTTGCCAGTTTAATTTTATAAAGCATTTGTTATTAAAAGTTTTTGAAAGTAATGCTAACTAACAAAAGAAACCTTTAATACATGGAAGCCTTATTTTTTCTTTTGCTTCTGTAAAAATAATTACTTTTAAAATAACCTAGCTGGCTATTGCTTCGTTGCAGCAATGAAAAGTATTTTCCTGGCCCTGCTGAAGGCAGGAAATATTTTGTCATTAACTACAGCTGGGCTAGAATTTCACAATAATGATTAAAAACATTTCAAAGGGAACATGAAATGTAACTAGACTATTAAGCGCACTTACATAAATAGTTTATAAAAGGATAATAAATGATTAATAGATAGGAAAAGTATGCTAGAGGAGCATGAAGACAGAGCCTTTACCATTTCTCACTACAGATCTGGAGATGTGAGCTTGAGTCTTCTCTCTCCTGCCCCAGCACAGATGCAGAGCTCTTCCAGTCACCCTGCGTGGGGCTGAGTGGGTGGTGAACCGCCCTCCGCTCAGGACAGAGGGACAAAGGGTTCTGTTGTAGTCACAGACATCACAGTTTGTCCCACTTGGGGACAATAAATCACTTACCAAATTGTCAACTAATCATTCAATGATTTGCATTCAACTTCTTGCATAAAGTCTGAGCAAAATAATGTTACCCTGCATTAGCTGTTGAACTGCTCTTCAGTCTGCCATGATCTGGAATCATCCAGATCTAATGAATTAACAGATTCTGTATAATTTAGCTCAATTTTAACTATATTTGTGGCTAATACATGTTAACTGGTTCAGCGTTTAGTATGGACAGTTCAGCAGTGGAGTAGGGATGTCCAACAGGAGCATGGGGACGCAGTGGTCCGGGCTGGCTGGGTGCAGAGGGTGGCACGGGGAACCTGGGCTGTGGCTCATGGGGTGAGGAATGTCCTGCAGAAGGCGCTTCCTGCAGTCAAGACCTCCTTAGAACCTCACTTTGTAAAACCTCATTCTCTTTGTAGGTCGCCTGCTGTTTGCTGGCTATAATGATTACACCATAAATGTCTGGGACGTGCTGAAAGGGTCCCGTGTGTCCATTCTGTTTGGACATGAAAATCGTGTCAGCACCTTGCGGGTCTCTCCCGACGGGACGGCGTTTTGCTCGGGCTCCTGGGACCACACGCTCCGAGTAAGTGCTGGGAGCACCCGGCTTGGAGGCTTCTTTCCTTGTTTGATTGATTGTTTAAAAAATGGGGGCAAGGGGGAAGGGCTGTTACAGGAAAATTGGCTCTAGAGGGATGAACGAGGATATAAAATCACAGCGTAGAACATCAACAGAAAATTCAAATTTAAAAAAAATTCCACAAAGTGCCAGACAAACTGTTAAATTTAAGGGAATTTTGAACTTAAGGGTTAAATAATATCATTGCTGCTGATACACTGTACCACTGATCTGACTGCCTTGCTGAATTTTAATTAAACCTTTGATAGAACAGTCAATGAACATCACAGATGACTGTTCAACTATCTCTCTGCAGATCTGGGCTTAACCTGAGATCCCATGAGCAGAATCGAATGAAGACTGATATCCTGGACTACAACTGCATAAAAAAGCCACCCCTCAAAATCAAATATTTGCTACACCACAAAAGAGTGACACTGAGCCCACAGATTAATGCAGCTTGGTAGAAAATGTAATCTGCTTGAACACACAGCAAACATCAACACATAGTAAAATTAAATAGTTTTTATTTGGTTTTGAATTCTTCTTTTATTAGAACTAGTTTAGATAATTATAAAGGGACTTTTCTCTCAAGTCACCTGTATCACAGAATTGAGTATTTCAGTGCACATTATGTATTTATTTGCATGAATTGCGTTCCTTTTTAAAGTAAAAAAAAAAAAAAAGATATTCCTGATCATCCTGCTATCAGGATGTAGCAAAAGACTTTGGAAACATTCCATAATAGTGCATTGAGTTTTGGTGTTGGAAAGTGGTAAGAAAAAGAATTCTGATACTTACAACGGCGTTATGGATGACTGAACCTTGGTAGTGAGTAGAGGAGCAAAGGACCTACTGCAAAGGTACTGGCTGTTGTCATAAAAATGTATTTTTTGTACAAAAAAGGAATCCTTTCAATCCCTGTTTTTTCCTACTGTCTTTTTAGATAGAAATAAGTAAGTATTTCATCTCTGTTACCTGAATATAAAGAATCTAAATATATACAAAATTATAAACTGCAACGATGAGGGATATAAACATGATTTACATAATCATGAGGTAATACTTAACCAGTAGTTTCTTAGAAATTTTTAATTGTATCACTTGGTGAGTGAATTTTCTTTTACTTAAAGGAATACTACATGCTAAGCACTAAGGGATACTACATGCTAAGCACTGTTGGACGGACTGATGGTCAAATCTTTTCCAAGTCAGTCACAGTCATTCTATGATCATGGTTCTTATTTGCACTTTGAGCAGCTCATACCACTTTCGCAGGGTAGTGTAGCTTAAATGTGTTTTAAGGCAGTATATGCCCATTTTAAGGTCCTGCTACAATGTCAGAGCTCTGTAAGTTCATGCAAATGCGGGTCAGACTTTACAAGCCAAATCGTACGGTCCTTGCAGGTTCTGTCATAGTTGGACTTGAGGATGAAGAAGAGTGAGCTGTTGGAAACCTGCTGTGAGCTGCAGTACTGCCAGCAGAGCCCACAGACTCACCTGATGCAGGAGCTGCTGGGTTTCAGGGAGGCAGCACAGCCGGACATGTGTCCAGCAGCACCTGGAGAACTTAGAAAGCAAGTTCACTGGAGTGAGCTTGGTCACTGGATCACTGGAGTTGGCTGTTCCCTTAAATTTGATAATATCCTCATTCTGTTTCAAACGCAAAGTCTCCTCATTCAGGAAATGTTCCATGAATCCATAACCAATTCATCTCAGATGCTGACATTGATCAGCCTTCAGTCCCTAATGAAGTAGTTCAGCTGTTTTGACTTGGAAAAGTCAGCTCTGATGCTTTGAGGCAACCTATCCCTGTAACAAACTGAATGCACTATGGCAATGTCATATAGAGCTCACTGTGCAATACTGAGTCAATACACTGTACCCGTTTGAGCAAGACAGTAATATTAATGTTTAGATAGTATTTATTGGTAAGATGTTTGTTTCAAACATACTATGTTGTGTTGATACTTATGAATGGCCTAAAACCAATAAATTGTATTTTACATATTGAGAGCATGTATATAGTCGTTTTTCCCCATCCATCAGGTACTTGTAATGCTAGCTATTTTTTCAATTTACTTTTTGCACCATACAGTTCCTTAGATCATTTGTCCTGCAAAAATCTAGGGCAAAATCCAGATCTACCAGAAAATCACTTCTGGAATATCTTCTGGAAATGCCTAAGGTGAGCCAGGGCAACTGAGAGCAAGCAGTCCTTGAAAGCACCTGGGACTCCATCTGAGCTCCTTCTACATTCAGGAGGCTGATTCAGGTTGTGTTTTCCAGCTCAGAAGGATCACAGCTGACATGAGATGTTTTCTTTCCAGGTCCTCATCACTATACCCAGGAATGCACTGGGAAAACACAGAGTATGTGTTTTGTGGGAGTGTAGGATCCTCCTCACTTTGCAGTGGGACACTAGTGGAAGGCAGGCACCAAAATGCTACTGGGGGCTCAGGCTGCCACTGTTTGGGTAAAGCACATTTGCAGGTCACCTTGAGCTGCAGGGGTTCAGCTTTGTGCCTTGTTAATAGAGGACTGTGCTGGGGTCAGCTAACCTCTCCACTTTCCTGTTGGTTTCGTGGTCAGCATGAAGGTGGTTGGTGGAAGTCCTCCGTTTAGACACTGAAAAAAAAAAAAAGCACCTCCTTCACTTAGGCTCATTGTTTCATTTCCTTTCCTCTGAGGAGAAAGCGCTGAGCCAGCTTGTTCTGAGCAACATCAGTCCCCAAACCATCACCAGTTCCAGCGAGAAGGAGGCTGACGTTGCATCTTCCACTTCTGTTCTGGCAGGGAGAAGTCCCGTGGCTCTTGCTCTTCAGGACCACGGTAAGTCGGGCCATGTGGACTCAGTGCCTCTGAAAATCTCCTTTTTGCTCCTGAGGTAGTGGTGAAAGCTGTGAACTGAGATGGGCCTCAGCTTCCCATCAGATACATGGAGATAGAAGAGCAGGGCATTGAGATATCCATTCCTTTTCTTACTAAGGGTTGGCCAGGAAGGCTTTGGAAAACCCGGCATTTTAGACCCTCTTTGGTCTGTCGAGCTACTTGTGTCTCGGAAGGAGAGGTTTTAACTGGCTTCTTATCCTTTCCCCAGCATGTCCCAGCCATGGAGGAGAGCCGTGCCGCTCTGGGTGCCGTGGGGATGCAGCGGTGTCACATCACATCCCTGGCACCAGCCCTGCTTCCCTGACCCTCAAGCCAGGGGGTGAGGGAAAGGCAGTCCCGAAAGGCTGCGCCAGCAGGCAGTCACCCTGCCAAACGTATGGAGCTATAGGTGGGGCAGAGGCACTGTCAGACGGCCCCGGCTGCCTAAACAAAAACTCTATATAAACAGGAAGGGTGGAAAAGGATATCGCTAGAGAAAGAGTAGCCTCTCCCTCTTGCTCTCCTGCTGCGAGGAATGCAATAGGAAATTCCTGCTCCGGGACTAACAATTGTAAGGAAAACTCCAGTTAAAAAAGCATGTGTGTGAAGCACTGGTGAGAAGGGAAGATACCGTTGCAGCTATCGATCCATGCATAAACACAAACTCGATTTCCCCGCTTAAAAACCAAACAAAAGCCAAATATGGGGATGTAAAACTAAGAATTTGCCTTCCGAATGACTCAAAGAGACCAGGCCAGTTCTTGATAATGATCTGAGAAATTGCAGTGGGATTGATTCCAGCCATCTAGCTGTAGGTTTTTCTAACAGGGATGTGAAACGGAGAGGGAGAGCTGTAACTCAGGATGGGTGGAGTGAAGCCACACAGTCCTGTGCTGGAGAGTTGGGCACCTGGAGCCTGTTGTGCAGTGAGAGGTGAGAGTGTAGATCCCGTCCCAACAGCACCTCCTGGGCCTGTGCGATGGTGGGGCAGTCACAGCCACGCTTTGCACCAGGCCACCAGCTGAACCTCACCTGCAGATGGCACCCTGCAGGAAACCCCAGTTGGGTGTACCTGTGCTGGGCCTGCCATAAATCTTGGGAGGGGTGGTGGTTATGAGAGTTTTGATGACCTGTTCAGCAGCCCATGGTTCTCACAGCTCGAAGGGCACAGCTGGGGTAGAATCATAGAACAGTTTGGGTTGGAAGGGACAATCAAAGACAATCTAGTTCTGACCCCCCAGCAATGAGCATGGACATGTTCAACTAGACCTTGAATGTTTCCAGGGATGGGGCATCTACCACCTTTCTGGGGAACCTGGGCCAGGGTTTCACCACCTTCACAGTAAGGAATTTCTATCCTTCTACTTAGTCTAAATCTACACTCTGTTAAAGTCATCCATTGTCCTATCACACTAGGACTTGCTAAAAAGTTTGTCCCCATCTTTCTTGTAGCTCCCTTTAGGTACTGGAAAGGGCTCTAAGGTCTCCCTGGAGCCTTCTCTTCTTCAGGCTGAACAACCCCAACTCTCTCAGCCTGTCCTTACAGGAGATGTGCTCCAGCCCTGTAGTCATCTTCACGGCCTCCTCTGGAATTGCTCCAATGGTTCATGTCCTTCTCCTGTTGGAGGCCCCAGCACTGGACACAGGACTGCAGGGGGGTCTCACTACAGCAGAGAGGCTGCAAGGGAGGTGTCTCCCTGGTTCTGTGCCCTGGGTGAACGACACCACTTGGCAGTGATGTTCTCAGCCATTTTATCTTACACCAGCAGTAGCAAAGGGTTCAACCTTTGCACCACAATGGTCTTCAGCCTCAGCTTTGCAGAGAAGCCCATCAAAAAGCAAATGCCACTGCATTTGCTGGGTAAATACCCAACGCGCTTGTCCTACAGTCCTAGAATACTTCAGAGATCTCTGATGCGAAGAATCCAGGCTCGGGCCGTTAATATGGATGAAAAAAAAAAACTAAGGAAAAGGTATTTTTCGGCCAGCACCCGGTAACGTGGGCCTTTGCTCCACTGCCCGGGGACTCCCGGCTGTGGGGGGCAGGAGCCCCCTCGGACTGCGGGCAGACCTCGCCAGGGAGCAGCCACCCCTCCCCGGCTCCGAGGCGAG